>JAVIAB010000059.1:77775983-78375983 GCA_032433765.1 Megaustenia siamemsis | reverse complement strand
TATATTGTCAAAAATGGATTGCATAGTATCTTCCTCATTTTTTGGAAAGCTGCTTTTGCCTGAGCCATTCTGCATCTCACCTCTTTTGTACATCTTCTGTCTGAGGTTAACAAAGTTCCCAAATATATAAATTCATTTACCTGTTTTATTATTGTTCCACTTGTCTTTATTTTGTACTGATGTGATGTCTTTTTCTTTGTTGTTACCATTACTTCTGTCTTTCTGCTATTAAGCATGAGTCCTTTATTTTTGCTTTCTTTCACTATAATGTCCAACATTTCTTGTAACTCATTTTCACTCTTAGCGATTAAGACTGTATCATCAGCATACCTTAGGTTATTTATATTATGACCTCCAATTGTTATTCCAGGCATGCCCCTTATGGATCTTAAAATAATCTCACTATAAATATTAAACAAATCTAGTGGCAGAACAAAACCTTGTCTAACACCCTGTTTTATTTGTTGAAACATTCCCAATTGGTTTCCAGTTCTTATGGCCGCTGTTTGTTGCCAGTACATGTTCTTTATTATTCTTAGATCTTTGCTGTCTATGTTTATGCTTTCTAAAATTTTGATTATTTCTTGGTGCTTTACTTTGTCAAATGCCTTGGTATAATCTATGAAACATAGGTATAGATCTGTTTTTCACCTCTATGGCTCTTTCTACTAAAGATCTTATGATATAAATGGCATTGCTTGTTCCTTTATCTCTAACAAAACCACACTGTTCGTCGCTAATTTCTGGACTGATTTTGTTTCGCACTCTTCGCATGATGATTCTTAGTAATATCTTAGTCATGTGACTCATAAGGCTTATTGTGCGATGATCATCACATTCAATAGCACCCGATTTCTTTGGTAGGGCTATGAATATTGATTTGAGCATGTCGTCTGGTATATATCCGCTGATGTAGATATCATTCAATATTTTTGTTTTAATTCTATTTCAAAATCATCCAAGATATAAATCATCATATCATTCTTATCACTGAACACATACACCATGTCATTCCTGTTACTAGACATATACAAGATGTCATTCCTGTCACTAGACACATACAAGATGTCATTCCTGTCACTAGACATATACAACATGTCATTCCTGTCACTAGACATATACAACATGTCATAATTATCACTGAACACATACAACATGTCATTCCTGTCACTGGATACATACAACATATCATTCTTGTCACTAGACACATACAACATGTCATTCCTGTCACTGGATACATACAACATATCATTCTTGTCACTGAATACATATAACATGTCATTCTTGTCACTGGGTACATACAGCATGTCATTCTTGTCACTGGATACATACAACATGTCATTCTTGTCACTGGATACATACAACATGTCATTCTTGTCACTAGACACATACAACATGTCATTCCTGTCACTGGACAATACAACATGTTATCCTTATCACTGAACACATACACCATGTCATTCCTGTCACTAGACACATACAAGATGTCATCCTTATCACTGGATACATACAACATGTCATTCTTTTCACTAGACACATACAACATGTCATTCTAGTCACTGGACTCAGACAACAAGTCATTTTTGACACTGGATACAGACAATATGTCATTCTTGTCACTGGATATAGACAACATGTCATTTTTGTCACTGGACACAAACATCATGTCATTCTTGTCACTGGATACATACAACATGTCATTATTGTTACTGGACACAGACAAGTCATTCTTGTCACGGGACACTTACAACAAGTCATTCTCGTCACTGGATACAGACATGTCATTCTTGTCACTGGACACAGACAACATGTCATTCTTGTCACTGGACACAAACATCATGTAATTCTTCTCATTGAACACATACAACATGTCATTCTTGTCACTGGACACATAAAACATGTCATTCTTGTCACTGAACACATAAAACATGTCATTCTTGTCACTGAACACATAAAACATGTCATTCTTCTCATTGAACACATAAAACATGTCATTCTTGTCACTGGACACATAAAACATGTCATTCTTGTCAAAAGACACATAAAACATGTCATTCTTGTCACTGAACACATAAAAACATGTCATTCTTGTCACTGAACACATAAAACATGTCATTCTTGTCACTGAACACATAAAACATGTCATTCTTGTCACTGAACACATAAAACATGTCATTCTTGTCACTGAACACATAAAACATGTCATTCTTGTCACTGGACACATAAAACATGTCATTCTTGTCACTGAACACATAAAACATGTCATTCTTGTCACTGGACACATAAAACATGTCATTCTTGTCACTGAACACATAAAACATGTCATTCTTGTCACTGAACACATAAAACATGTCATTCTTGTCACTGGACACATAAAACATGTCATTCTTGTAACTGAACACATAAAACATGTCATTCTTGTCACTGAACACATAAAACATGTCATTCTTGTCACTGAACACATAAAACATGTCATTCTTGTCACTGGACACATAAAACATGTCATTCTTGTCACTGAACACATAAAACATGTCATTCTTGTCACTGAACACATAAAACATGTCATTCTTGTCACTGAACACATAAAACATGTCATTCTTGTAACTGAACACATAAAACATGCCATTCTTGTCACTGAACACATAAAACATGCCATTCTTGTAACTGAACACACAAAAGGCACCAAGATGGAAGCTTGTTTGCGTCCGAGCCATGGTGTAAACAATGTTGACTTTGAACATCACGCTATCTGTTATCACAGCGAGTTGGTGGATTTTTAGAAATGTAACCACGGGTTTGATAATAAATGTTTGTACACGTTTCGTTAAACACCGCTGTAGATCAAGTCTTTATTCTGCTGGCTTCGTTCGCGACCTTGGAAGTTAATGACCTAATTTGTGCAGCCGGTTGGTTTGGGACGAATTGTACGTTACAATGTCACTGCTATAATGACTCAGTTTGTGACAAAACTACAGGGACATGCCCAAACTATGACAGTTTTAAGCACGAATATATTTCGGACCCCAGTGTCAGTACTTGGATCTGGTTTACAAATACGCCCAAAAATCTGAACCTACTTTCCTGTTTGATAACAACGACACCCCATGTAATCCGGACACATATTCTACATCAGTTGAGGCAACTCTCAATCAATCTTTGCCGTTCTCCTGGTTTAGGATTTATGTGAATGACTTAACAATCCGGATAGTTTCACGGTAAAACTAAATGGTTCTGCCTCATGTAACAATGAATCAAGGTTTGTAGTTAGTCAGCACGAGATTAATGTCTTTTGCTCTGGGGCTGGTCTGATCAACAAGTTACGGATTGAAGGGGCGATAGTTGTAAATATCTGCTCCATCTATATTGGCTGGGGTCGGAATGTGGCTCTCAAACAAAACACAAACCAGACCGACACATTTAATACTTGTTATACAGGAGACGAATGTGGACCAGAGGCCGCAGTTAATGGCAAAGCAAAGACCAATCTCTATGACAATGACTGCACACACACACACAATTGAGAAGTGTAACCAATTCTGTTTACTGGTATCTGAACTTTGCCACGCCCCAGAAGACTCACACCATTCGAATCTATCATCGAGCTAACACTATGATTAGGGTAAAAAATGCCACTTTAAGGGCTTCCTCTGACAGTGGCGGTGTAGTGTTCCAGTATAATGATATATCATACCCTAATATTTCTCTGAACACTATTGTAGTCAACACACAAGCGACAATGGCACACATTAAGATTGAGTTCTCACCGACCATTTCGCAGGCCGACAGTACACTGACGGTGAGTGAGGTGCAAACATTTACAGACACCTATTGTCTGGACGGGCATTCTTGGTCGTTTTGTGCAGTGTGTAGTGGGTGCTGCAAAGGCTACAACGTCATCATCGGTACGTGTCACGGCAACTGTTCACATGGGATCTATGGACACGACTGCTCCAGGTCTTGTCTTAGTGTCTGTCCTTTATGTGAGGAAAAATCCGGAAATGCCAACAATGTAAACGTTCTGGCTACACCTGTAGTGACACTTGCCGTATGGTAATTTTGGGCTACAGTGCAAACAAACGTGTTCTGATGGCTGTGACATCATATGTGACCCGGAAAGTACAGACTGTGCGTGCAAGGAAACGTACTACGGATCAGGGAACAGGCAAATAATTGCAATGCTGCGGTAAAGCTGGTAGCAAGGAGCCAGTGATGGGGAGTATTAGACACTCCAAGGTATGGTGACAGCTTTACAAATAGGGAACACAATACAATACTGACGTTTCGGCCAGGAGCCTTCTTCATAAAACAAGGACAACAACAACAAACGATGAAGCACAATTATCTATATCTACATGTTAGATGATCAGGAGAATGGAGAGGTGGACAGAAAAGAAGAGAAGAAAGTAGGATTTTGAAATAAGAAAGGAGGCTACATGAGGGGAGGTAGGATGAGAGTCAAGATGTGAAGAAAAGAGAGATAGGAAAAATGAGGCAGAGATAGAAATATCATAAGTACAACGAAGATAATGTATAAAACGTATAAGAAAAGTCAAACACGTAGCTGGCAAAACTGGACTGTCCGTCGTAGAGCAATCGAGAAAATGAGCATGGACACGGGTCTACAAAAGATACAGGAGGAGGGGGGGGGGGGAAGGAGGGAGAAGAAAGCCAGACTAGTAATGAAAACACTAGTGGAAATAGATACAAAGAAATCTAAACAGTGGTTTGGGAAAGGCAAGTGTCAGCGACCAGACAAAAGGCAGAAGGGGGAGAAGATAATAGGCCCCATAAAAATTAATGGGGCCTAACACAGAGGGGAACAATCCAAACAAAGGAATCGTAGAAGCAAAAGACAAGGGGGAGAACGGGGGAATGAGCAACAGAGGTGGTCATAGGTAGGCTAAAAATAGCAGGGTGGAGAGAAAGGAAATAAATACCGGGGAAAGAAATGGAGAGGAAGGAGGAGGGAGGAAATAATAACTGGGGAAAGAAATGGAGAGGAAGGAGGAGGGAGGAAATAATAACTGGGGAAAGAAACGTAGAGGAAGGAGGAGGGAGGAAATAATAACCGGGGAAAAAAATGGAGAGGAAGGAGGAGGGAGGAAATAATAACCAGGAAAAAGACGTGGAGAGGAAGGAGAAGGGAGGAAATAATAACCGGGAAAAGAAATGGAGAGGAAAGGGGAGGGAGGAAATAATAACTGGGGAAAGAAATGGAGAGGAAGGAGAAGGGAGGAAATAATAACCGGGAAAAGAAATGGAGAGGAAGGGGGAGGGAGGAAATAATAACCGGGAAAAGAAATGGAGAGGAAGGAAAAGGGAGGAAATAATAACCAGGGAAAAGAAATGGAGAGGAAGGGGGAGGGAGGAAATAATAACCGGGGAAAGAAATGGAGAGGAAGGAGAAGGGAGGAAATAATAACCGGGAAAAGAAATGGAGAGGAAGGAGAAGGGAGGAAATAATAACCGGGAAAAGAAATGGAGAGGAAGGAGAAGGGAGGAAATAATAACCGGGAAAAGAAATGGAGAGGAAGGGGGAGGGAGGAAATAATAACCAGGAAAAGAAATGGAGAGGAAGGGGGAGGGAGGAAATAATAACCGGGAAAAGAAATGGAGAGGAAGGAGAAGGGAGGAAATAATAACCGGGAAAAGAAATGGAGAGGAAGGGGGAGGGAGGAAATAATAACCGGGAAAAGAAATGGAGAGGAAGGAGAAGGGAGGAAATAATAACCGGGAAAAGAAATGGAGAGGAAGGGGGAGGGAGGAAATAATAACTGGGGAAAGAAATGGAGAGGGAGGAGGAGGGAGGAAATAATAACCGGGGAAAGAAATGGAGAGGAAGGGGGAGGGAGGAAATAATAACCGGGAAAAGAAATGGAGAGGAAGGAGAAGGGAGGAAATAATAACCGGGAAAGAAATGGAGAGGAAGGGGGAGGGAGGAAATAATAACTGGGGAAAGAAATGGAGAGGGAGGAGGAGGGAGGAATTAATAACCAGGAAAAAGACGTGGAGAGGAAGGAGGAGGGAGGAAATAATAACCAGGAAAAAGACATGGAGAGGGAGGAGGAGGGAGGAAATAATAACCAGGAAAAAGACATGGAGAGGAAGGAGGAGGGAGGAAATAATAACCAGGAAAAAGACATGGAGAGGAAGGAGGAGGGAGGAAATAATAACCAGGAAAAAGACATGGAGAGGAAGGAGGAGGGAGGAAATAATAACCAGGAAAAAGACATGGAGAGGAAGGAGGAGGGAGGAAATAATAACCAGGAAAAAGACATGGAGAGGAAGGAGGAGGGAGGAAATAATAACCAGGAAAAAGACATGGAGAGGAAGACTAAGAAAGGTAATAATAAAGGGACAAGAGGAGAGGTGGAGGGTCCAGAGTGAATAGATAGAGGGGGAGAAGTGGAGTAATAGAGGGAAAGTAAGCAGGAAGTAGTGTCCTGAGAGGTAGGGAAGTAGGGAACCAGAGAGATTATGTGAATAAAAAGAGGCGGAGTAAGAGGAGGCCTAAGAGAGAAAAGAAGAAAGAAAAGGGGCAGGGGGTAGATTACAAGAAAAAGGGGGGGGATAGGAAGGGAGCAGACTAACATAGAAGTGGGATAGGAAGAAGAGTAAGAGGGAGGGAGAAGGGGTCAGAGGAAGAGGAAGTGGGGTCCTCAGAGGGATAGGGATACATTCATGCCCCGGGGGGTGAGGCAACCCCACCGAGTGATCAACCGGTTCTCAAGGGTGAGACGACTGTGGTAATCAGAAGAGCAAGATATAAGGCCAGTGACCAGGACTTCCGCCTTCCCCCGATGGCCCCTCGAGTAAAAAGTGGGCTGCTACCGGAGTGCCAGCTTCCCGGGTAATGTCGTGTAAATGTTCACGGCGCCTATCGCCGATCATTCGACCAGACTGACCGATGTAGGTCAACTTGCATCGCTTACAGATGATGACATAAATGATGTTACGCGAAATGCAAGTAAATCCCTCTCTGATCTCGAAAGGACCATTAGGAAAGAGGACGGTATCAGTCTGGAGAACGTGATCACAAGTTTTGCACACTCTGCGATTGCAGCGGATAGTACCTCGATGGTTGAGGTGGGCAGCTGGAAGACGGCCCCTTACGAGGAAATCACGGAGGTTCCGGTCACGCCTAAAGGCCACCGGTGGTGGGTCGGGGAAGAGCAGACGAGACGAGTAGTAGGGTCAGATCGGAGAATAGGGAGGTAGCGGTGGATAGTCACCATCACAGCGTAGTGGTGAGGGTGATGGGTGAGGGTGATAGGTGAGGGTGATAGGTGAGGGTGATAGGTGAGGGTGATAGGTGAGGGCGAGTACTACTGTATCCAAGGGGGGATGAGTAGAGGGAGTAAGAGCAGACTGGCGAGGAGTGTGGAGAACTCGACGCAGGGCAGGGAGGAGAGCTGCTTCTGGATAGAGACGTCAGCTGAAGAAATCAAGCATAAGGTGGGCGTTGTGAAGGAAATCTTCATCGTCTTGGCAAAGGCGACGAAGTCTGAGCAGCTGGGAATATGGAAGTGAGTTCTTACAAGAAGTAGGATGAGAGGAGTCGTAGCGGAGGAAACTGTGGGAGTCGGTGGCCTTGTAGAAGACCGAGGTGAGAAGATAGGACACTACTTCCTGCTTACTTTCCCTCTATTACTCCACTTCTCCCCCTTTATCTATTCACTCTGGACCCTCCACCTCTCCTCTTGTCCCTTTATTATTACCTTTCTTAGTCTTCCTCTCCATGTCTTTTTCCTGGTTATTATTTCCTCCCTCCTCCTTCCTCTCCATGTCTTTTTCCTGGTTATTATTTCCTCCCTCCTCCTTCCTCTCCATGTCTTTTTCCTGGTTATTATTTCCTCCCTCCTCCTTCCTCTCCATGTCTTTTTCCTGGTTATTATTTCCTCCCTCCTCCTTCCTCTCCATGTCTTTTTCCTGGTTATTATTTCCTCCCTCCTCCTCCCTCTCCATGTCTTTTTCCTGGTTATTATTTCCTCCCTCCTCCTTCCTCTCCATGTCTTTTTCCTGGTTATTATTTCCTCCCTCCTCCTTCCTCTCCATGTCTTTTTCCTGGTTATTATTTCCTCCCTCCTCCTTCCTCTCCATTTCTTTTCCCGGTTATTATTTCCTCCCTCCCCCTTCCTCTCCATTTCTTTCCCCAGTTTTTATTTCCTCCCTCCGTCCTCTCCATTTCTTTCCCCAGTTATTATTTCCTCCCTCCTCCTTCCTCTCCATTTCTTTAGCCGGTTATTTTTTCCTCCCTCCTCCTCCCTCTCCATTTCCTTCCCCGGTTTTTATTTCCTCCCTCCTCCTCCCTCTCCATTTCTTTCCCCAGTTATTATTTCCTCCCTCCTCCTCCCTCTCCATTTCTTTCCCCGGTTTTTATTTCCTCCCTCCTCCTTCCTCTCCATTTCTTTCCCCGGTTTTTATTTCCTCCCTCCTCCTTCCTCCCCTTTTCTTTTCTTTCCTTGATGTTTATTTCCTTTCTCTCCACCCTGCTATTTTTAGCCTACCTATGACCACCTCTGTTGCTCATTCCCCCGTTCTCCCCCTTGTCTTTTGCTTCTACGATTCCTTTGTTTGGATTGTTCCCCTCTGTGTTAGGCCCCATTAATTTTTACGGGGCCTATTATCTTCTCCCCCTTCTGCCTTTTGTCTGGTCGCTGACACTTGCATTTCCCAAACCACTGTTTAGATTTCATTGTATCTATTTCCACTAGTGTTTTCATTACTAGTCTGGCTTTCTTCTCCGTCCTTCCCCCCCCTCCTCCTGTATCTTTTGTAGACCCCGTGTCCACTGCTCATTTTCTCGATTGCTCTACGACGGACAGTCCAGTTTTGCCAGCTACGTGTTTGACTTTTCTTATACGTTTTATACATTATCTTCGTTGTACTTATGATATTTCTATCTCTGCCTCATTTTTCCTATCTCTCTTTTCTTCACATCTTGACTCTCATCCTACCTCCCCTCATGTAGCCTCCTTTCTTATTTCAAAATCCTACTTTCTTCTCTTCTTTTCTGTCCACCTCTCCATTCTCCTGATCATCTAACATGTAGATATAGATAATTGTGCTTCATCGTTTGTTGTTGTTGTCCTTGTTTTATGAAGAAGGCTCCTGGCCGAAACGTCAGTATTGTATTGTGTTCCCTATTTGTAAAGCTGTCACCATACCTTGGAGTGTCTAACACTCCCCATCACTGGCTCCTTACTACGGATCAGACTGCACTCTCAAATGTCTGGACAACTGTTTCAACGACACCTGTGAACAGTCAACGGGAACTGTACATGCAAGGGGACGTTCTACGGGTCAGACTGCACTCTCCAATCTCCGGGACATCTGTTTGAACGGAACCTGTGAACAGTTAACCAGGGCCTGCGTCTCGTATGTCGATGATTCCCACGTTAAGAAGAGTCTGCCGACTACAACAAACCCAAGCACATGGATACCTTAATGTGTTTCTGTCCTGGACATGGTTCATTTCATGGTGTTTTTCCGTCAAGCCATGGCTCATATCTTGATGTGTGTCATGTTAGTCATATCTCATATCTTGGTGTGTATCTGTGTTAGTCACGTGTCATATCTCTGTGTGTGCATGTTTGGGTTAGTGATATCTCATATCTTTGTGTGCATTTTTATATTAGTCACATCTCCTATCTTTGTGTGTAGGCCTACATGTCTATGTTAGTCATATCTCATATCTTTGTGTGCATGTCTATGTTAGGCATGTGTCATATCTTAGTGTGTGCATGTCTGTGTCAGTCATATCTCATATCTTTATATGCATGTTTATGTTAGTCATGTGTCATATATCTTGATGAGTGTCAGTGTTAGTCATGTCTCGTATCGCTGTGTGCAAGTCTGTGTTGGTCACATCTCTTATCTTTGTGTGTGCATGTCTGTGTTAGTCACCTCTAGTGACCCTGGCAGATGGTGCTCGTAAACCTGGGAGGGCCGACCATCTAAGGGCAGAATCCCCATACTGAAAAGATCATCTGCTGCCTTGCAGGAAGATTGGGGACAATCAAAGGCTAAGGAACGCAAACTTGAATAAAATGCTGGCTGAAATCGGATGCACTGGGCCACTAGCGCAGAAAACAGTGCAACGTTTTAACGGTTGATCCGTTCAATCAGAGTGGATCTGGCAGACTCTAATTGTGATGTTCTGTCTGTGGGGGCGATCAACACGCTTAACCTGACAGCTGACTTCAAATTAAAGTCTGGAATCCTACACTGATTGAGTCCTGATCGCAGAGAGAGAGAATATGTCATTCTTGTCACTGGACACATATAACATGCCATTCTTGTCACTGGACAGGTACAATATGTCATTCTTTTCACTGGACACATAAAATATGTCATTCTTGTCACTGGACACATAAAATATGTCATTCTTGTCACTGGACATGTACAATATGTCATTCTTGTCACTGGACACATAAAAATATGTCATTCTTGTCACTGGACATGTACAATATGTCATTCTTGTCACTGGACACATAAAATATGTCATTCTTGTCACTGGACATGTACAATATGTCATTCTTGTCACTGGACACATAAAATATGTCATTCTTGTCACTAGTATAGTATAGTATAGTATAGTATAGTATAGTATAGTATAGTATAGTATAGTATAGTATAGTATAGTATAGTATAGTATAGTATAGTACAGTACAGTACAGTACAGTACAGTACAGTACAGTACAGTACAGTACAGTACAGTACAGTACAGTACAGTACAGTACAGTACAGTACAGTACAGTACAGTACAGTACAGTACAGTACAGTACAGTACAGTACAGTACAGTACAGTACAGTACAGTACAGTACAGTACAGTACAGTACACAGTACAGTACAGTACAGTACAGTACAGTACAGTATAGTATAGTACAGTATAGTATAGTATAGTACAGTACAGTACAGTATAGTATAGTATAGTACAGTACAGTACAGTACAGTATAGTAAAGTATAGCATATTAAAGTATAGTATAGTAAAGTATAGACCAGTACAGTACAGTACAGTACAGTATAGTACAGTACAGTACAGTATAGTACAGTACAGTACAGTACAGTATAGTATAGTACGGTATAGTACAGTACAGTATAGTATAGTACGGTATAGTACAGTACAGTATAGTATAGTACAGTACAGTACAGTATAGTATAGTACGGTATAGTACAGTACAGTACAGTATAGTATTTCTCCGGCTTGGTATAGAACCGTTGATCAGAGGTTTAGGAAGCCACTATCCTAAAAACGATTTTGTTAATGAAAAATGTAGACCAGATACAGAATGTGTAAATTAGCAGTAGATAACAGTGATTGTCTTTTCGGCCCTAAAACAACAAAAATAGGATTCTGGAATGTACGAACAATGGCCGCGCCGACAAAACAAGCACAAGTCGCGAGCGAGATGGATAGATACGATCTAGATATTTTATAATTAAGCGAAATGCGCTGGCTTGGAACAGGTAGAAAATCTGTTGATAATAAAATATTAGTTTTTTTTTCTGGAAGGGAAGATGGAAAACACCGTGAAGGGCATAATGATGACAGACATAGCTGCAAGAAGTTTATTAGAATGGGAACCGGTAAATAGCTGTCTGATACGAACACGATACAAAACAAAACATGGAAGACTTTCAATTATTCAATGTTATGCTCCTACTAACGAAGCTGACGATGAAGTTAGGGACGATTTTTATAACCAACTGCAACAACTTATAAACAAAATACCAAAACACGATCTTTTAATTGTAATGGGAGACTTCAACGCCAAAGTGGGAAAAGACAATGCAGGAGTGGAACATGTAATGGGGAGAGAAGGCTGTGATACTACAAGTCAGAATGGAGAAAGATTAATCGAATTATGTTTAATAGAAAATTTAGTTATAGGTGGGACATTATTTCCACACAAAAATATTCACAAAACAACATGGATATCTCCTGATGATAGAACCTCAAATCAAATTGACCATCTATGTATTAAACAACAATTCAGATCATCATTAATAGATGTAAGAGATACAGAGGTGCTGATATTAATAGTGACCACAACCTGTGCATTGGGATAATAAGATTACAATTTAAAAGCCAACAGAAGAGATCAACTACACATAAAATTGATAGTTGAAAACTGAAAGATGAAGCCATCAAGAAAAATGTTAACATAGAGCTAAGTAGCTGTTTTGCAGCACTCGGTGAAATCTGCCGTGCGCTGCCGGGGCCCGAAATGGAGTAAAGAATAGAGGCGCTGTACCCTACCAGGCATGTTTGTAAGAGGCGAGAAAGGAGGGTTGGGCATGGGTCAGGCTATCCCATATTGTAAAAAATAAGCCGAAAGAAACTTCACAAACATGGACAAGTCAAAGAAAAGTAAAAAAGTAAATCCGCCATCCAGGAAAGATAAGGGATCTCTGTCTAAGAGACTTATGACGCAAGCCGGAGAAAGCCGTAAGGAGTCCGGGTTGCCGACTCACCCTTTGTCTACCAGGAAATCCTCCAGAATTGGCACCTGGAATGTACGTACCCTTAACGAACAGGGAAAAGCTGCACGTGTAGGAGCGGAAATGAGAAATTACAAAATAGATATTCTGGGAATGTGTGAAACAAGATGGCTAGGAACGGAAAGAATAAAACTAAATACAGGAGAGATGATCTTATCATCAGGACACCAGGAACCTGGAGCACAACATAGTGAAGGGGTAGTTATAATGTTATCAAGGAATGCACAGAAGACACTAATAGAATGGGAAGCAGTAGGGCCAAGACTAATAAGAGCAGCATTTAAAACAACCAAAAACAAAATAAAATTACATATTATCTAATACTATGCACCAACTAACGATAAGGATGATTTAGTTAAAGATGATTTCTATAAACAGTTACAATGTCATATGGATGCAAGACGAGCCAAGGATATTATAATCTTGATGATATAAACGAGAGAGAAAATACAATAAATATAGAAGATCATTGGAAACAGGTAAAAGATATATGGAAAGAGACATGCGAAAAAACCCTGGGGGAAAGAGAACGCCAGAATAAGGCATGGATGACAGCAGAGACCCTGGATAAAATTAAAGAAAGAAAGAACAAGAAAGCAGACATAAATAAAAGCAAAACGAGAAGTAATAAAGCCAAGATACAGGAAGCTTACACAGAGGTGAACAAAGAAGTGAGAAGATGCATTAAAAGGGATAAGAGGAAATATATAGATGAACTAGCAAAAGAGGCAGAAGAAGCAGCAAATAAAGGGAATATAAAAGAACTGTACAACAGCACAAAGAAATTAAGTGGAAAATATAAACAGATCAATGTCTTTATTAAAGATAGGAAATCAGCTTAGTAATATAAGAGAACAAATGGTGAGATGGAAAGAGCATTTTGAAGAACTTTTGAACAGACCCGACTCAAATAATCCTCCAGATATACAACCAGCATAAGAAGAGTTACACGTTAACTGTTGAAAACCAAGCAAAGAAGAAATAATGAAAACCATCAAGCTATTAAAAAAATGACAAGGCCACAGGACCAGATGAAATTCCTTCCGAAGCCATCAAAGCAGATATTAACACCTCTACCAAGATGCTACATAATCTATTGGATAAAATTTGGGAGAGGGAAGAAATACATAAAGACTGGAAAGAAGGTTATATGATCAAACAACCAAAGAAAGGAAGTTTACAGGAGTGCACAAATTATAGGAGAATTATGCTACTATCAGTGCCAGAAACAATATTAAGCAGAATCATTCTGGAGAGACTAAAAGAGGCCATACAGAAACATTTGAGAGATGAACAAGCAGGTTTTAGGAAGAACAGATCATGTGCTGATCAAATAACTACTCTACGTATAATAGTTGAACAAAGTTTAGAACTAAAATCCCCACTTTATATTGGATTCATAGATTACGAAAAGGCATTTGATAGTTTAGACAGAAGAATGCTTTGGAAGTTGCTGAGTCATTACGGAATCCCTATAAAGTTTATTAACCTGATAAAAACAATGTATGAAGGAACAAAATGTGATGTAGTGCATGAAGGACAGATTACAGAAGCATTTGAAATAAGAACAGGAGTAAGGCAAGGATGCCTTCTGTCTCCATTTCTCTTTCTACTGGCAATAGATTGGATTATGAAAATAACTCAAAACAACAGAAATGGAATCCAGTGGTCACTGACCAAGCAACTTGATGATTTAGACTTTGTTGATGACATAGCTCTCTTATCACACAGCCATCAACAGATACAGGATAAAATGAGCACACTTAATGAGAGATTACAACAGCTAGGACTGAAGATTAATCGAGATAAGACCAACATTAGGAGGCGAAGGCGCGCCCCACCCAGCACCAGAGCTGGAAGTCGTCAGTGACTCATAACTGATGGCTTGCGCCAGGATCGGTGAACCAGAACCATCCAGACCCTGCTACACCTCTCCGCGGTGCCTCCAGAAACAGACTAACCTGTCTAGTCTGGCCAAGCGAGCAGGGATCGAAGAGGGAAGACAAACCCGGTACTCAAAAATGTCGGCTGAAGTCGGATGTGTTGGGCCGAAAGGCGCAGATATCACAGTGTTACACTGCAAACTTCAACACAACGTAACTACGTCCACTTAACGTCCTTTTAAGGGCGGATGACGAGAAGGAAGTCTACGGTTCGTATCCGCTAGAATACCTCAAATCATCGGGCGACCGCATCATCATCATCATCATCATCATCATCATCAGACCAACATTATAAGAATAAATGCAGTTGGCAATAACCAAATAAAATTAGGAGAAATACCTCTACTAGTCGTACAATCTTACATATACCTGGGCAATAATATAGATAAAGAGGGAGGAATAGAAAATTATACCAAAATAAGGATATCAAAAGCAAGATGAGCTTTCGTTGCACTGGGAAACTATGGAAGTCCAAAGAAGTTAGGTTAAATACAAAAATAAAATGTTCAACTCAAATTTTAAGTCGGTCCTATTATATGGCTGTGAAACATGGAGAACAACAAAATTGACAATCATGAAGATACAGACTTTCATTAATGGATGCTTACGCAGAATAAAAGGATGGAAATTGCAGATCAAAATCACTAACATAGAATTATGGAAATGTACCAGTTAAATACTAGTGGATAAAGAGATACAGCGAAGACGATGGCGCTGGATAGGACACACACTGAGGAAGCCAACTGAGAGTATTACACAACATGCCCTTTTTTGGAATCCCCAGGGGAAAAGACAAAGAGGAAGACCAAGGAATTCTTGGAGAAGACAGATTGAAGCAGAGATGAAGATGATGGGGAAGACACGGAATGATCTTAAAAGAATAGTAAGAAACAGAACGACTTGGAAAGTGTTTGTTTAAGGCCTATGCTCCACTGGGAGCAAAAAAATGTAGAAGAAAAGAAGAAAAAGAAGATTCGGTGAAAATAGAATTAGATATCAATGAAATGTGGGGCTCACAGAGCAAAATATTAATGACAGCAGCAGAAGCAAGTGCCGGACTGAAGAAAATGGAAAAACGAGCTTGGATTTCAGATACTACATGGAAATACATCACAGAAAGAAGAGATGAGAAGAGAGCCATGACTAATGTAAAGACAGATCTTGGAAAGGTCCTGGCAAAAGCAACATACAAAGAATTAGACAACGAAGTAAAAAGTTCGGCAAGAAGAGATACAAGAGCTTATATAGACAATTTGGCAGAGAAAGCAGAGACAGCTGCAATTACAGGAGACAGCAGAACTCTTTATACTGTACAAAAGATGCTGACAAACACCTATACATCCAGTGGAACACCAATTCTAGACAAATCTGGATTAATGTTAACAACAAGCGCAGACATAAAAGCCCGTTAGGCCGAACACTTCAAAGAAATTCTTAACCGTCCACTACCCCACAGATTAATAGATTTTGAAGCTGAAACACCAGCAGCAGAATTAGATCTCTCTCTCTCTCTCTCTCTCTCTCTCTCTCTCTCTCTCTCTCTATCTATCTATCTATCTCTGCGATCAGGACTCAATCAGAGTAGGATTCCAGACTCTCACATGAAGTCAGCTGTCAGGTTAAGTGTGTTGATCGCCTCCACATACAGAACATCACAATTAGAGTCTGCCAGATCCACTCTGATTGAACACCCGTTAAAACGTTGCACTGTGTTCTGCGCCAGTGGTCCAGTGCATCCGATTTCAGCCAGCATTTTATTCAGGTTTGCTTTCCTTAGCCTTTGATTGTCCCCAATCTTCCTGCAAGGCAGCAGATTGTCTTTTCTGTAGGGGGATTCTGCCCTTAGATGGTCGGCCCTCCCAGGTTTACGAGCACCATCTGCCCGAGTCACTAGAGGTGACTAACACAGACATGCACACACAAAGATATGAGATGTGACCAACACAGACATGCACACAGCGATACGAGACATGACTAACACTGACACACATCAAGATATGAGATATGACTAACACAGACATACAAGCAGAGGTATGACACATGACTAACATAGACATGCTCACAAAGATATGAGATATGACTGACATCGACATGCACACACTAGATATGACACATGACTAACATATACATGCACACAAAGATATGAGATATGACTAACATAGACATGCACACAAAGATATGACACGTGACTAACACAGATACACACTAAGATATGAGATATGACTAAAAACATGAAATACATAAAGATACGAGACATGATTAACACGGACACACCAAGATATGAGATATTACTAACATGACACACACCAAGATATGAGCCATGGCTAGCAAACACACACACATACACAAGCTAAGATATGAGCCATGGCTAGCACAGAAACACACCAAGATATGAGCCATGGCTAGCACAGAAACACACCAAGATATGAGCCATAACTAGCACAGAAACACACCAAGATATGAACCATGTCTAGCACAGAAAATCATTAAGATATGAGCCATGGCTAGCATGGAAATATACAAAGATATGAACCATGGCCAGAACAGACACATACTAAGATATGAACCCTGGCCAGCACAGACACCCACCAAGATATGAGCCATGGCTAGCACGGACACACACTAAGATATGAGCTACGACTAGCACGGATATACACTGAGTATTGAGCCATGGCTCAATTCAAGAGAAGCAGAAGAGGTTGTAGAAGAGCAACGATCGCGAAAGATATCCATATGCTTGGGTTTGTTGTAGTCGGCAGACTCTTCTTAACGTGGGAATCATCGACATACGAGACGCAGGCCCTGGTTAACTGTTCACATGTTCCGTTCAAACAGTTGTCCGGAGATTTGAGAGTGCAGTCTGCCCGTAGAACATCCCCTTGCATGTACTATTCCCGGTTGACTGTTCACAAGTGTCGTTGAAACAGTTGTCCAGACATTTGAGAGTGCAGTCTGAGCTGTAGTACATTTCCTTGCACGAACAGTCTGCACTTTCTGGGTCACATATGATGTCACAGCCATCAGAACACGTCAGTTCGCACTGTAGCCAAAAATTACCATCGGGACAAGTGTCATTACAGGTATAGTCAGGATGTTTACATTGTAGGAATTAGATATAAATTTAGATGACTTCACATTAAACGAAATAGAAACCACCTTAAAGCGTATGACCAACAACAAAGCTGATGGAGAGGATAAGTTAACAGCTGAGATCCTCAAGGCAATTGATATTGAGTTATTGAGTTATTTGCGGGTCATCATCATTGCATCCCGAACATGTCCATAGGTGCTCAGATCCCCTCTTCAGCAATTCCCTCAGTGTCCAGCGACTGACGACTCCAGTTCTATGTTGGTTGATAAGTCTTCTTACACGACCACTAAGTTTCTCATTTCTGGCTGTGCCCATCTTAACTCCCATTTCCATCATCCGAAGAAGTGACGTGGATCTGTGTTTGTCGAAGTCCTGTGCTCTTCCCACACCTCGGAGGGCATTGATGATGTCCGCCCGATCCATTGGTTGCCCGTCCTCAAAGACAGCGCAGCTAGCCAGCCTGTCCGCTCTTTCATTTCCCCGTACTCCCGCATGTCCAGGGACATAGACAAAGGTGACCTTACGTATTTTGGATTTCTGCAACGACTCTACCCATTGCATGCGTACAGAGCCCGCCTCCACTTTTTTTATCATGCTCATCGAATCACTCACTATACATGCGTGGGTGTAGTCTTGTGACTCTAACCAGATGATTGTCTTGGTCACTGCCATCACCTCCATTGTCATGCTACTTGTGGTCATGACGTAGGCACCACTGTCTTCCTTGGCTATTCTGCCTGCCGAGCGTGCTGTAAATGCCCATGCACTTCTTTGGTGTCGTATTACAGATTCGTCTGTATAGATGACTGCATCTTTCTCATCGGTGTTATCGCAGATGAGACCGTTGACCTCAGCATTAACCACGACTGGGTTCTGTTCCCTACTTTTCCTGTCGAGTGTGACAATACACGAGAAAGTCCCCTTGAATGACGTTGGCACCGATATCCACTCCTCACCAACGCTGATATTGGTAATCCCACAGACCAGTTTGATGACATCTTCTGCTCGCCCCCACTTATGATTTGCCTCTTTTTAGCCTGGCACCTTTCCCTGTGTTGAGCACGTGGTGCAATGGATGCTTTGTATCTGTACTAATCTTCAGGTATGCTCGTGCTCTCCAGATCTTGATTCTGTCATCCATGGTTGGATCGCTGCGTTGGATCTCATGGATGGCCATCGCTGCTCTTCTACCTCCTCTTCTGCTTATCTTGGATCCAAGTCAAGAAGATACCTCATTGCTACACAGGGAGTGTCCCTCGTACATCCCAGGATAATGCGCATGGCTTCATTTTGTATTTTTTCCAGCCTATCAATTTGAGTCGTAGTGACAGTAAGAATTGCCAGGGCATACTCGATTGGTGCGAGGACTAATCCCTGGAACAGAAGAGTAAGTAGCCTCTGCTCGATGTTGGCAGCTGCCATGACCTTCAAGGCGGCTAATCCTTTGCGGGATTTTGTTATCACATTGTCGACGTGGTCCCGAAAACACAGGCTGCGAGTTCGTCTTGCATTGCGAAGGCGATTCCCCGTCTGTCTCTTCCCTGTCGATATACCAGAATATCATCAGCAAAAGTCACAGTTCTTTCCCTCCCATCCAGCTGTTGTTCCGTGATCGTTATTGTGTACACGTTAAATAGAACTGGTGACAATGGTGAGCCTTGTGGCAGCCCTGGACAAGTGGATGTTGGCTCGGAAGACCAACTTCCACATCTGTGTATCACCTTCCTCTGAAACAGTGCCGCGGCGATCAATCTAATGAGGAAGGGGTGCACTGCCAGTTTGAGGAGCATATGCATGAGATATTCAAATGATACCCTGTTGTATGCATCCTCCAGATCTATAGCAGCAGCACATGTCTCCTCTCGTCTGTGGAAGCCTTCGAAGACCTCATAGGCAAATACTGCCGCATTGAGCCATGCCTCTTTGTTTATATCTATAACCTCCGAGTGTGGATGGGAATACGCGTTTCTGTTCAAGGTGACAGGTGAGGACACGGGCAACTATTTTCTTCAGCAGCTTGCCTGCAGTGTTCTGCATTGTGATGATTCTGTAGGCACTGATTTGAGAATGGTCCTTGTTTGGCTTCGGTAGCGGTAGTAAGTAGCTGTGTAGCCACTCTTCCTTAATCTGGCCACTCCGAATACTGGCACTAAACTCATTGGCCAGTTTTGTCAAGTCGTCGTCAGCTAAATCGCCTATGTCATCGTACCGAACACCTTCTGGACCAGGAGCAGTGTTGTGTGACCTTTTAAGTGTCCTTCCAATGGTATCGGTTGTGATTGTGAGATCTTCTTCCAGCCCTACATCCTTACATAATTTTGACAGCGATCCCCGTATCCTCATTCTTACAGCCTTATTTCTTTGGTCCGTCTGTGTCGTGTTGTGCCATTCATGCACCGATGGAGACGCCAGAATGTGGCGAGCGATTTTTCTGAGCACACTTTTTTACAGAAGTCATCCCATTTGGCATCCTTAGCCTGCTTAGCGCATAGTTTAAAGTGCATCATTTTTTGGTCGACCTCTACTTTCAGACGCTTCAAGAGCTCAGGTTGTGTTCTTCCATTCCTTCTTGCTTTCTGCCATGTCTTGACCGTTTGTCTCTTGCTCCGCCAAGCTTCCTCGACATCTACGTTCCACCAGGGTGGCTTCGTCCATCTCTCCTGCCTCCTACGAGGGGCGCTCTGTTTCCTATGTCTGATTTTACTAATGACGTCCTGATCTGTTTTCTCGTAGTTGAATGTGTGGAGCTTTCTTTTCTGGCTTTTATTTCTGCTTTTCTCAATTAGGAGGACACATGGATAGTGATCACTTCCGTGGAACCCCAGTGCACTCCACCTGCAAACCGGTGCGAAGGTGGAAGACACCAGTGCCAGGTCTATGACACTATCAGAGTCCCCTGTTCGAGTGGCCATTCTTGTTGCCCTTCCATCATTCAAGCACACTAAATCGGCCGACACCAGTGCGTTCTCTAGGTCTTCTCCCTGCTTGTTGGTTATGGCGTTACCCCACTGGTTGCCTCTAGCATTAAAGTCTCCGCAGAAAATGACGTTCTCTTCATCGAACTCGAAGCGATTCTGCCATTGTTGTGTGTTCACCTTCCCATTACAGGCATACACATTAACAATCACGAAATGAACTGGGGTCTGCACCCTAACCGCATGTACCTGAAATTCTGCATTGTTCCACGCAGACATATCAACCTCAGCTGCCACCATATTGTTGCGCACAAGGATGGCCTGCCCAAGGTATCGTCTATTGTAAAAACAATGAAATCCAGGACTACTTACTGTCCTGTCAGCAAGAAGAGTTTCTTGCAAAACCATTATATCGGCGCCGCACAGTAGCTTATCAAGAATGGGCCGTCGTTGATTTATGGACCCACAATTCCAATAAGTAACGCGCACATACTTTAGGCCTAGTCTCTCACACTTTGACAGTTTAATGCCACCTCTCTTGCCCCGTCGTGTTTTCTTTCTTCGATGATGTCGTTTGGGCTGCATCTGAATACTTACACTTACCGTCGTCATAGATGAAAGTCGCTGAACGACGATGCTTTGGATGGTCTAGACTCACGTGCACTTAGTTGCACGGTCCAGAACCCGTTTCCACGTTATAAACTGGCCAACTCCAGTAAATATCTCAGCAGCACGCGGATACACTGTGAACCTTCCACAAATTAAATAAATTACACGTCCTTGACGACAGACCGGCGTAAACAAACCGCCATTTTTTGACGTGTTCAATAGTGCAATCACTATGATGATAATAAGTGATGAGTATAAGTGATGAAATAAGGAAACTGTAACAAAATGCAATGAATTAAAAGAAGCAACGTGAATTACACCAAATAGAAAGCTCGTACAATCACATAATCCCTTAAAATATCAATAAAAACAAACAAATAAACAGAAAAGTTCACTGGAAAACAGCACTTATCTGTGAGTCTTCTGAAGAAAGTAGTTGATAGCCATAATTTAATACATCTCCAGAAAATGTTCAACATCATTTGGAAAGCAGAGAAGACGCCTCATAAATGGAAAAAAGGAATCATTGTTAAGATTCCAAAAAACGGGCAATCTTAGAGATTGTAACAACTGGAGAGGCGTGACACTTTTGTCAGTTGCCTCAAAGTTATTCTGCAAAATCATCCTAAATAGAATAAAGGATTCAATAGATAAAGTAATGCGTGAAGAACAGGCTGGGTTTAGAAAAGGGAGAAGCTGCCTTGACCACATTTTTATTCTACGACTTATATTGATGGAACACATTGAAAAGCAAAAACCTTTTGTACTTAACTTCATCGACTTCAAAAAAGCATTTGACATTATTCATCGAGATTCTTTGTGGAAAATTCTGAAGCAATATGGCTTACCATAAAAAATCATAAATATTATTACAGACATGGATGATGGTTACACATGTGCAGTTCGAACAGAGGAAGGACTGAGCGAATGTTTCCCAATAGAAACTGGGGTTAAACAAGAATGTATTTTATTGCCCTTGTTATTTGGAATTGTTATTGACTTCATAAACAGAACAGAAAATTGAAGCCTTTGAAATGTAGATTTATAGGAGAATAGGTAGAATTGGGTGGAAACAAAAGATAACAAACGATGAAGTTTCAAAACAACTGAAAATAAAAAGAGAACTACTAAATACAATTAAGACAAGACAAATGAATTTTTGGGGGGCATGTTAAAAGACACAACAGCCTACTAAAAGTAATATTGGAAGTAAAAATACAAGGTAAAAGAGGCAGACCAAGACTAACATGGACGAGTAACATCAAAAGATGGACAAGTCAATCTATGACAGCCTGCACCATCAAAGCAAAAAACAGAGTAGAATGGCGATCCATGGTAGCCAACCTTCGTTGCGGAAAAGGCACACGATGATGATGATGATGATGATGATGATGATGATGATGTGGGACTTCATAATGAGGAAATGCTGCACTGGTAATAAAGGCATCGAATGGATACAAGGAGACCATTTGGAGGACCTCGACTTTGCTGATGACATAGTTCTCATCAGCAGTCAGATAAAAACAGTGCAGGAAAACACAAATGAACTATCATCAATAGCCAGCAAAATTGGGCTTGAGATCAATCATGAAAAGACTAAAGTCATGAAAAGCTTAATTCCAATAGACAACAAAATATACATGGAAAACAGACCAGTGGAAGAGATCGATTACTTTACCTATCTTGGAAGTCACATTGATCGAGAAGGGGATGCAAGCAAAGAAATTAGAATCAGAATAGCTAAAGCAGCAATGTCTTTCAGAAGCCTTGAAAAGTTGTGGAAATCAAAACTCATCAGCACAAACACAAAACTTAGACTATTCAAATCAAATGTACTATCAACCCTTACGTATGCGTGTGAAAGCTGGAAAATAACAAGAGACATAGAAACAAAGTTGAACGCATTCGAAAATAAATGTCTAAGGAAAATACTTGGTATAGCGTGGAACGAATTCAAAACAAACGAGGAAATTAGAGAAATCGCCAATCAACCACTAATATATTCAGTAATAAAGAAAAGACGATGGTCATATGTTGGACATGTGATGAGAAGAGATAATAACCGAATAGCAAAGCAAGCCCTCATATGGGAAACAACAGGTAAGAGGAAAAGAGGAAGACCCAGAGAGACACTGAGAAGAACATTGATGAGAGAGGCAGGAGCAGCAGTAATCGGCTCCCTCAATGAGATAGAGCTGCTTGCACAGAACAGAGACAAATGTCGAGATTTAATAAAATATCTTTAAAAGATTTGAAAACTGCTAGAACAAAAATTCAGATAAGAGAAGGAGTATCTTGGTCTACGCCCTATGGGCCGGCTACGGCTCGAAAGGTCAATAGATAGATAGTATAGTATAGTATAGTATAGTATAGTATAGTATAGTATAGTATAGTATAGTATAGTATAGTATAGTATAGTATAGTGTAGTGTAGTGTAGTGTAGTGTAGTGTGTAGTGTAGTGTAGTGTAGTGTAGTGTAGTGTAGTATAGTATAGTGGAGCGTAGCGTAGTGTAGTGTAGTGTAGTGTAGTGTAGTGTAGTGAATTGAGACAGAGTGGAACGTTTATTGAGAAGATGAGTAATGAGACAGAGGAGAAAGTTTGTTGAGAAGATGAGCAATGAGACAGAGGAGAACGTTTCTTGAGAAGATGAGCAATGAGACAGAGGAGAACGTTTGTTGAGAAGATGAGCAATGAGACAAAGTGGAACTTTTGTTGAGAAGATGAGCAATGAGACAAAGTGGAACGTTTGTTGAGAAGATGAGCAATGAGACAGAGGAGAACGTTTGTTGAGAAGATGAGCAATGAGACAGAGGAGAACGTTTGTTGAGAAGATGAGCAATGAGACAGAGGAGAACGTTTGTTGAGAAGATGAGCAATGAGACAGAGGAGAACGTTTGTTGAGAAGATGAGCAATGAGACAGAGGAGAAAGTTTGCTGAGAAGATGAGCAATGAGACAAAGTGGAACGTTTGCTGAGAAGATGAGCAATGAGACAAAGTGGAAAGTTTGTTAAGAAGATGAGCAATGAGAAAGAGGAGAACGTTTGTTGAGAAGATGAGCAATGAGACAGAGGAGAACGTTTGTTGAGAAGATGAGCAATGAGACAGAGGAGAACGTTTGTTGAGAAGATGAGCAATGAGACAGAGGAGAACGTTTGTTGAGAAGATGAGCAATGAGACAGAGGAGAACGTTTGCTGAGAAGATGAGCAATGAGACAGAGTGGAAAGTTTGCTGAGAAGATGAGCAATGAGACAAAGTGGAAAGTTTGTTGAGAAGATGAGCAATGAGACAGAGGAGAACGTTTGCTGAGAAGAGAAGATGAGCAATGAGACAGAATGGAAAGTTTGCTGAGAAGATGAGCAATGAGACAGAGTGGCAAGTTTGCTGAGAAGATGAGCAATGAGACAGAGGAGAACGTTTGCTGAGAAGATGAGCAATGAGACAGAGTGGAAAGTTTGCTGAGAAGATGAGCAATGAGACAGAGGAGAACGTTTGCTGAGAAGATGAGCAATGAGACAGAGTGGAAAGTTTGCTGAGAAGATGAGCAATGAGACAGAGTGCAAAGTTTGCTGAGAACATGAGCAATGAGACAGAGTGGAAAGTTTGCTGAGAAGAGAAGATGAGCAATGAGACAGAGTGGAAAGTTTGCTGAGAAGATGAGCAATGAGACAGAGTAGAAAGTTTGCTGAGAAGAGAAGATGAGCAATGAGACAGAGTGGAAAGTTTGCTGAGAAGATGAGCAATGAGACAGAGTGGAAAGTTTGCTGAGAAGAGAAGATGAGCAATGAGACAGAGTGGAAAGTTTGCTGAGAAGATGAGCAATGAGACAGAGTGGAAAGTTTGCTGAGAAGAGAAGATGAGCAATGAGACAGAGTGGAACGTTTGTTGAGAAGATGAGCAATGAGACAAAGTGGAACGTTTGTTGAGAAGATGAGCAATGAGACAGAGGAGAACGTGTGCTGAGAAGATGAGCAATGAGACAGAGGAGAACGTTTGTTGAGAAGATGAGCAATGAGACAGAAGAGAACGTTTGTTGAGAAGATGAGCAATGAGACAGAGGAGAACGTTTGCTGAGAAGATGAGCAATGAGACAAAGTGCAATGTTTGTTGAGAAGATGAGCAATGAGACAGAGGAGAACGTTTCTTGAGAAGATGAGCAATGAGACAGAGGAGAACGTTTGTTGAGAAGATGAGCAATGAGATAGAGGAGAACGTTTGTTGAGAAGATGAGCAATGAGACAGAGGAGAACGTTTGTTGAGAAGATGAGCAATGAGACAAAGAAGAACGTTTGTTGAGAAGATGAGCAATGAGACAGAGGAGAACGTTTGTTGAGAAGATGAGCAATGAGACAAAGTGGAACGTTTGTTGAGAAGATGAGCAATGAGACAGAGTGGAACGTTTGTTGAAAAGATGAGCAATGAGACAGAGGAGAACGTGTGCTGAGAAGATGAGCAATGAGACAGAGGAGAACGTTTGTTGAGAAGATGAGCAATGAGACAGAGGAGAACGTTTGTTGAGAAGATGAGCAATGAGACAGAGTGGAACGTTTGTTGAGAAGATGAGCAATGAGACAGAGGAGAACGTGTGTTGAGAAGATGAGCAATGAGACAAAGGAGAACGTTTGTTGAGAAGATGAGCAATGAGATAGAGGAGAACGTTTGTTGAGAAGATGAGCAATGAGACAGAGGAGAACGTTTGCTGAGAAGATGAGCAATGAGACAGAGTGGAACGTTTGTTGAGAAGATGAGCAATGAGACAGAGTGGAACGTTTATTGAGAAGATGAGCAATGAGATAGAGGAGAACGTTTGTTGAGACGATGAGCAATGAGAGTGGAACGTTTGTTGAGAAGATGAGCAATGAGACAAAGTGGAACGTTTGTTGAGAAGATGAGCAATGAGACAGAGGAGAACGTTTGTTGAGAAGACGAGCAATGAGACAGAGTGGAACGTTTGTTGAGAAGATGAGCAATGAGACAGAGGAGAACGTTTGTTGAGAAAATGAGCAATGACACAAAGTGGAACGTTTGTTGAGAAGATGAGCAATGAGACAGAGGAGAACGTTTGTTGAGAAGATGAGCAATGAGACAGAGTGGAACGTTTGTTGAGAAGATGAGCAATGAGACAGAGGAGAACGTTTGTTGAGAAGATGAGCAATGAGACAGAGTGGAAAGTTTGCTGAGAAGATGAGCAATGAGACAGAGGAGAACGTTTGCTGAGAAGATGAGCAATGAGACAGAGTGGAAAGTTTGCTGAGAAGATGAGCAATGAGACAGAGTGCAAAGTTTGCTGAGAACATGAGCAATGAGACAGAGTGGAACTTTTGTTGAGAAGATGAGCAATGAGACAGAGGAGAATGTTTGTTGAGAAGATGAGCAATGAGACAGAGTGGAACGTTTGTTGAGAAGATGAGCAATGAGACAAAGTGGAACGTTTGTTGAGAAGATGAGCAATGAGACAGAGGAGAACGTTTGTTGAGAAGATGAGCAATGAGACAGAGGAGAACGTTTGTTGAGAAGATGAGCAATGAGACAAAGTGGAACGTTTGTTGAGAAGATGAGCAATGAGACAGAGGAGAACGTTTGTTGAGTAGATCAGCAATGAGACAAAGTGGAACGTTTGTTGAGAAGATGAGGAATGAGACAGAATGGAAAGTTTGCTGAGAAGATGAGCAATGAGACAGAGTGGCAAGTTTGCTGAGAAGATGAGCAATGAGACAGAGGAGAACGTTTGCTGAGAAGATGAGCAATGAGACAGAGTGGAAAGTTTGCTGAGAAGATGAGCAATGAGACAGAGGAGAACGTTTGCTGAGAAGATGAGCAATGAGACAGAGTGGAAAGTTTGCTGAGAAGATGAGCAATGAGACAGAGTGCAAAGTTTGCTGAGAACATGAGCAATGAGACAGAGTGGAACTTTTGTTGAGAAGATGAGCAATGAGACAGAGGAGAATGTTTGTTGAGAAGATGAGCAATGAGACAGAGTGGAACGTTTGTTGAGAAGATGAGCAATGAGACAAAGTGGAACGTTTGTTGAGAAGATGAGCAATGAGACAGAGGAGAACGTTTGCTGAGAAGATGAGCAATGAGACAGAGTGGAAAGTTTGCTGAGAAGATGAGCAATGAGACAGAGTGCAAAGTTTGCTGAGAACATGAGCAATGAGACAGAGTGGAAAGTTTGCTGAGAAGAGAAGATGAGCAATGAGACAGAATGGAAAGTTTGCTGAGAAGATGAGCAATGAGACAGAGTTGAAAGTTTGCTGAGAAGAGAAGATGAGCAATGAGACAGAGTGGAAAGTTTGCTGAGAAGATGAGCAATGAGACAGAGTGGAAAGTATGCTGAGAAGAGAAGATGAGCAATGAGACAGAGTGGAACGTTTGTTGAGAAGATGAGCAATGAGACAAAGTGGAACGTTTGTTGAGAAGATGAGCAATGAGACAGAGGAGAACGTGTGCTGAGAAGATGAGCAATGAGACAGAGGAGAACGTTTGTTGAGAAGATGAGCAATGAGACAGAAGAGAACGTTTGTTGAGAAGATGAGCAATGAGACAGAGGAGAACGTTTGCTGAGAAGATGAGCAATGAGACAAAGTGCAATGTTTGTTGAGAAGATGAGCAATGAGACAGAGGAGAACGTTTCTTGAGAAGATGAGCAATGAGACAGAGGAGAACGTTTGTTGAGAAGATGAGCAATGAGATAGAGGAGAACGTTTGTTGAAAAGATGAGCAATGAGACAGAGGAGAACGTTTGTTGAGAAGATGAGCAATGAGACAAAGAAGAACGTTTGTTGAGAAGATGAGCAATGAGACAGAGGAGAACGTTTGTTGAGAAGATGATCAATGAGACAGAGTGGAACGTTTGTTGAGAAGATGAGCAATGAGACAGAGGAGAACGTTTGTTGAGAAGATGAGCAATGAGACAAAGTGGAACGTTTGTTGAGAAGATGAGCAATGAGACAGAGTGGAACGTTTGTTGAAAAGATGAGCAATGAGATAGAGGAGAACGTGTGCTGAGAAGATGAGCAATGAGACAGAGGAGAACGTTTGTTGAGAAGATGAGCAATGAGACAGAGGAGAACGTTTGTTGAGAAGAAGAGCAATGAGACAGAGTGGAACGTTTGTTGAGAAGATGAGCAATGAGACAAAGTGGAACGTTTGTTGAGAAGATGAGCAATGAGACAGAGGAGAACGTGTGTTGAGAAGATGAGCAATGAGACAAAGGAGAACGTTTGTTGAGAAGATGAGCAATGAGATAGAGGAGAACGTTTGTTGAGAAGATGAGCAATGAGACAGAGGAGAACGTTTGCTGAGAAGATGAGCAATGAGACAGAGTGGAACGTTTGTTGAGAAGATGAGCAATGAGACAGAGTGGAACGTTTGTTGAGAAGATGAGCAATGAGACAGAGGAGAACGTTTGTTGAGACGATGAGCAATGAGACAGAGTGGAACGTTTGTTGAGAAGATGAGCAATGAGACAAAGTGGAACGTTTGTTGAGAAGATGAGCAATGAGACAGAGGAGAACGTTTGTTGAGAAGATGAGCAATGAGACAGAGTGGAACGTTTGTTGAGAAGATGAGCAATGAGACAGAGGAGAACGTTTGTTGAGAAGATGAGCAATGAGACAGAGGAGAACGTTTGCTGAGAAGATGAGCAATGAGACAAAGTGGAACGTTTGTTTAGAAGATGAGCAATGAGACAGAGGAGAACGTTTGTTGAGAAGATCAGCAATGAGACAAAGTGGAACGTTTGTTGAGAAGATGAGGAATGAGACAGAGGAGAACGTTTGTTGAGAAGATGAGCAATGAGACAGAGTGGAACGTTTGTTGAGAAGATGAGCAATGAGACCGAGGAGAACGTTTGTTGAGAAGATCAGCAATGAGACAAAGTGGAACGTTTGTTGAGAAAATGAGGAATGAGACAGAGGAGAACGTTTGTTGAGAAGATGAGCAATGAGACAAAGTGGAACGTTTGTTGAGAAGATGAGCAATGAGTCAGAGGAGAACGTTTGCTGAGAAGATGAGCAATGAGACAGAGGAGAACGTTTGTTGAGAAGATGAGCAATGAGACAAAGTGGAACGTTTGTTGAGAAGATGAGCAATGAGACAGAGGAGAACGTTTGTTGAGAAGATGAGCAATGAGACAGAGCGGAACGTTTGTTGAGAAGATGAGCAATGAGACAAAGTGCAATGTTTGTTGAGAAGATGAGCAATGAGACAAAGTGCAATGTTTGTTGAGAAGATGAGCAATGAGACAGAGGAGAACGTTTCTTGAGAAGATGAGCAATGAGACAGAGGAGAACGTTTGTTGAGAAGATGAGCAATGAGATAGAGGAGAACGTTTGTTGAGAAGATGAGCAATGAGACAGAGGAGAACGTTTGTTGAGAAGATGAGCAATGAGACAAAGAAGAACGTTTGTTGAGAAGATGAGCAATGAGACAGAGGAGAACGTTTGTTGAGAAGATGAGCAATGAGACAAAGTGGAACGTTTGTTGAGAAGATGAGCAATGAGACAGAGTGGAACGTTTGTTGAAAAGATGAGCAATGAGACAGAGGAGAACGTGTGCTGAGAAGATGAGCAATGAGACAGAGGAGAACGTTTGTTGAGAAGATGAGCAATGAGACAGAGGAGAACGTTTGTTGAGAAGATGAGCAATGAGAGTGGAACGTTTGTTGAGAAGATGAGCAATGAGACAAAGTGGAACGTTTGTTGAGAAGATGAGCAATGAGACAGAGGAGAACGTTTGTTGAGAAGACGAGCAATGAGACAGAGTGGAACGTTTGTTGAGAAGATGAGCAATGAGACAGAGGAGAACGTTTGTTGAGAAAATGAGCAATGACACAAAGTGGAACGTTTGTTGAGAAGATGAGCAATGAGACAGAGGAGAACGTTTGTTGAGAAGATGAGCAATGAGACAGAGTGGAACGTTTGTTGAGAAGATGAGCAATGAGACAGAGGAGAACGTTTGTTGAGAAGATGAGCAATGAGACAGAGTGGAAAGTTTGCTGAGAAGATGAGCAATGAGACAGAGGAGAACGTTTGCTGAGAAGATGAGCAATGAGACAGAGTGGAAAGTTTGCTGAGAAGATGAGCAATGAGACAGAGTGCAAAGTTTGCTGAGAACATGAGCAATGAGACAGAGTGGAACTTTTGTTGAGAAGATGAGCAATGAGACAGAGGAGAATGTTTGTTGAGAAGATGAGCAATGAGACAGAGTGGAACGTTTGTTGAGAAGATGAGCAATGAGACAAAGTGGAACGTTTGTTGAGAAGATGAGCAATGAGACAGAGGAGAACGTTTGTTGAGAAGATGAGCAATGAGACAGAGGAGAACGTTTGTTGAGAAGATGAGCAATGAGACAAAGTGGAACGTTTGTTGAGAAGATGAGCAATGAGACAGAGGAGAACGTTTGTTGAGTAGATCAGCAATGAGACAAAGTGGAACGTTTGTTGAGAAGATGAGGAATGAGACAGAATGGAAAGTTTGCTGAGAAGATGAGCAATGAGACAGAGTGGCAAGTTTGCTGAGAAGATGAGCAATGAGACAGAGGAGAACGTTTGCTGAGAAGATGAGCAATGAGACAGAGTGGAAAGTTTGCTGAGAAGATGAGCAATGAGACAGAGGAGAACGTTTGCTGAGAAGATGAGCAATGAGACAGAGTGGAAAGTTTGCTGAGAAGATGAGCAATGAGACAGAGTGCAAAGTTTGCTGAGAACATGAGCAATGAGACAGAGTGGAACTTTTGTTGAGAAGATGAGCAATGAGACAGAGGAGAATGTTTGTTGAGAAGATGAGCAATGAGACAGAGTGGAACGTTTGTTGAGAAGATGAGCAATGAGACAAAGTGGAACGTTTGTTGAGAAGATGAGCAATGAGACAGAGGAGAACGTTTGCTGAGAAGATGAGCAATGAGACAGAGTGGAAAGTTTGCTGAGAAGATGAGCAATGAGACAGAGTGCAAAGTTTGCTGAGAACATGAGCAATGAGACAGAGTGGAAAGTTTGCTGAGAAGAGAAGATGAGCAATGAGACAGAATGGAAAGTTTGCTGAGAAGATGAGCAATGAGACAGAGTTGAAAGTTTGCTGAGAAGAGAAGATGAGCAATGAGACAGAGTGGAAAGTTTGCTGAGAAGATGAGCAATGAGACAGAGTGGAAAGTATGCTGAGAAGAGAAGATGAGCAATGAGACAGAGTGGAACGTTTGTTGAGAAGATGAGCAATGAGACAAAGTGGAACGTTTGTTGAGAAGATGAGCAATGAGACAGAGGAGAACGTGTGCTGAGAAGATGAGCAATGAGACAGAGGAGAACGTTTGTTGAGAAGATGAGCAATGAGACAGAAGAGAACGTTTGTTGAGAAGATGAGCAATGAGACAGAGGAGAACGTTTGCTGAGAAGATGAGCAATGAGACAAAGTGCAATGTTTGTTGAGAAGATGAGCAATGAGACAGAGGAGAACGTTTCTTGAGAAGATGAGCAATGAGACAGAGGAGAACGTTTGTTGAGAAGATGAGCAATGAGATAGAGGAGAACGTTTGTTGAAAAGATGAGCAATGAGACAGAGGAGAACGTTTGTTGAGAAGATGAGCAATGAGACAAAGAAGAACGTTTGTTGAGAAGATGAGCAATGAGACAGAGGAGAACGTTTGTTGAGAAGATGATCAATGAGACAGAGTGGAACGTTTGTTGAGAAGATGAGCAATGAGACAGAGGAGAACGTTTGTTGAGAAGATGAGCAATGAGACAAAGTGGAACGTTTGTTGAGAAGATGAGCAATGAGACAGAGTGGAACGTTTGTTGAAAAGATGAGCAATGAGATAGAGGAGAACGTGTGCTGAGAAGATGAGCAATGAGACAGAGGAGAACGTTTGTTGAGAAGATGAGCAATGAGACAGAGGAGAACGTTTGTTGAGAAGATGAGCAATGAGACAGAGTGGAACGTTTGTTGAGAAGATGAGCAATGAGACAAAGTGGAACGTTTGTTGAGAAGATGAGCAATGAGACAGAGGAGAACGTGTGTTGAGAAGATGAGCAATGAGACAAAGGAGAACGTTTGTTGAGAAGATGAGCAATGAGATAGAGGAGAACGTTTGTTGAGAAGATGAGCAATGAGACAGAGGAGAACGTTTGCTGAGAAGATGAGCAATGAGACAGAGTGGAACGTTTGTTGAGAAGATGAGCAATGAGACAGAGTGGAACGTTTGTTGAGAAGATGAGCAATGAGACAGAGGAGAACGTTTGTTGAGACGATGAGCAATGAGACAGAGTGGAACGTTTGTTGAGAAGATGAGCAATGAGACAAAGTGGAACGTTTGTTGAGAAGATGAGCAATGAGACAGAGGAGAACGTTTGTTGAGAAGATGAGCAATGAGACAGAGTGGAACGTTTGTTGAGAAGATGAGCAATGAGACAGAGGAGAACGTTTGTTGAGAAGATGAGCAATGAGACAGAGGAGAACGTTTGCTGAGAAGATGAGCAATGAGACAAAGTGGAACGTTTGTTTAGAAGATGAGCAATGAGACAGAGGAGAACGTTTGTTGAGAAGATCAGCAATGAGACAAAGTGGAACGTTTGTTGAGAAGATGAGGAATGAGACAGAGGAGAACGTTTGTTGAGAAGATGAGCAATGAGACAGAGTGGAACGTTTGTTGAGAAGATGAGCAATGAGACCGAGGAGAACGTTTGTTGAGAAGATCAGCAATGAGACAAAGTGGAACGTTTGTTGAGAAAATGAGGAATGAGACAGAGGAGAACGTTTGTTGAGAAGATGAGCAATGAGACAAAGTGGAAAGTTTGTTGAGAAGATGAGCAATGAGTCAGAGGAGAACGTTTGCTGAGAAGATGAGCAATGAGACAGAGGAGAACGTTTGTTGAGAAGATGAGCAATGAGACAAAGTGGAACGTTTGTTGAGAAGATGAGCAATGAGACGGAGTGGAACGTTTGTTGAGAAGATGAGCAATGAGACAGAGCGGAACGTTTGTTGAGAAGATGAGCAATGAGACAAAGTGCAATGTTTGTTGAGAAGATGAGCAATGAGACAAAGTGCAATGTTTGTTGAGAAGATGAGCAATGAGACAGAGGAGAACGTTTCTTGAGAAGATGAGCAATGAGACAGAGGAGAACGTTTGTTGAGAAGATGAGCAATGAGATAGAGGAGAACGTTTGTTGAGAAGATGAGCAATGAGACAGAGGAGAACGTTTGTTGAGAAGATGAGCAATGAGACAAAGAAGAACGTTTGTTGAGAAGATGAGCAATGAGACAGAGGAGAACGTTTGTTGAGAAGATGAGCAATGAGACAAAGTGGAACGTTTGTTGAGAAGATGAGCAATGAGACAGAGTGGAACGTTTGTTGAAAAGATGAGCAATGAGACAGAGGAGAACGTGTGCTGAGAAGATGAGCAATGAGACAGAGGAGAACGTTTGTTGAGAAGATGAGCAATGAGACAGAGGAGAACGTTTGTTGAGAAGATGAGCAATGAGACAGAGTGGAACGTTTGTTGAGAAGATGAGCAATGAGACAGAGGAGAACGTGTGTTGAGAAGATGAGCAATGAGACAAAGGAGAACGTTTGTTGAGAAGATGAGCAATGAGATAGAGGAGAACGTTTGTTGAGAAGATGAGCAATGAGACAGAGGAGAACGTTTGCTGAGAAGATGAGCAATGAGACAGAGTGGAACGTTTGTTGAGAAGATGAGCAATGAGACAGAGTGGAACGTTTATTGAGAAGATGAGCAATGAGATAGAGGAGAACGTTTGTTGAGACGATGAGCAATGAGAGTGGAACGTTTGTTGAGAAGATGAGCAATGAGACAAAGTGGAACGTTTGTTGAGAAGATGAGCAATGAGACAGAGGAGAACGTTTGTTGAGAAGACGAGCAATGAGACAGAGTGGAACGTTTGTTGAGAAGATGAGCAATGAGACAGAGGAGAACGTTTGTTGAGAAAATGAGCAATGACACAAAGTGGAACGTTTGTTGAGAAGATGAGCAATGAGACAGAGGAGAACGTTTGTTGAGAAGATGAGCAATGAGACAGAGGAGAACGTTTGTTGAGAAGATGAGCAATGAGACAAAGTGGAACGTTTGTTGAGAAGATGAGCAATGAGACAGAGGAGAACGTTTGTTGAGAAGATGAGCAATGAGACAGAGGAGAACGTTTGTTGAGAAGATGAGCAATGAGACAAAGTGGAACGTTTGTTGAGAAGATGAGCAATGAGACAGAGGAGAACGTTTGTTGAGTAGATCAGCAATGAGACAAAGTGGAACGTTTGTTGAGAAGATGAGGAATGAGACAGAATGGAAAGTTTGCTGAGAAGATGAGCAATGAGACAGAGTGGCAAGTTTGCTGAGAAGATGAGCAATGAGACAGAGGAGAACGTTTGCTGAGAAGATGAGCAATGAGACAGAGTGGAAAGTTTGCTGAGAAGATGAGCAATGAGACAGAGGAGAACGTTTGCTGAGAAGATGAGCAATGAGACAGAGTGGAAAGTTTGCTGAGAAGATGAGCAATGAGACAGAGTGCAAAGTTTGCTGAGAACATGAGCAATGAGACAGAGTGGAACTTTTGTTGAGAAGATGAGCAATGAGACAGAGGAGAATGTTTGTTGAGAAGATGAGCAATGAGACAGAGTGGAACGTTTGTTGAGAAGATGAGCAATGAGACAAAGTGGAACGTTTGTTGAGAAGATGAGCAATGAGACAGAGGAGAACGTTTGCTGAGAAGATGAGCAATGAGACAGAGTGGAAAGTTTGCTGAGAAGATGAGCAATGAGACAGAGTGCAAAGTTTGCTGAGAACATGAGCAATGAGACAGAGTGGAAAGTTTGCTGAGAAGAGAAGATGAGCAATGAGACAGAATGGAAAGTTTGCTGAGAAGATGAGCAATGAGACAGAGTTGAAAGTTTGCTGAGAAGAGAAGATGAGCAATGAGACAGAGTGGAAAGTTTGCTGAGAAGATGAGCAATGAGACAGAGTGGAAAGTATGCTGAGAAGAGAAGATGAGCAATGAGACAGAGTGGAACGTTTGTTGAGAAGATGAGCAATGAGACAAAGTGGAACGTTTGTTGAGAAGATGAGCAATGAGACAGAGGAGAACGTGTGCTGAGAAGATGAGCAATGAGACAGAGGAGAACGTTTGTTGAGAAGATGAGCAATGAGACAGAAGAGAACGTTTGTTGAGAAGATGAGCAATGAGACAGAGGAGAACGTTTGCTGAGAAGATGAGCAATGAGACAAAGTGCAATGTTTGTTGAGAAGATGAGCAATGAGACAGAGGAGAACGTTTCTTGAGAAGATGAGCAATGAGACAGAGGAGAACGTTTGTTGAGAAGATGAGCAATGAGATAGAGGAGAACGTTTGTTGAAAAGATGAGCAATGAGACAGAGGAGAACGTTTGTTGAGAAGATGAGCAATGAGACAAAGAAGAACGTTTGTTGAGAAGATGAGCAATGAGACAGAGGAGAACGTTTGTTGAGAAGATGATCAATGAGACAGAGTGGAACGTTTGTTGAGAAGATGAGCAATGAGACAGAGGAGAACGTTTGTTGAGAAGATGAGCAATGAGACAAAGTGGAACGTTTGTTGAGAAGATGAGCAATGAGACAGAGTGGAACGTTTGTTGAAAAGATGAGCAATGAGATAGAGGAGAACGTGTGCTGAGAAGATGAGCAATGAGACAGAGGAGAACGTTTGTTGAGAAGATGAGCAATGAGACAGAGGAGAACGTTTGTTGAGAAGATGAGCAATGAGACAGAGTGGAACGTTTGTTGAGAAGATGAGCAATGAGACAAAGTGGAACGTTTGTTGAGAAGATGAGCAATGAGACAGAGGAGAACGTGTGTTGAGAAGATGAGCAATGAGACAAAGGAGAACGTTTGTTGAGAAGATGAGCAATGAGATAGAGGAGAACGTTTGTTGAGAAGATGAGCAATGAGACAGAGGAGAACGTTTGCTGAGAAGATGAGCAATGAGACAGAGTGGAACGTTTGTTGAGAAGATGAGCAATGAGACAGAGTGGAACGTTTGTTGAGAAGATGAGCAATGAGACAGAGGAGAACGTTTGTTGAGACGATGAGCAATGAGACAGAGTGGAACGTTTGTTGAGAAGATGAGCAATGAGACAAAGTGGAACGTTTGTTGAGAAGATGAGCAATGAGACAGAGGAGAACGTTTGTTGAGAAGATGAGCAATGAGACAGAGTGGAACGTTTGTTGAGAAGATGAGCAATGAGACAGAGGAGAACGTTTGTTGAGAAGATGAGCAATGAGACAGAGGAGAACGTTTGCTGAGAAGATGAGCAATGAGACAAAGTGGAACGTTTGTTTAGAAGATGAGCAATGAGACAGAGGAGAACGTTTGTTGAGAAGATCAGCAATGAGACAAAGTGGAACGTTTGTTGAGAAGATGAGGAATGAGACAGAGGAGAACGTTTGTTGAGAAGATGAGCAATGAGACAGAGTGGAACGTTTGTTGAGAAGATGAGCAATGAGACAGAGGAGAACGTTTGTTGAGAAGATCAGCAATGAGACAAAGTGGAACGTTTGTTGAGAAAATGAGGAATGAGACAGAGGAGAACGTTTGTTGAGAAGATGAGCAATGAGACAAAGTGGAACGTTTGTTGAGAAGATGAGCAATGAGTCAGAGGAGAACGTTTGCTGAGAAGATGAGCAATGAGACAGAGGAGAACGTTTGTTGAGAAGATGAGCAATGAGACAAAGTGGAACGTTTGTTGAGAAGATGAGCAATGAGACGGAGTGGAACGTTTGTTGAGAAGATGAGCAATGAGACAGAGCGGAACGTTTGTTGAGAAGATGAGCAATGAGACAAATTGGAACGTTTGTTGAGAAGAATAGCAATGAGACAGAGGAGAACGCTTGTTGGGAAGATGAGCAATGAGACAGAGTGGAACGTTTGTTGAGAAGATGAGCAATGAGACAGATTGGAACGTTTGTTGAGAAGATGAGCAATGAGACAAAGTGGAACGTTTGTTGAGAAGATGAGCAATGAGACAGAGGAGAACGTTTGTTGAGAAGATGAGCAATGAGACAGAGTGGAACGTTTGTTGAGAAGATGAGCAATGAGACAGAGGAGAACGTTTGCTGAGAAGATGAGCAATGAGACAGAGGAGAACGTTTGCTGAGAAGATGAGCAATGAGACAGAGTGGAACGTTTGTTGAGAAGATGAGCAATGAGACAGAGGAGAACGTTTGTTGAGAAGATGAGCAATGAGACATAGTGGAACGTTTGTTGAGAAGATGAGCAATGAGACAGAGGAGAACGTTTGTTGAGAAGATGAGCAATGAGACAGAGTGGAACGTTTGTTGAGAAGATGAGCAATGAGACAGAGGAGAACGTTTGTTGAGAAGATGAGCAATGAGACAAAGTGGAACGTTTGTTGAGAAGATGAGCAATGAGACAAAGTGGAACGTTTGTTGAGAAGATGAGCAATGAGACAGAGGAGAACGTTTGTTGAGAAGATGAGCAATGAGACAGAATGGAAAGTTTGCTGAGAAGATGAGCAATGAGACAGAGTGGCAAGTTTGCTGAGAAGATGAGCAATGAGACAGAGGAGAACGTTTGCTGAGAAGATGAGCAATGAGACAGAGTGGAAAGTTTGCTGGGAAGATGAGCAATGAGACAGAGGAGAACGTTTGTTGAGAAGATGAGCAATGAGACAGAGTGGAAAGTTTGCTGAGAAGATGAGCAATGAGACAGAGTGGAAAGTTTGCTGAGAAGAGAAGATGAGCAATGAGACAGAGTGGAAAGTTTGCTGAGAAGATGAGCAATGAGACAGAGTGGAAAGTATGCTGAGAAGAGAAGATGAGCAATGAGACAGAGTGGAACGTTTGTTGAGAAGATGAGCAATGAGACAAAGTGGAACGTTTGTTGAGAAGATGAGCAATGAGACAGAGGAGAACGTGTGCTGAGAAGATGAGCAATGAGACAGAGGAGAACGTTTGTTGAGAAGATGAGCAATGAGACAGAAGAGAACGTTTGTTGAGAAGATGAGCAATGAGACAGAGGAGAACGTTTGCTGAGAAGATGAGCAATGAGACAAAGTGCAATGTTTGTTGAGAAGATGAGCAATGAGACAGAGGAGAACGTTTCTTGAGAAGATGAGCAATGAGACAGAGGAGAATGTTTGTTGAGAAGATGAGCAATGAGACAAAGAAGAACGTTTGTTGAGAAGATGAGCAATGAGACAGAGGAGAACGTTTGTTGAGAAGATGAGCAATGAGACAGAGTGGAACGTTTGTTGAGAAGATGAGCAATGAGACAGAGGAGAACGTTTGTTGAGAAGATGAGCAATGAGACAAAGTGGAACGTTTGTTGAGAAGATGAGCAATGAGACAGAGTGGAACGTTTGTTGAAAAGATGAGCAATGAGATAGAGGAGAACGTGTGCTGAGAAGATGAGCAATGAGACAGAGGAGAACGTTTGTTGAGAAGATGAGCAATGAGACAGAGGAGAACGTTTGTTGAGAAGATGAGCAATGAGACAGAGTGGAACGTTTGTTGAGAAGATGAGCAATGAGACAAAGTGGAACGTTTGTTGAGAAGATGAGCAATGAGACAGAGGAGAACATGTGTTGAGAAGATGAGCAATGAGACAAAGGAGAACGTTTGTTGAGAAGATGAGCAATGAGATAGAGGAGAACGTTTGTTGAGAAGAGAAGATGAGCAATGAGACAGAATGGAAAGTTTGCTGAGAAGATGAGCAATGAGACAGAGTGGCAAGTTTGCTGAGAATATGAGCAATGAGACAGAGGAGAACGTTTGTTGAGAAGATGAGCAATGAGACAGAGTGGAAAGTTTGCTGAGAAGATGAGCAATGAGACAGAGGAGAACGTTTGCTGAGAAGATGAGCAATGAGACAGAGGAGAACGTTTGCTGAGAAGATGAGCAATGAGACAGAGTGCAAAGTTTGCTGAGAACATGAGCAATGAGACAGAGTGGAAAGTTTGCTGAGAAGAGAAGATGAGCAATGAGACAGCATGGAAAGTTTGTTGAGAAGATGAGCAATGAAACAGAGGCGAACATGTGTTGAGAAGATGAGCAATGAGACAAAGGAGAACGTTTGTTGAGAAGATGAGCAATGAGATAGAGGAGAACGTTTGTTGAGAAGAGAAGATGAGCAATGAGACAGAATGGAAAGTTTGCTGAGAAGATGAGCAATGAGACAGAGTGGCAAGTTTGCTGAGAATATGAGCAATGAGACAGAGGAGAACGTTTGTTGAGAAGATGAGCAATGAGACAGAGTGGAAAGTTTGCTGAGAACATGAGCAATGAGACAGAGGAGAACGTTTGCTGAGAAGATGAGCAATGAGACAGAGTGGAAAGTTTGCTGAGAAGATGAGCAATGAGACAGAGTGCAAAGTTTGCTGAGTACATGAGCAATGAGACAGAGTGGAAAGTTTGCTGAGAAGAGAAGATGAGCAATGAGACAGAATGGAAAGATTGCTGAGAATATGAGCAATGAGACAGAGTGGAAAGTTTGCTGAGAAGAGAAGATGAGCAATGAGACAGAGTGGAAAGTTTGCTGAGAAGATGAGCAATGAGACAGAGTGGAAAGTTTGCTGAGAAGAGAAGATGAGCAATGAGACAGAGTGGAACGTTTGTTGAGAAGATGAGCAATGAGACAAAGTGGAACGTTTGTTGAGAAGATGAGCAATGAGACAGAGGAGAACGTGTGCTGAGAAGATGAGCAATGAGACAGAGGAGAACGTTTGTTGAGAAGATGAGCAATGAGACAGAAGAGAACGTTTGTTGAGAAGATGAGCAATGAGACAGAGAAGAACGTTTGCTGAGAAGATGAGCAATGAGACAAAGTGCAATGTTTGTTGAGAAGATCAGCAATGAGACAGAGGAGAACGTTTCTTGAGAAGATGAGCAATGAGACAGAGGAGAACGTTTGTTGAGAAGATGAGCAATGAGATAGAGGAAAACGTTTATTTAGAAGATGAGCAATGAGACAGAGGAGAACGTTTGTTGAGAAGATGAGCAATGAGACAGAGGAGAACGTTTGTTGAGAAGATGAGCAATGAGACAGAGTGGAACGTTTGTTGAGAAGATGAGCAATGAGACAGAGGAGAACGTTTGTTGAGAAGATGAGCAATGAGACAAAGTGGAACGTTTGTTGAGAAGATGAGCAATGAGACAGAGTGGAACGTTTGTTGAAAAGATGAGCAATGAGATAGAGGAGAACGTGTGCTGTGAAGATGAGCAATGAGACAGAAGAGAACGTTTGTTGAGAAGATGAGCAATGAGACAGAGGAGAACGTTTGTTGAGAAGATGAGCAATGAGACAGAGTGGAACGTTTGTTGAGAAGATGAGCAATGAGACAAAGTGGAACGTTTGTTGAGAAGATGAGCAATGAGACAGAGGAGAACGTGTGTTGAGAAGATGAGCAATGAGACAAAGGAGAACGTTTGTTGAGAAGATGAGCAATGAGATAGAGGAGAACGTTTGTTGAGAAGATGAGCAATGAGACAGAGTGGAACGTTTGCTGAGAAGATGAGCAATGACACAGAGTGGAGCGTTTGTTGAGAAGATGAGCAACGAGACAGAGTGGAACGTTTGTTGAGAAGATGAGCAATGAGACAGAGGAGAACGTTTGTTGTGAAGATGAGCAATGAGACAGAGTGGAACGTTTGTTGAGAAGATGAGCAATGAGACAAAGTGGAACGTTTGTTGAGAAGATGAGCAATGAGACAGAGGAGAACGTTTGTTGAGAAGATGAGCAATGAGACAGAGTGGAACGTTTGTTGAGAAGATGAGCAATGAGACAGAGGAGAACGTTTGTTGAGAAGATGAGCAATGAGACAGAAGAGAACGTTTGTTGAGAAGATGAGCAATGAGACAGAGGAGAACGTTTGCTGAGAAGATGAGCAATGAGACAAAGTGCAATGTTTGTTGAGAAGATGAGCAATGAGACAGAGGAGAACGTTTCTTGAGAAGATGAGCAATGAGACAGAGGAGAATGTTTGTTGAGAAGATGAGCAATGAGACAAAGAAGAACGTTTGTTGAGAAGATGAGCAATGAGACAGAGGAGAACGTTTGTTGAGAAGATGAGCAATGAGACAGAGTGGAACGTTTGTTGAGAAGATGAGCAATGAGACAGAGGAGAACGTTTGTTGAGAAGATGAGCAATGAGACAAAGTGGAACGTTTGTTGAGAAGATGAGCAATGAGACAGAGTGGAACGTTTGTTGAAAAGATGAGCAATGAGATAGAGGAGAACGTGTGCTGAGAAGATGAGCAATGAGACAGAGGAGAACGTTTGTTGAGAAGATGAGCAATGAGACAGAGGAGAACGTTTGTTGAGAAGATGAGCAATGAGACAGAGTGGAACGTTTGTTGAGAAGATGAGCAATGAGACAAAGTGGAACGTTTGTTGAGAAGATGAGCAATGAGACAGAGGAGAACATGTGTTGAGAAGATGAGCAATGAGACAAAGGAGAACGTTTGTTGAGAAGATGAGCAATGAGATAGAGGAGAACGTTTGTTGAGAAGAGAAGATGAGCAATGAGACAGAATGGAAAGTTTGCTGAGAAGATGAGCAATGAGACAGAGTGGCAAGTTTGCTGAGAATATGAGCAATGAGACAGAGGAGAACATTTGTTGAGAAGATGAGCAATGAGACAGAGTGGAAAGTTTGCTGAGAAGATGAGCAATGAGACAGAGGAGAACGTTTGCTGAGAAGATGAGCAATGAGACAGAGGAGAACGTTTGCTGAGAAGATGAGCAATGAGACAGAGTGCAAAGTTTGCTGAGAACATGAGCAATGAGACAGAGTGGAAAGTTTGCTGAGAAGAGAAGATGAGCAATGAGACAGCATGGAAAGTTTGTTGAGAAGATGAGCAATGAGACAGAGGCGAACATGTGTTGAGAAGATGAGCAATGAGACAAAGGAGAACGTTTGTTGAGAAGATGAGCAATGAGATAGAGGAGAACGTTTGTTGAGAAGAGAAGATGAGCAATGAGACAGAATGGAAAGTTTGCTGAGAAGATGAGCAATGAGACAGAGTGGCAAGTTTGCTGAGAATATGAGCAATGAGACAGAGGAGAACGTTTGTTGAGAAGATGAGCAATGAGACATAGTGGAAAGTTTGCTGAGAACATGAGCAATGAGACAGAGGAGAACGTTTGCTGAGAAGATGAGCAATGAGACAGAGTGGAAAGTTTGCTGAGAAGATGAGCAATGAGACAGAGTGCAAAGTTTGCTGAGAACATGAGCAATGAGACAGAGTGGAAAGTTTGCTGAGAAGAGAAGATGAGCAATGAGACAGAATGGAAAGATTGCTGAGAAGATGAGCAATGAGACAGAGTGGAAAGTTTGCTGAGAAGAGAAGATGAGCAATGAGACAGAGTGGAAAGTTTGCTGAGAAGATGAGCAATGAGACAGAGTGGAAAGTTTGCTGAGAAGAGAAGATGAGCAATGAGACAGAGGAGAACGTTTGTTGAGAAGATGAGCAATGAGACAAAGTGGAACGTTTGTTGAGAAGATGAGCAATGAGACAGAGGAGAACGTGTGCTGAGAAGATGAGCAATGAGACAGAGGAGAACGTTTGTTGAGAAGATGAGCAATGAGACAGAAGAGAACGTTTGTTGAGAAGATGAGCAATGAGACAGAGAAGAACGTTTGCTGAGAAGATGAGCAATGAGACAAAGTGCAATGTTTGTTGAGAAGATCAGCAATGAGACAGAGGAGAACGTTTCTTGAGAAGATGAGCAATGAGACAGAGGAGAACGTTTGTTGAGAAGATGAGCAATGAGATAGAGGAAAACGTTTATTGAGAAGATGAGCAATGAGACAGAGGAGAACGTTTGTTGAGAAGATGAGCAATGAGACAAAGAAGAACGTTTGTTGAGAAGATGAGCAATGAGACAGAGGAGAACGTTTGTTGAGAAGATGAGCAATGAGACAGAGTGGAACGTTTGTTGAGAAGATGAGCAATGAGACAGAGGAGAACGTTTGTTGAGAAGATGAGCAATGAGACAAAGTGGAACGTTTGTTGAGAAGATGAGCAATGAGACAGAGTGGAACGTTTGTTGAAAAGATGAGCAATGAGATAGAGGAGAACGTGTGCTGTGAAGATGAGCAATGAGACAGAAGAGAACGTTTGTTGAGAAGATAAGCAATGAGACAGAGGAGAACGTTTGTTGAGAAGATGAGCAATGAGACAGAGTGGAACGTTTGTTGAGAAGATGAGCAATGAGACAAAGTGGAACGTTTGTTGAGAAGATGAGCAATGAGACAGAGGAGAACGTGTGTTGAGAAGATGAGCAATGAGACAAAGGAGAACGTTTGTTGAGAAGATGAGCAATGAGATAGAGGAGAACGTTTGTTGAGAAGATGAGCAATGAGACAGAGTGGAACGTTTGCTGAGAAGATGAGCAATGACACAGAGTGGAGCGTTTGTTGAGAAGATGAGCAACGAGACAGAGTGGAACGTTTGTTGAGAAGATGAGCAATGAGACAGAGGAGAACGTTTGTTGAGAAGATGAGCAATGAGACAGAGTGGAACGTTTGTTGAGAAGATGAGCAATGAGACAAAGTGGAACGTTTGTTGAGAAGATGAGCAATGAGACAGAGGAGAACGTTTGTTGAGAAGATGAGCAATGAGACAGAGTGGAACGTTTGTTGAGAAGATGAGCAATGAGACAGAGGAGAACGTTTGTTGAGAAAATGAGCAATGACACAAAGTGGAACGTTTGTTGAGAAGATGAGCAATGAGACAGAGGAGAACGTTTGTTGAGAAGATGAGCAATGAGACAGAGTGGAACGTTTGTTGAGAAGATGAGCAATGAGACAGAGGAGAACGTTTGTTGAGAAGATGAGCAATGAGACAGAGTGGAACGTTTGTTGAGAAGATGAGCAATGAGACAGAGGAGAACGTTTGTTGAGAAGATGAGCAATGAGACAGAGGAGAACGTTTGCTGAGAAGATGAGCAATGAGACAAAGTGGAACGTTTGTTGAGAAGATGAGCAATGAGACAGAGGAGAACGTTTGTTGAGAAGATCAGCAATGAGACAAAGTGGAACGTTTGTTGAGAAGATGAGGAATGAGACAGAGGAGAACGTTTGTTGAGAAGATGAGCAATGATACAGAGTGGAACGTTTGTTGAGAAGATGAGCAATGAGAAAGAGGAGAACGTTTGTTGAGAAGATCAGCAATGAGACAAAGTTGGAACGTTTGTTGAGAAGATGAGGAATGAGACAGAGGAGAACGTTTGTTGAGAAGATGAGCAATGAGACAAAGTGGAACGTTTGTTGAGAAGATGAGCAATGAGTCAGAGGAGAACGTTTGCTGAGAAGATGAGCAATGAGACAGAGGAGAACGTTTGTTGAGAAGATGAGCAATGAGACAAAGTGGAACGTTTGTTGAGAAGATGAGCAATGAGACAGAGTGGAACGTTTGTTGAGAAGATGAGCAATGAGACAGAGCGGAACGTTTGTTGAGAAGATGAGCAATGAGACAAATTGGAACGTTTGGTGAGAAGATGAACAATGAGACAGAGGAGAACGTTTGTTGAGAAGATGATCAATGAGACAGAGCGGAACGTTTGTTGAGAAGATGAGCAATGAGACAAAGTGGAACGTTTTTTGAGAAGATGAGCAATGAGACAGAGGAGAACGTTTGTTGAGAAGATGAGCAATGAGACAGAGGAGAACGTTTGTTGAGAAGATGAGCAATGAGACAGAGTGGAACGTTTGTTGAGAAGATGAGCAATGAGACAGAGGAGAACGTTTTCTGAGAAGATGAGCAATGAGACAGAGGAGAACGTTTGCTGAGAAGATGAGCAATGAGACAGAGTGGAACGTTTGTTGAGAAGATGAGCAATGAGACAGAGGAGAACGTTTGTTGAGAAGATGAGCAATGAGACAGAGTGGAACGTTTGTTGAGAAGATGAGCAATGAGACAGAGGAGAACATTTGTTGAGAAGATGAGCAATGAGACAGAGTGGAACGTTTGTTGAGAAGATGAGCAATGAGACAGAGGAGAACGTTTGTTGAGAAGATGAGCAATGAGACAAAGTGGAACGTTTGTTGAGAAGATGAGCAATGAGACAGAGTGGAACGTTTGTTGAGAAGATGAGCAATGAGACAGAGGAGAACGTTTGTTGAGAAGATGAGCAATGAGACAGAGGAGAACGTTTGTTGAGAAGATGAGCAATGAGACAGAGTGGAACGTTTGTTGAGAAGATGAGCAATGAGACAGAGTGGAACGTTTGTTGAGGTGATGAGCAATGAGACAGAGGAGAACGTTTGTTGAGAAGATGAGCAATGAGACAGAGTGGAACGTTTGTTGAGAAGATGAGCAATGAGACAGAGGAGAACGTTTGTTGAGAAGATGAGCAATGAGACAGAGTGGAACGTTTGTTGAGAAGATGAGCAATGAGACAGAGTGGAACTTTTGTTGAGAAGATGAGCAATGAGACAGAGTGGAACGTTTGTTGAGAAGATGAGCAATGAGACAGAGTGGAACGTTTGTTGAGAAGATGAGCAATGAGACAGAGTGGAACGTTTGTTGAGAAGATGAGCAATGAGACAGAGGAGAACGTTTGTTGAGAAGATGAGCAATGAGACAGAGGAGAACGTTTGTTGAGAAGATGAGCAATGAGACAGAGGAGAACGTTTGTTGAGAAGATGAGCAATGAGACAGAGTGGAACGTTTGTTGAGAAGATGAACAATGAGACAGAGGAGAACGTTTGTTGAGAAGATGAGCAATGAGACAGAGTGGACAGTTTGTTGAGAAGATGAGCAATGAGACAGAGGAGAACGTTTGTTGAGAAGATGAGCAATGAGACAGTGTTAAACGTTTGGCCAGGGGTGAACAAGAGTCTGCAACTGAGAGCCTTGATCCCTGAAAGTTTGTGACCAAGAAGCTGACTTGGATAAATATGAGACAAGTCCTAGACTTGCGAACGGTTGTGTTGTCATCTTTGAAACAGAGCCAGAGAGAGAGAGAGAGAGAGAGAGAGAGAGAGAGAGCGAGAGAGAAAGAGAGAATAGAGAAATAACATGTAGAGACTTATGGCAGAGTACACGTAGAAATACATTTGACTCTACTTGGACTCTGAATGGATCAAGACCTAGGATTATGTTTGAGACATGCGCTGGACAGTAGAGTTGTTGGAGTATATTTAAGACGCCCTGGATAGTACACCGGCAGTAGCCTCAAACTTGCATTAACAACTGTAAGACACATCGAGAAGAGAGGGTAATCTACGTTTTACCAACAGGTGTGTTCACGTGTGACCCCAGTAACTTCAAGGTCACCAATGAAATGCTGCAAGCATACGATGATTCGGGTTACTTTCTTATCAGGTCAGTTTGAGATATGTTGCAGCAAAACATCACTTAACAATAGGGGGTTGGATACAACAGACATCACATTATGGAGCTGTACTTACACAAGATATAGCCTAACGGGACGTTACTTACACAAGATATAGCCTAACGGGACGTTACTTACACAAGATATAGCCTAACGGGACGTTACTTACATAAGATATCACAAAATGGGACGTTAGTTACACAAGATATCACATAATGGGTCGATAGTTACACAAGATATCACATAATGGGTCGATAGTTACACAAGATATCACATAATGGCACGTTAGTTACACAAGATATGACATAATGGGTCGATAGTTACACAAGATATCACATAATGGGACATTAGCTACACAAGATATGACATAATGGGACGTTAGTTACACAAGATATCACATAATGGGACGTTAGCTACACAAGATATGACATAATGGGACGTTAGCTACACAAGATATCACATAATGGGACGTTAGTTACACAAGATATAACATAATGGGACGTTAGTTACACAAGATATAACATAATGGGACGTTAGTTACACAAGATATAACATAATGGGACGTTAGTTACACAAGATATAACATAATGGGACGTTAGTTACACAAGATATAACATAATGGGACGATAGCTAAACAAGATATAACATAATGGGACGTTAGTTACACAAGATATAACATAATGGGACGTTAGTTACACAAGATATAACATAATGGGACGTTAGTTACACAAGATATAACATAATGGGACGTTAGTTACACAAGATATAACATAATGGGACGTTAGTTACACAAGATATAACATAATGGGACGATAGCTAAACAAGATATAACATAATTAGGCGTTAGTTACACAAGATATCAGATAATGGGACGTTAGTTACAGAAGATATCACATAATGGGACGCTAGTTACACAATATATCACATAATGGGACGTTAGTTACATAAGATATCAGATAATGTACATTAGTTACACAAAATATCACATAATTAGACGTTAGTTAGACAAGATATCATATAATTAGACGTTAGTTACACAAGATATCACATAATTAGACGTTAGTTACACAAGATATCACATAATTAGACGTTACTTACAGAAGATATCACATAATTAGACGTTACTTACAGAAGATATCACATAATGGGACGTTACACAAGATATAACATAATGGGACGTTAGTTACACAAGATATCACATAATGGGACGTTAGTTACACAAGATATCACATAATTAGACGTTACTTACAGAAGATATCACATCATGGGACGTTAGTTACACAAGATATCACATAAATGGACGTTAGTTACACAAGATATCACATAATTAGACGTTAGTTACATAAGATATCACATCATGGGACGTTAGTTACACAAGATATCACATCATGGGACGTTAGTTACACAAGATATCACATAATTAGACGTTAGTTACACAAGATATCACATAATTAGACGTTAGTTACACCATTTAATTAAGCAATGATATCTATTTTTTCTTGTTATCTTCAACTTACTGGAAATGGAAAGATCATCTATTATAGTTACCTTCATATCGTTGTAAAAAAGATGATATATTCGTGCTACCTTCAACTCCCCTTGATCTCACACCCGTTATCAATCTACCATTATGACCTCATGAGTCATATGGTGAACATTTATTAAAGAATCATCATGAGACGTGTAAGGAACAAAATAAAACCAGAAATAAGTGAGGAACAATGTGGATTTGTGGAATGAAAGGGCATCAATAATACAATATACATCCTGAGAACATTGATAGAAAGATCTAAAGAGGTAAAAATTATATATATATCTCTTGTTCTACCTTTCAGTTCCCTGTGGAGCATAGGTCTTCAACAAACACTTTCCAAGTCGTTCTTTTTTCTTGCCATTCTTTTGAGATCATTCCATGTCTTCCACATCATCTTCATCTCTGCTACTTCTTCAAGAATTTCTTGGTCTTCCTCTTTATCTTTTCCCCTTTTGATTCCAAAAAAGGGCCTGTTGTGTAATACTCTCAGTTGGCTTCCTCAGTGTGTGTCCTATCCAGTGCCATCGTCTTCGCTGTATCTCTTTATCCACTGGTATTTGACTGGTACATTTCCATAATTCTATGTTAGTGATTTTGTCTTGCCATTTCCATCCTTTTATTCTGCGTAAGCATCCATTAATGAAAGTCTGTATCTTCATAATTGTCAATTTTTTTGTTTCACAACCATATAATAGGACCACCTTAACATTTGAGTTGGAAATTTTTATTTTTGTATTTAACCTAATTTCTTTGGATTTCCATATGTTTCCCAGTGAAACGAAATCTCCTCTTGCTTTTGATATCCTTATTTTGGTATAATTTTCTGTTCCTCCCTCTTTATCTATATTACTGCCCAGATATATGTAAGATTGTACATCTAGTAGAGGTATTTCTCCTAATTTTATTTGGTTATTGCCAACTGTATTAATTCTCATAATGTTGTTCTTATCTCTATTAATTTTCAATCCTAGCTGTTGTGATCTTTCATCAAGTATGCTCATTTTATCCTGCATCTGTTGATGGCTGGTGTGATTGGAGAGCTATGTCATCATCAAAGTCTAAATTATTAAGTTGCTTGCTCAGTGACCACTGGATTCCATTTCTGTTGTTTTGAGTTATCATAATCATAGAGTTCATAATCCAGTCTATGGCCAGTAGAAAGAGAAATGGAGACAGAAGGCATACCTTACTCCTGTTCTTATTTCAAATACTTATGTAAGCTGTCCTTCATGCACCACACTACATTTCATTCATTCATACATTGTTTTTATCAGGTTAATAAACTTTATGGGGATTCCGTAATGCCTCTTTAACTAGTTCATCTATATATTTCCTCTCATCCCTTTTAATCCATCTTCTCACTTCTTTGTTCACCTCTGTGTAAGCTTCGTGTGTGTGTGTGTGTGTATGTATATATATATATATATATATATATATATATATATGCGTGTGCTTTATAGACTATACAAAAGCACTTAACAAAGTAAAGCATGTGGAAATAATCAATATGCTGGAGAAATTAAACATTGATGACAAGGATCTGCGAATCATAAAAAAACATGTACTGGCAACAAACAGCAGTCATAAGAATTAGCAACCAAACAGGGCAGTTCCAATATATAAAACAAGGAGTCAGACTATGAAGTGTTCCATCACCGGATTTGTTTTCATTTTACAGCGAAAATATTATGAGATCAATAGTAGACCAAAAAAGGAATGAAACCAACGGTCACAACATAAACACTCAGCGATATGCGGATGACACAGTCTTAATAGCAGAGACAGAGAATGAACTGCAAGAAATGATAGACATAATAGTAAAAGAAAGCAACAAGAAAGGTTTCAGGCTGAGTAGTAAGAAAACAGAAGTAATGACCATATCAAAGAAACATTCACCACCATCATGCAGCATAAAAATAAACGAGACAAATCTGAAACAAGTGCAATGTTTCAAATACTTGGGCACAATAATTACATCAGATGGGAGATGCACCACAGAAATAAAAAGCAGAATAGCTCAGGCCAAAATAGCATTTCAGAAAATGAAAAACGTCTTATGCAACAAAAATATGTTAACAAAAGTGAGAAAGAGAGTTCATCAGTGCTATAAAGAACCAATTCTGACCTATGGAAGCGAATCATGGATAGTAGACAAACAGATGAAAAGACGATTAGAGACCACAGAGATGGGATTTCTAAGAGCAGTGTTGAAAGTTCCTTGGACATTTAAAAAGACCAACGAGGAAATTCTCAAAGAGGCCAACACAAAAAGGGAGCTCCTAAGAAATAAACAATCAACATTTTTTTGGGCACATCATGAGAAGAGGAAAGTTGGAATACTTGGTTACAACTGGTAAAATACAGGGACCGAGAGAGATTGCAGACAACAAAGAGAAAAGGTACTAGATTGCTTGGTGTGATGGCATGGAAAATAGTCAACAACAGAATTAATACGATGCACTGTGAATAGAAGATTGTGGCGGGACATAATCGCCTACGCCAACTTGATGATTATGATCTCACCCTAGTGATCATCTCGATTGAACTCATGTTATCCACCTGTCACTCTCATCTCATTTATGTTATACACCTGTCACTCTCATCTCACTTATGTTATCCACCTGTCACTCTCATCTCATTTATGCTATCCACCTGTCACTCTCATCTCAATTATGTTATCCACCTGTCACTCTCATCTGATTTACGTTATACGCCTGTCACTCTCATCCCACTTATGTTATCCACCTGTCACTCTCATCTGATTTACGTTATCCACCTGTCACTCTCATCTGATTTACGTTATCCGCCTATCACTCTCATCCCACTTATGTTATCCACCTGTCACTCTCATCTGATTTACGTTATCCACCTGTCACTCTCATCTCACTTATGTTATACACGTGTCACTCTTATCTCACTTATGTTATACACCCGTCACTCTCATCTCACTTATGTTATACACGTGTCACTCTTATCTCACTTATGTTATACACCCGTCACTCTCATCTCATTTATGTTATTCACCTGTCACTCTCATCTCACTTATATTATACACCTGTCACTCTCATCCATCCCACTTATGTTATCCACCTGTCACTCTCATCTCACTTATGTTATCCACCTCCATCCCACTTATGTTATCCACCTGTCACTCTCATCTCACTTATGTTATCCACCTGTCACTCTCATCCCACTTATGTTATCCACCCGTCACTCTCATCTCACTTATGTTATACACGTGTCACTCTCATCTCACTTATGTTATACACCTGTCACTCTCATCTCACTTATGTTATCCACCTGTCACTCTCATCCCACTTATGTTATACACCTGTCACTCTCATCCATCCCACTTATGTTATCCACCTGTCACTCTCATCTCACTTATGTTATCCACCTCCATCCCACTTATGTTATACACGTGTCACTCTTATCTCACTTATGTTATACACCCGTCACTCTCATCTCATTTATGTTATTCACCTGTCACTCTCATCTCACTTATGTTATACACCTGTCACTCTCATCCATCCCACTTATGTTATCCACCTGTCACTCTCATCTCACTTATGTTATCCACCTCCATCCCACTTATGTTATCCACCTGTCACTCTCATCTCACTTATGTTATCCACCTGTCACTCTCATCCCACTTATGTTATCCACCCGTCACTCTCATCTCACTTATGTTATACACGTGTCACTCTCATCTCACTTATGTTATACACCCGTCACTCTCATCTCACTTATGTTATCCACCTGTCACTCTCATCCCACTTATGTTATACACCTGTCACTCTCATCCATCCCACTTATGTTATCCACCTGTCACTCTCATCTCACTTATGTTATCCACCTCCATCCCACTTATGTTATCCACCTGTCACTCTCATCTCACTTATGTTATCCACCTGTCACTCTCATCCCACTTATGTTATTCACCTGTCACTCTCATCTCACTTACGTTATCCACCTGTCACTCTTATCTCACGTATGTTATACACCCGTCACTCTCATCTCACTTATGTTATCCGCCTATCACTCTCATCCTCACTTATGTTATCCGCCTATCACTCTCATCTCACTTACGTTATCCACCTGTCACTCTCATCCACTTATGTTATACACCCGTCACTCTCATCTCACTTATGTATACACCCGTCAGACTAATCTCACTTATGTTATACACCTGTCACTCTCATCTCACTTATGTTATACACCTGTCACTCTCATCACACTTATGTTATACACCTGTCACTCTCATCTCACTTATGTTATCCATCTATCGTCTCGATTTCAGCAATTTTACAATTCCATCACTTGTGTCTCACCCCTGTTAAATATCCATTACTTATATCTCACCCCTGTAATCTATCCATTACTTGTATCTCATCCCTGTAATCTATCCATTACTTGTATCTCACCCCTGTTAACTATCCATTACTTGTATCTCACCCCTGTTTACTATCCATTACTTGTATCTCACCACTGTAATCTATCCATTATTTGTATCTCATCCATGTAATCTATCCATTACTTGTGTCTCACCCCTGTATTATATCCATTACTTGTATCTCACCCCTGTATTCTATCCATTACTTGTATCTCACCCCTGTAATCTATCCATTACTTGTATCTCACCCCTGTAATCTATCCATTACTTGTATCTCACCCCTGTAATCTATCCATTATTTGTATCTCACCCCTGTAATATATCCATTACTTGTATCTCACCCCCCATCTATCCATTACTTGTATCTCACCCTGTAATCTATCCATTACTTGTATCTCACCCCTGTTATCTACCCATCACTTGTATCTCACCCCTGTTATCTACCCATCACTTGTATCTCACCCCTGTTATCTACCCATCACTTGTATCTCACCCCTGTTATCTACCCATCTCACCCATGTTATCTACCCATCACTTGTTTCTCACCCCTGTTATCTACCCATCACTTGTATCTCACCCCTGTTATCTATCCATCACTTGTATCTCACCCCTGTTATCTACCCATTACTTGTATCTCACCCCTGTTATCTACCCATCACTTGTATCTCACCCCTGTTATCTACCCATTACTTGTATCTCACCCCTGTTATCTACCCATCACTTGTATCTCACCCCTGTTATCTACCCATCACTTGTATCTCACCCCTGTTATCTACCCATTACTTGTATCTCACCCCTGTTATCTACCCATCACTTGTATCTCACCCCTGTTATCTATCCATTACTTGTATCTCACCCCTGTTATCTATCCATTACTTGTATCTCACCCCTGTTATCTATCCATTACTTGTATCTCACCCCTGTTATCTATCCATTACTTGTATCTCACCCCTGTTATCTATCCATTACTTGTATCTCACCCCTGTTATCTATCCATTACTTGTATCTCACCCCTGTTATCTATCCATTACTTGTATCTCACCCCTGTTATCTATCCATCACTTGTATCTCACCCCTGTTATCTACCCATTACTTGTATCTCACCCCTGTTATCTACCCATCACTTGTATCTCACCCCTGTTATCTATCCATTACTTGTATCTCACCCCTGTTATCTATCCATTACTTGTATCTCACCCCTGTTATCTATCCATTACTTGTATCTCACCCCTGTTATCTATCCATTACTTGTATCTCACCCCTGTTATCTATCCATTACTTGTATCTCACCCCTGTTATCTATCCATTACTTGTATCTCACCCCTGTTATCTATCCATTACTTGTATCTCACCCCTGTTATCATGTGACCCTACAGGGGCTTCTTGTCCACCGAGGAGCTGTCCAAGCTGAGAAAGTGTGTGGAACACGACAGGTTCTTCCAGAACGCTTTTGGGGTTGGTGAATCAATCACTGGTGTACATTCTATATGAACAATCATTCATGTACATTCTATATGAGCAATCATTCATAAACATTTTATATGAGCAATCATTAATAAACATTCTATATGAGCAATCATTCATAACATTCTATATGACCAATCATTAATAAACATTCTATATCAGTAATCATTCATATACAATCTATATGAGCAATCATTCATTTAAATTCTATATGAGCAATCATTCATAACATTCTATATGAGCAATCATTCATAACATTCTATATGACCAATCATTAATAAACATTCTATATCAGTAATCATTCATATACAATCTATATGAGCAATCATTCATTTAAATTCTATATGAGCAATCATTCATAACATTCTATATGAGCAATCATTCATTTACATTCTGTATGAGCAATCATTCATAAACATTCTATATGAGCAATCATTCATAAACATTCTATATGAGCAATCATTCATACAAATTCTATATGAGCAATCATTAATAAACATTCTATATCAGCAATCATTCATATACAATCTATATGAGCAATCATTCATTTCAATTCTATATGAGCAATAATTCATATACATTACACCCTAGCATCAACAGTGTTTGTTGTGTGATGTTTTATGTAGTTTGAACTATGTGTGATGTTTGATTTAGCATGACATAGAATTATGGAAATGTACCAGCCAAACACCAGTGGATAAAGAGTTACAGCGAAGACGATGACGCTGGATAGGACACACACTACGGAAGCCAACTGAGAGTATTACGCAACATGCCCTTTTTGGAATCCCCAGGGGAAAAGACAAAGAGGAAGACCAAGGAATTCTTGGAGAAGACAGATAAAAGCAGAGATGAAGATGATGGGAAAGACATGGAATGATCTTAAAAGAATGGCAAAAAAACAGAACGACTTGGAAAGTGTTTGTTGAAGACCTATGCTCCACTGGGAGCTAAAAAGGTAGAAGAAGAGGATGTGTGATTTTTTATGTAGCATGAACTATGTATGATGTTTGATGTAGCATGAAGTATATGTGATGTTTGATCTAGAATGAACTATATGTGATGTGTGATACAGCATGCGTTATGTGTGATGTTTGATGTAGCTCCAACTATGTATGATGTGTGATGTACCAAGAACTATGTGTGGTGTTTAATGTAGCATGAACTATGTGTGATGAAGCATGAACTGTGTGTGGTGTAGCATGAACTATGTGTGATGTAGCATGAACTATGTGTGGTGTAGCATGAACTATGTGTGGTGTAGCAGGAACTATGTGTGATGTAGCATGAACTATGTTTGATGTAGCATGAACTATGTTTGATGTAGCATGAACTATGTGTGGTGTAGCATTAACTATGTGTGATGTAGCATGAACTATGTGTGATGTGGGATGTAGAATGAACTATGTGTGATGTTGGATGTAGCATAAACTATGTGTGATGTAGCATTAACTATGTGTGATGTAGCATGAACTATGTGTGATGTGCGATGTAGCATGAACTATGTGTGATGTTGGATGTAGCATAAACTATGTGTGATGTAGCATGAACTATGTGTGATGTGTGATGTAGCATGAACTATGTGTGATGTTGGATGTAGCATAAACTATGTGTGATGTAGCATGAACTATGTGTGATGTGTGATGTAGCATGAACTATGTGTGATGTTGGATGTAGCATAAACTATGTGTGATGTAGCATGAACTATGTGTGATGTGTGATGTAGCATGAACTATGTGTGATGTTGGATGTAGCATAAACTATGTGTGATGTAGCATGAACTATGTGTGATGTGTGATGTAGCATGAACTATGTGTGATGTGTGATGTAGCATAAACTATGTGTGATGTAGCATGAACTATGTGTGATGTGTGATGTAGCATGAACTATGTGTGATGTGTGATGTAGCATAAACTATGTGTGATGTGTGATGTAGCATAAACTATGAGTGATGTGTGATGTAGCATGAACTATGTGACTGCGCTATTGAACGCGTAAAAAATGGCGGTTTGTTTACGCCGGTCTGTCGTCAATGACGTGTAATTTATTTAATTTATGGAAGGCTCACAGTGTATCCGCGTGCTGCTGAGCTATTTACTGGAGTTGGCCAGTTTATAACGTGGAAACGGGTTCTGGACCGTGCAACTAAGTGCACGTGAGTCTAGACCATCCAAAGCATCGTCGTTCAGCGACTTTCATCTATGACGACGGTAAGTGTAAGTATTCAGATGCAGCCCAAACGACATCATCGAAGAAAGAAAACACGACGGGGCAAGCGAGGTGGCATTAAACTGTCAAAGTGTGAGAGGCAGGGCCTAAAGTATGTGCTCGTTACTTATTGGAATTGTGGGTCCATAAATCAACGACGGCCCATTCTTGATAAGCTACTGTGCGGCGCCGATATAATGGTTTTACAAGAAACTTTTCTTGGTGACAGGACAGTAAGTAGTCCTGGATTTCATTGTTTTTACAATAGACGACACCTTGGGCAGGTCATCTTTGTGCTCAACAATATGGTGGCAGCTGAGGTTGATATGTCTGCGTGGGACAGTGCAGAATTTCAGGTACATGCGGTTAGGGTGCAGACCCCAGTTCATTTCGTGATTGTTAATGTGTATGCCTGTAATGGGAAGGTGAACACACAACAATGGCAGAATCTCTTCGAGTTCGATGAAGAGAATGTCATTTTCTGCGGAGACTTTAATGCTAGAGGAAACCAGTGGAGTAACGTCATAACCAACAAGCAGGGAGAAGACCTAGAGAACGCACTGGTGTCGACCGATTTAGTGTGCTTGAATGATGGAAGGGCAACAAGAATGGCCACTCGAACAGGGGACTCTGATAGTGTCATAGACCTGGCACTGGTGTCTTCCACCTTCGCACCGGTTTGCAGGTGGAGTGCACTGGGGTTCCACGGAAGTGATCACTATCCATGTGACCTCCTAACTGAGAAAAGCAGAAATAAAAGCCAGAAAAGAAAGCTCCACACATTCAACTACGAGAAAACAGACCAGGACGTCATTAGTAAAATCAGACATAGGAAACAGAGCGCCCCTCGTAGGAGGCAGGAGAGATGGACGAAGCCACCCTGGTGGAACGTAGATGTCGAGGAAGCGTGGCGGAGCAAGAGACAAACGGCCAAGACATGGCAGAAAGCCAGAAGGAATGGAAGAACACAACCTGAGCTCTTGAAGCGTCTGAAAGTAGAGATCGACCAAAAAATGATGCACTTTAAACTATGCGCTAAGCAGGCTAAGGATGCCAAATGGGATGACTTTTATAAAAAAGTGTGCTCAGAAAATCGCTCGCCACATTCTGGCGCCTTCATCAGTGCATGAATGGCACACCACACAGAGGCATACCAGACTTTCAGAGCACAGGCCAGATATGGCACAAATCTGATGAGAGCAAAGGGAAGGCCCTGCTTGCCCGCTACATTGAGCAGACGGATCAAAGAAATGAGGCTGTAAGAATGAGGATACGGGGATCGCTGTCAAAATTGTGTAAGGATGTAGGGCTGGAAGAAGATCTCACAATCACAACCGATACCATTCGCACGACACTTAAAAGGTAACACAACACTGCTCCTGGTCCAGATGGTGTTCGGTACGATGACATAGGCAATTTAGCTGACGACAACTTGACAAAACTGGCCAATGAGTTTAATGCCAGTATTCGGAGTAGCCAGATTAAGGAGGAGTGGCTACACAGCTACTTACTACCGCTACCGAAGCCAAACAATGACCATTTTCAGATCAGTGCCTACAGAATCATCACAATGCAGAACACTGCGGGCAAGCTGCTGAAGAAAATAGTTGCCCGTGTCCTCACCTGTCACCTTGAACAGAAACGCATATTCCCACCCACACTCGGAGGTTATAGATATAACAAAGAGACATGGCTCAATGCGGCAGTATTTGCCTATGACGTCTTCAAAGGCTTCCACAGACGAGAGGAGACATGTGCTGCTGCTATAGATCTGGAGGATGCATACAACAGGGTACCATTTGAATACCTCATGCATATGCTCCTCAAACTGGCGGTGCACCCCTTCCTCATTAGATGGATCGCCGCGGCACTGTTTCAGAGGAAGGTGATGCTCAGATGGGGAAGTTGGTCTTCCGAGCCTACATCCATTTGCCCAGGGCTGCTACAAGGCTCACCATTGTCACCAGTTCTATTTAACGTGTACACAATAACGATCACGGAACAACAGCTGGATGGGAGGGGAAGAACTATGACTTTTGCTGATGATATTCTGGTATATCGACAGGGAAGAGACAGACGGGGAATCGCTTCCACAATGCAAGACGAACTCGATCGCATTTCTTCCTGGTGTGGGGTATCAGGTGCCGTGGTTAATCCTAATAAAGCATCAGTTTCATGGTTCTCCCTTAACAATCATATCGTTCATACGACCACACCGGTAGTACGAATGGGAGCTGATGAGGTGACCAGGGACAAATTGATGCTACATACGTGCAACATACATTGGAGTTAAGTTTTTGATCGCAGCCTGTGTTTTCGGGACCACGTCGACCATGTGATAACAAAATCCCGCAAAGGATTAGCCACCTTGAAGGTCATGGCAGCTGCCAACATCGAGCAGAGGCTACTTACTCTTCTGTTCCGGGGATTAGTCCTCGCACCAATCGAATATGCCCTGGCAATTCTTACTGTCATACAAAATGAAGCCATGCGCATTATCCTGGGATGTACGAGGGACACTCCCTGTGTAGCAATGAGGTATCTTCTTGACTTTCCAACCATGGATGACAGAATCAAGATCTGGAGAGCACGAGCATACCTGAAGATTAGTACAGATACAGAGCATCCATTGCACCACGTGCTCAACACAGAGAAAGGTGACAGGCTAAAAAGAGGCAAATCATGGGTGGGCCGAGCAGAAGATGTCATCAAACAGGTTTGTGGGCTTACCAATATCAGCGTTGGTGAGGAGTAGATACCGGTGCCTACGTCTTTCAAGGGGTCTTTCTCGTGTATTGTCATACTCGACAGGAAAAGTAAGGAACAGAACCCGGTCGTGGTTAATGCTGAGGTCAACGGTCTCATCTGCGATAACACCGATGAGAAAGATGCAGTCATCTATACAGACGGATCTGTAATACGACACCAAAGAAGTGCATGGGCATTTACAGCACGCTCGGCAGGCATAATAGTCAAAGAAGACAGTAGTGCATACGTCGTGACCACGAGCAGCATGACAATGGAGGCGATGGCAGTGACCAAGGCATTCAAATGGTTAGAGTCAAAAGACTACACCCACGCATGTATACTGAGTGATTCGATGAGCATGATAAAAAAAGTGGAGGCGGGCTTTGTACGCATGCAATGGGTAGAGTCGTTGCAGAAATCCAAAATACGTAAGGTCACCTTTGTCTATGTCCCTGGACATGCGGGAGTACGGGGAAATGAGAGAGCGGACAGGTTGGCTAGCTGCGCTGTCGTTGAGGACGGGCAACCAATGGATCGGGCGGACATCATCAATGCCCTCCGAGATGTGGGAAGAGCACAGGACTTCGACAAACACAGATCCACGTCACTTCTTCGGATGATGGAAATGGGAGTTAAGGTGGGCACAGCCAGAAATGAGAAACTTAGTGGTCGTGTAAGAAGACTTATCAACCAACATAGAACTGGAGTCGTCAGTCGCTGGACACTGAGGGAATTGCTGAGGAGGGGATCTGGGCACCTATGGACATGTTCGGAGTGCAATGATGATGACCCGCAAATAACTCAATAACTCAATGAACTATGTGTGATGTTGGGTGTAGCATGAACTATGTTTGTTGTAGCATGAACTACGTGTGGTGTGTGTTGTAGCATGAACTACGTGTGGTGTGTGTTGTAGCATGAACTACGTGTGGTGTGTGTTGTAGCATGAACTACGTGTGGTGTGTGTTGTAGCATGAACTACGTGTGGTGTGTGTTGTAGCATGAACTACGTGTGGTGTGTGTAGTAGCATGAACTATGTTTGTTGTAGCATGAACTACGTGTGGTGTGTGTTGTAGCATGAACTACATTGGTGTGTGTTGTAGCATGAACTACGTGTGGTGTGTGTTGTAGCATGAACTACGTGTGGTGTGTGTAGTAGCATGAACTATGTTTGTTGTAGCATGAACTACGTGTGGTGTGTGTTGTAGCATGAACTACGTGTGGTGTAGCATGAACTATGTGTGATGTTTAATGAAGCATAAACAACGTGTGTTTGATGTAGCATAAACTATGTGTGAGGTTGGATGTAGAATGAACTATGTGTGATGTAGCATGAATTATGTGTGATGTGTGATGTAGCATGAACTATGTGTGGTGTTTGATGTAGTATGGACTGTGTGTGATATTTGATGTAGTATGAACTACGTGTGGTGTTCAATGTAGCATGATCTATGTGTGGTGTAGCATGAGCTATGTGTGATATGGCATGAACTATGTGTGATGTTGGATGTAGCATGAACTATGTGTGATGTAGCATGAACTATGTGTGATGTAGCATGAACTATCTGTGATGTAGCATGAACTATGTGTGATGTAGCATGAACTATGTGTGATGTTTGCAGCATGAACTATGTGTGATGTGTGATGTAGCATGAACTATGTGTGGTGTGTGATGTAGCATGAACTATGTGTGATGTAGCATGAACTATGTGTGATGTAGCATGAACTATGTGTGATGTTTGCAGCATGAACTATGTGTGATGTGTGATGTAGCATGAACTATGTGTTATGTGTGATGTAGCACGAACTATGTGTGATGTGTGATGTAGCATGAACTATGTGTGGTGTGTGATGTAACATAAACTATATGTGGTGTTTGATTTAGCATGAACTATATGTGTTGTGTGATGTAGCATGAACTATGTGTGGTGTGTGATGTAGCATGAACTATGTGTGATGTATCATGAAGTATGTGTGGTGTGTGATGTGGCATAAACTGTGTGTGATGTTTGATGTAGCATGAACTATGTGTAGTGTTTTATATAGCGTAAACTATGTGTGATATAGCATGAACTATGTATGGTGTTTGATGTAGCATGGACTGTGTGTGATATTTGGGGTAGCATGAACTATGTGTGATGTTTGATGTAGCATTGACTGTGTGTGATGTTTGAAGTAGCATGGACTGTGTGTGGTATTTGATATAGCATGGACTGTGTGTGGTGTTTGATGTAGCAAGAATTATGTGTGATCTTTGATGTAGCATGAACTATGTGTGGTGTTGGATGTAGCATGAACTATGTGTGTTGTTTGATGTAGCGAAAAATATGTGTGATATAGCATGAACTATGTGTGGTGTTTGATGTAACATGAACTATGTGTGATGTTTGATGTAGGATGGACTGTGTGTGGGTTTTTCATGTAGCATGAACTATGTGGGATGTTTGATGCAATATGGACTGTGTGTGATGTTTGATGTAGCATGAACTATGTGTGGCGTTTGATGTAGCATGAACTATGTGTAGTGTTTGATACATCATGAACTATATGTGGTGTTTAATGTAGCATGAACTATGTGTGGCGTTTGATGTAGCATGAACTATGTTTCATTTTTAATGTAGCATGAACTATGTGTGATGTTTGATGTAGCGTGAACTATGTGTGATGTTTGATGTAGCATGAACTATGTGTGATGTTTTATGTAGCACGAACTATGTGTGATGTTTGATGTTTCATGAACTATGTGTGGTGTTTGATGTAGCACGAACTATGTGTGATGTAGCATGAACTATGTGTGATGTAGCATGAACTATGTGTGGTGTTTGATGTAGCACGAACTATGTGTGATATAGCATGAACTATGTGTGATGTAGCATGAACTATGTGTGATGTAAAAAAAAAGTAAAGTACCCCCGTCACGCCAAGCGGCGTATTGGGAAGATGGTGTTAGTGACCATACATTTTACAGACCTATGGCACATGTTTTTTTGGGTAATGTGGTCGGTATTACCCCCGTGCCGCTTCACTTTCCCAGAAAAAATCCGGTACCCATTAAAAGCTGGGTGAACCCGGAAGCCGTCGTTTGGGACCCCTTGTCCTTTGTAGTCCAGTTCACTAACCACTGAGCTATCGCGGCTCCTATGTGTAATGTAGCATGAACTATTTGTGATGTGTGATATAGCATGAACTTTGTGTGGTGTTTGATGTAGCGTAAATTATGTGTGATGTGTATTATCTTGTGAATGATTCTACTGTAGCTCTCTGATGGTCAAGGAAGAAAAAGTACATTTGTTTTGTGGAAACATCCCGGAAATGACATCACAGGTATGGTGGCTCGCTGTGAAAAGGTGGCGGGAACATGCGAGAAGGTAAGAGAACCAATTGTTCACTTCACAGTCTGTGCTGTGTTTGTGTGTGTGTTCTCTGTGTGTGTGTGCTCACTCATTTAATTTCAAACTTATACTCGTACATACACGGTAGATCATGTACAACAACATATTCTGTAGACACATACAGACATATAACGGCATTTGCGACAGATATTGACATAGATAATATTGCAATGAAGTAGGTGACAAGGTGATGCAAACTTTGACAAGGTGACTGAACAATGACAGGGGATTGGAACTATGGCAAGATGACGGAACTACGACAAGGTGACGGAACTATGACAAGGTGACGGAACTACGACAAGGTGACGGAACTACGACAAGGTGACGGAACTACGACAAGGTGACTGAACAATGACAAGGGGATGGAACTATGGCAAGATGACGGAACTACGACAAGGTGACGGAACTATGACAAGGTGACGGAACTACAACAAGGTGACTGAACAATGACAAGGGGATGGAACTATGGCAAAATGACGGAACTATGACAAGGTGACTGAACAATGACAAGGGGATGGAACTATGGCAAGGTGACGGAACTATGACAAGGTGACGGAACTATGGCAAGGTGATGGAACTATGACAAGGTGACGGAACTATAACAAGGTGGATGAACAATGACAAGGTGACTGAACAATGACAAGGGGATGGAGCTATGACAAGGTGATGGAACTATGACAAGGTGACGAAACTATGACAAGGTGACGAAACTATGACAAGGGGACGGAACTATGACACGGTGACGAAACTATGACAAGGGGACGGAACTATGACATGGTGACGGAACTATGACAAGTGGACGGAACTATGACATGGTGACGGAACAATGACAAGGGGAAGAAACTATGGCAAGGGGACGGAACTATGACAATGGGAAGGAACAATGACACGGTGACGAAACTATGACATGGTGACTGAATAAGGACAAGGAGATGGAACTATGACAAGGTGACGGAACTATGACAATGGGATGGAACAATGACAAGGTGACAAAACTATGACACGGTGACTGAATAAGGACAAGTGGATGGAACTATGACAAGGTGACTGAACAATGACAAGGGGATGGAACTATGACAAAGTGACGGAACTATGACAAGATGACGGAACAATGACAAGGTGACGAAACTGTGACAAGGTGAACTATCAGACAGTGGCTTTTGTTAACTGAACTAGTGTATGTGTGTGTGTGTATGTGTGTCATTAACTATCAAACAGTGGTTCTTCTTAACTGAAATAGTGTGTGAGTGTGTGTGTGTGTCATGAACTATCAGACAGTGGCTTGTGTTAATTGAACTAGTGTGTATCTATTTGTGTCATGAACTATGAGACAGTGGCTTGTGTTAACTGAACTAGTGTGTATCTATTTGTGTCATGCACTATGAGACAGTGGCTTGTGTTAATTGAACTAGTGTGTATCTATTTGTGTCATGAACTATGAGACAGTGGCTTGTGTTAACTGAACTAGTGTGTATGTGTTTGTGTCATGAACTATCAGACAGTGGCTTGTGTTAACTGAACTAGTGTGTATCTATTTGTGTCATGAACTATCAGACAGTGGCTTGTGTTAACTGAACTAGTGTGTATGTGTTTGTGTCATGAACTATCAGACAGTGGCTTGTGTTAACTGAACTAGTGTGTATGTGTTTGTGTCATGAACTATGAGACAGTGGCTTGTGTTAACTGAACTAGTGTGTATCTATTTGTGTCATGAACTATCAGACAGTGGCTTGTGTTAACTGAACTAGTGTGTATGTGTTTGTGTCATGAACTATCAGACAGTGGCTTGTGTTAACTGAACTAGTGTGTATCTATTTGTGTCATGAACTATCAGACAGTGGCTTGTGTTAACTGAACTAGTGTGTATCTATTTGTGTCATGAACTATCAGACAGTGGCTTGTGTTAACTGAACTAGTGTGTATGTGTTTGTGTCATGAACTATCAGACAGTGGCTTGTGTTAACTGAACTAGTGTGTATCTATTTGTGTCATGAACTATCAGACAGTGGCTTGTGTTAACTGAACTAGTGTGTATGTGTTTGTGTCATGAACTATCAGACAGTGGCTTGTGTTAACTGAACTAGTGTGTATGTGTTTGTGTCATGAACTATGAGACAGTGGCTTGTGTTAACTGAACTAGTTTGTATCTATTTGTGTCATGAACTATGAGACAGTGGCTTGTGTTAACTGAACTAGTGTGTATCTATTTGTGTCATGAACTATCAGACAGTGGCTTGTATTAACTGAACTAGTGTGTATGTGTTTGTGTCATGAACTATCAGACAGTGGCTTGTATTAACCGAACTAGTGTGTATGTGTTTGTGTCATGAACTATCAGACAGTGGCTTGTATTAACTGAACTAGTGTGTATGTGTTTTTGTCATGAACTATCAGACAGTGGCTTGTGTTAATTGAACTAGTGTGTATGTGTTTTTGTCATGAACTATCAGACAGTGGCTTGTGTTAACTGAACTAGTGTGTGTGTTTGTGTCATGAACTTTCAGACAGTGGCTTGCGTTAACTGAACTAGTGTGTGTGTGTGTATTTGTGTCATGAACTATCAGACAGTGGCTTGTGTTAACTGAACTAGTGTGTATGTGTTTTTGTCATGAACTATCAGATATTGGCTTGTGTTAACTGAACTAGTGTGTGTGTTTGTGTCATGAACTATCAGACAGTGGCTTGCGTTAACTGAACTAGGGTGTGTGTGTATTTGTGTCATGAACTATCAGACAGTGGCTTGTGTTAACTGAACTAGTGTGTGTGTTTGTGTCATGAACTATCAGACAGTGGCTTGTGTTAACTGAACTAGTGTGTGTGTTTGTGTCATGAACTATCAGACAGTGGCTTGTGTTAACTGAACTAGTGTGTGTGTTTGTGTCATGAACTATCAGACAGTGGCTTGTGTTAACTGAACTAGTGTGTGTGTTTGTGTCATGAACTATCAGACAGTGGCTTGTGTTAACTGAACTAGTGTGTGTGTTTGTGTCATGAACTATCAGACAGTGGCTTGTGTTAACTGGATTAGTATATACCTAACATGAACTGTGAGAGTGGTGGATTCACTGCAGTTTTACTGATGTTACGAGATTGCTATTGAGTTGTTATTGAGTTATTTGCGGGTCATCATCATTGCACTTCGAACATGTCCATAGGTGCTCAGATCCCGCTCCTCAGCAAGTCACGCCCAGCGACTGACGACTCCAGTTCTGTATTGGTTGATAATTCTTTTAACACGCCCACTAAGTTTCTCTTTTCTGCCTGTGCCCATGTTAACTTTCATCCAAAGGAGAGACGTAGACTAATCGTTGTCAAAGTCCTGTGCCCTTCCCACATCTCCACATTGATAATGTCCGTCCGATCCTTTGGTTGATGGTCTTCAACGACAGCACAGCTAGCCAATCAGTCCGCTTTTTCATTTCCCCGTACTCCCGCATGTCCAGGGATGTAGACAAAGGTGACCTTATGTATTTTTGACTTCTGCATTGACTCTTCCCATTGATAATTTTTAAAAAAAAGTAAAAAGTGGTATGGTAACAGCTTTACGTGGTAATTAACAAAACAAAAGTCGACGTTTCGGCCAAGTAGACCTTCAGCTGGAACAACAACACATATGTATCCTGTAATTGTCCATGCACTCCTTTAGCGTCATATTACATATCCATCTGTATAAATGACTGTGTCTTCCTTATCTGTGTTATTCGAGATGAGACCGCTGACTTCCAGCGCGACCTAGTTCTGTTCCCTACATTTCCTGTGACAATACACGAGAATGTGCCTCTGATTGACGTAGGCACCGGTAGCTACTCTCACCAGCGTTGATATTGATAAACCCACAGACCTGTTTGATGACATCTTCTGCTCGGTCCACCAAATGATTTGCTTCTTTTTAGCCTGACACCCTTCCCTGTATTGAGCTCTTGGTGCAATGGATGCTCTGAGCTCTTGGTGCAATGGATGCTCTGAGCTCTTGGTGCAATGGATGCTCTGAGCTCTTGGTGCAATGGATGCTCTTTATCTGCATTTATCTCCATGTATGCCCGTGCCCTCCAGATCTTGATCCTCGTTGCTACACAGGAAGTGCCCCTCGTAGACCAAGATAATGCGCATAGCTTCATTCTGTATTTTCTCCAGTCTGTCAATTTGCGTCTTACTGTCATTAAGAATTGCAGGGCATACTCACTCAATTGGTGCGAGGTCTAGCCCCTGGAACAGGAGGGTAAGTAACCTCTTCTCGATGTTGTTAGCTGCCATGACCTTCAAGACGACTAATCATATGCAGGATATGTTATCACATGGTCGATGTGGTCTCGAAAACACAGGCTACGATCAAACTTAATTCTGATGTACGTCTTCCTGGTCACTCATCAGCTCCCATTTGTACTACCGGTGTGGTCGTATTAACGATATGATTGTTAAGGGAGAACCATGAAACTGATGCTTTATTAGGATTAACCAAGGCACCCGAAACCCCACACCAGGAAGAAATGCGATCGAGTTTGTCTTGAATTGTGGAGACGATTTCCCGTTTGTCTCTTCCCTGTCGATATACCAGAATATCATCAGCAAAAGTCATAGTTCTTCCCCTCCCATCCAGCTGTTGTTCCGTGATCGTTATTGTGTACACGTTAAATAGAACTGGTGACAATGGTGAGCCTTATGGCAGCCCTGGACAATTTGTTGTTGGCTTGGATGACATACTTCCACATCTGAGTATCAACGTCCTCTGAAACAGTGCTGCAGCGATCCATCTAATAAGGAAGGGGTACAGTGCCAATTTGAGGAGTATGTGCATGAGGCATTCAAATGATACCCTGTTGCATGCATCCTCCAGATCTATAGCAGCAGTACATACGTCAGTGGAAGCCTTCGAAGACGCCATAGGTGATGACTGCCACATTGAGGCATGTCTAGGGTTGCCAGAACCTTCGAAGCAGAAAGCGGGACAAATGGAACTTTTTTAGACGCGAAAGCGGGACACATCATGTAAAGTATAATAGCCATAGGAAAAGTCAGAGATAGCACACACATAGACTAATTATTATTACATTATAATTCTAATACATGTACCAGTAATCAGCCTCCAACACATAAAGAAAGAATGAAGCCAAAATTTCTTCTTGCTGCTGGTGAGGATGGCCCGATGTTGTTGAATGAATTATTAGCGCCTACAGAAATACGACAAGGACAAAAGCATGCAGATTGTCACGTAGGCACGGATCACGTGAGCGGTGAGCGGTGAGATGGGTAGAGTAAGGCTCGGCGCCTCGGCTAAGAGTCGCCTAAGAGTAAGACGAAGCCGAAGACGTCATCTTTTGTAAATTTTTAAATAATACCGCCTTCCGCACTAACAATTTTGTGCTGGATATTCTCAAATGAGTATTTATGAGTTGTATCTACAAACTTTATTATTAAACAGCGATAGCGCAGGACTCTACAAATAGACGTTTCGGACTAAGAAGCTTCATTTTGTAACAAAACTCAAACCAATAATAAATAATTTAAGAAAATATTAAAATTTGTAGGTGAAAAATTTGGCTGGATTAAAAAGCGGGACAAATTGCTGTCCCCCAGACCCTTAGGCGGGACAATTAATTTTTGATGAAAAAGTGGGACAATCCGGAAAAAGCGGGACGGATGGCAACCCTAGGCATGTCTCTTTGTTAAATCTGTAACCTCCGAGTGTGGGTGGGAATACGCGTATCTGTTCAAGGTGACATGTGACGACACGAGCAACTATTTTCTCCGTTAGCTTGCCCGCAGTGTTCTGCTTCGTGATGATTCTGTAGGCATTGATCTGAGAATGGTCCTTGTTTGGTTTCGGTAGCGGTAGTAAGTAGCTGTGTAGCCACTCCTCCTTAATCTGGCCACTCCGAATACTGGCATTAGACTCATTTGCCAGTTTTGTCAAGTCGTCGTCAGCTAAATCGCCTATGTCATCGTACCGAACACCATCTGGACCAGGAGCAGTGTTGTGTTACCTTTTAAGTGTCGTGCGAATGGTATCGGTTATGATTGTGAGATCTTCCAGCCCTACATCCTTACACAATTTTGACAGCGATCCCCGTATCCTCATTCTTACAGCCTCATTGCTTTGGTCAGTCTGCTCAATGTAGCGGGAAAGCAGGTCCTTCCCTTTGTTCTCATCAGATTTATTCCATATCTGGCCTGTGCTTTGTAAATCTGGTATGCCTCTGTGTCGTGTTGTGTCATTCATGCTCTGATGAAGGCGCCAGAATGTGACTAGCGATTTTTCTAAGCACACTTTTTTTTACAGAAGTTATCCCATTTGGCAGTATGTAATGCTCACACACTTTGGGCCTAGCCTCTCGCACCTACACCGTTTCGTACAGATTCTAGCACGTTTGCTTTATCTTGTTTTCCTTCTTCGATGTTGCCGTTTATGCTTCATCGGAACACTTCTTGTCATTGTTGGTGTTGCCGTTTATGCTTCATCGGAACACTTCTTGTCATTGTTGATGTTGTCGTTTATGCTTCATCGGAACACTTCTTGTCATTGTTGATGTTGTTGTTTATGCTTCATCGGAACACTTCTTGTCATTGTTGGTGTTGTCGTTTATGCTTCATCGGAACACTTCTTGTCATTGTTGATGTTGTCGTTTATGCTTCATCGGAACACTTCTTGTCATTGTTGATGTTGTCGTTTATGCTTCATCGGAACACTTCTTGTCATTGTTGGTGTTGTCGTTTATGCTTCATCGGAACACTTCTTGTCATTGTTGATGTTGCCATTTATGCTTCATCGGAACACTTCTTGTCATTGTTGATGTTGTCGTTTATGCTTCATCGGAACACTTCTTGTCATTGTTGATGTTGCCATTTATGCTTCATCGGAACACTTCTTGTCATTGTTGATGTTGTCGTTTATGCTTCATCGGAACACTTCTTGTCATTGTTGGTGTTGCCATTTATGTTTCATCGGAACACTTCTTGTCATTGTTGGTGTTGTCGTTTATGTTTCATCGGAACACTTGTTGTCATTGTTGGTGTTGCCATTTATGTTTCATCGGAACACTTGTTGTCATTGTTGGTGTTGTCGTTTATGCTTCATCGGAACACTTATCGTCATTGTTGGTGTTGTCGTTTATGCTTCATCGGAACACTTATCGTCATTGTTGGTGTTGTCGTTTATGCTTCATCGGAACACTTCTTGTCATTGTGATGTTGTCGTTTATGCTTCATCGGAACACTTCTTGTCATTGTTGATGTTGTCGTTTATGCTTCATCGGAACACTATTTGTCGTCATTGTTGATGGTGTCGTTTATGCTTCATCGGAACACTTCTTGTTGTCGTTGTTGATGTTGTCGTTTATGCTTCATCGGAACACTTCTTGTCGTCATTGTTGATGTTGTCGTTTATGCTTCAGCGGAACACTTCTTGTCATTGTTGATGTTGTCGCTTATGCTTCATCGGAACACTTCTTTTCGTTGTTCGTGTTCCCGTTTATGCTTCATCGGAACACTTTTTGTCGTCATTGTTGATTTGTTGTCACTGACAGTCGATGCAGTGGATGGTCTAAACTCATGTGCACTCACTCAGTCGCACGATTCGGAACCAGATTCCACGTTATAGACTGACCAACTCCAGTCGATCAGCTCTTCGGCACGTGGATACACCGTGAGCTTTTTATTTTCTTCATTCAGAATCACACAGCAATGAAATCACACTTCCTTGCCGACGAGCCGGCGAAAAAATACCGCCATCTTGGATCGCACTGGAAGCGCAATCATGAAATGGTTAAGCAGAGAGATGTACGGTTACGAGATGTCGGATAGATTACACATGCAACAGACATTAATGTATTCAAACATTTTTTCAGATTGTGGTGAAATTTTTAGGACATGAAATTATAAGAACATACCATTCCACCAATGCATATTGTGATTTATATGTAACATAATGACATTTGTGTCAGACATTTACACTCTCTTGAAAGACATTTATGATATAATATACATAGAATATGTAATGAAAACGTTCGGAAAGAGGTCAAAGCAAAACTAGAGCTAATTTCAAATATTAGGAAGAAACAATCATCATTTTGTCACCATGTAATGAGAAGAGAACAACTGGAATATATTGTAACAATTGGAAAAAAAATTAAGGGACGAAGAAATAATGGGGAGCAAAGAGAAAAATAACAGACAGCTTAATGGAATGGCTTGGCAGAAGGTCAACAACAGAATGATAAACAACTGTCGTGATCGAAAGTTGTGGAGAGACATGATCATCCACGCCAGCAGGCCCGGTACTTGACGATGATGATACATATAATATACATATAATATACATATAATATACATATAATATACATATAATATAGATATAATATACATATAATATAGATATAAGCACATTTGTAACAGCCATTTACATGCAACGATGTAACAGAAATTGTCAGCAATAATTATTTATTATTGAAATGTCAGAGGATATCACAGACTATAGGACTAAATTATTCTCAGAGAGGTCCTCACAGACTATAGGACTAAATTATTCTCAGAGAGGTCCTCACAGACTATAGGACTAAATTATTCTCAGAGAGGTCCTCACAGACTATAGGACTAAATTATTCTCAGAGAGGTCCTCACACGTTTACCTACTTTGTTGTTATGTTCGATGCTTGCAGGTCCTGGGAGGAGAGGTATACCACTACCATAGTAAGCTGATGACGAAAGCTGCTAGGACAGGAGGCAAACATATCTGGCACCAAGACTACGGGTATGTGACCTCTACTATGTCAGGTGTGCTTCCCTGGTCTCGCCTGCTTGTTGCTGATAGTTGTTTGTGCTATGTGTTGTTGGATAATTGGTTGCTGATAGTTGTTTGTGACATGTGTTGTTGGATAATTGGTTGCTGATAGTTGTTTGTGACATGTGTTGTTGGATAATTGGTTGCTGATAGTTGTTTGTGACATGTGTTGTTGGATAATTGGTTGCTGATAGTTGTTTGTGACATGTGTTGTTGGATAATTGGTTGCTGATAGTTGTTTGTGACATGTGTTGTTGGATAATTGGTTGCTGATAGTTGTTTGTGACATGTGTTGTTGGATAATTGGTTGCTGATAGTTGTTTGTGACATGTGTTGTTGGATAATTGGTTGCTGATAGTTGTTTGTGACATGTGTTGTTGGATAACATAGCAATGTTGAATGTTTCTTTCTGATGTATTTTTAGGAGTTCCCTTTTTTGTGTTGGCCTCTTTGAGAATTTCCTCGATGGCCTTTTTATCTGTCCAGGGAACTTTCAACATTCTTCTGAGAAATCCCATCTCTGTGGCCTCTAATCGTCTTTTCATTTGTTTGTTTCCTATCCATGATTCACTTCCATTGGTCAGAATATTTAGCATTGATGAACTCTCTTTCTCATTACTATTGATATATTTTTGTTACATAAGATATTTTTTCATTTTCTGAAATGTTATTTTGGCCTGAGCTATTCTGCCTTTTATTTTTGTGGTGCATCTTCCATCCGATGTTATTATTGTGCCCAAGTATTTGACGCGTTGCACTTGTTTCAGATTTCTCTTGTTTATTTTTACGCTGCATGATGGTGATGATTATTTCTTCGATATAACCATTACTTCTGTTTTCTTACTATTCAGACTGAGACCTTTTTTGTTGCTTTCTTTTACTATTATGTCTATCATTTCTTGTAGTTCATTCTCTGTCTCTGCTGTTAAGACTGTGTCATCCGCATATCACAAATTATTTATGTTCTGACCGTTAACTTAAATACCTTTTTTGTCTGCTATTGATCTCATAATATTTTCATTGTAAAGTGAAAACAAATCCGGCGACAGACCACAGCCTTGTCTGACTTCTTATTTTATATATTGGAGTCAGCTACTCTGTTTGGTAGCTGACTCTTCTGGCTGCTGTTTGTTGACAGTACATGTCTTTTTGAATGATTCTCATATTCTTGCCATCACTGTTATGTTATTTTGTGTACCGTCACTTATCTGTTGCTGATCATTTTTTTTTATTCTGTGTGCCGTTGTCTAATTGTTGTTGTTGGTGATAGTCTTTTTTTTAATTCTGTGTGCCGTTGTCTAATTGTTGTTGTTGGTGATAGTCTTTTTTTTTAAATTCTGTGTGCCGTTGTCTAATTGTTGTGACAGTTTTTTTTTTAAATTCTGTGTGCCGTTGTCTAATTGTTGCTGATAGTTTTTTTTTAATTCTGTGTGCTGTTGTCTAATTGTTGCCGACAGTTTTTTAAATTCTGTGTGCCGTTGTCTAATTGTTGCTGATAGTTTTTTTTTAAATTCTATGTGCCGTTGTCTAATTGTTGGTGATAGTTTTTTAAATTCTGTGTGCCTTCGTCTAATTGTTGCTGATATTTTTTTTTTATTCTGTGTGCCGTTGTCTAATTGTTGCTGACAGTTTTTTTTAATTCTGTGTGCCGTTGTCTAATTGTTGCTCATAGTTTTTTTTTAAATTCTGTGTGCCGTTGTCTAATTGTTGCTGATAGTTTTTTTTTAAATTCTGTGTGCCGTTGTCTAATTGTTGCTGATAGTTTTTTTTTAAATTCTATGTGCCGTTGTCTAATTGTTGCTGATAGTTTTTTTTTAAATTCTATGTGCCGTTGTCTAATTGTTGCTGATAGTTTTTTTTTAAATTCTATGTGCCGTTGTCTAATTGTTGGTGATAGTTTTTTTTAATTGATTCGTGTTTATTGTTTGAAAAATTGTTGTTTGTAAGTTTGTTGTGTTAGCTGTTTGTGTTTGTTAGCATTTGCCTTTGATTTGCTGAGTGCGTCGCTGGATAGCTGTTGTTGTGGTTGCTGCTCTTGTTGTATTCTTCTATGTTGTCTAAAAAGTCGATGTTATACTGTAAAGTGTCTTGCTGTTGTAGGTAGCTGTGTCCTTTGTTTTACTGGACAGCTGTTGTAGGTAGGTATGTCCTGTGTTTTACTGGGCAGCTTTTGAGTTGTTTGTGTGTCCTGTGTTTTACTGAGCAGCTGTTGTAGGTAGGTACGTCCTGTGTTTTACTGGACAGCTGTTGTAGGTACGTGTGTTCTGTGTTTTACTGGACAGCTGTTGTAGGTACGTATGTTCTGTATTTTACTGGACAGCTGTTGTAGGTAGGTACGTCCTGTGTTTTTACTGGACAGTTGTTGTAGGTACGTGTGTTCTGTGTTTTACTAGACAGCTGTTGTAGGTACGTATGTTCTGTGTTTTAATAGACAGCTGTTGTAGGTACGTATGTTCTGTGTTTTACTAGACAGCTGTTGTAGGTACGTGTGTTCTGTGTTTTACCAGACAGCTGTTGTAGGTACGTGTGTTCTGTGTTTTACTGGACAGCTGTTGTAGGTACGTATGTTCTGTGTTTTACTGGACAGCTGTTGTAGGTACGTGCGTTCTGTGTTTTACTGGACAGCTGTTGTAGGTACGTGAGTTCTGTGTTTTACTAGACAGATGTGTAGGTACGTGTGTTCTGTGTTTTACTAGACAGCTGTGTAGGTACGTGTGTTTTACTAGACAGCTGTGTAAGTACGTGTGTTCTGTGTTTTACTAGACAGCTGTGTAGGTACGTGTGTTCTGTGTTTTACTAGACAGCTGTTGTAGGTACGTATGTTCTGTGTTTTACTGGACAGCTGTTGTAGGTACGTATGTTCTGTGTTTTACTGGACAGCTGTTGTAGGTACGTATGTTCTGTGTTTTACTAGACAGCTGTTGTAGGTACGTGTGTTCTGTGTATATTTCCTGATATTGACTGTCGATATGCTGCTTGCACTTCTACATTATCTACTCCACAAATAACTGTCGTGCACCTACAATATACACTTGATTTATAGCTTGTTTGAATGCATCCACGTGTAATAAATGTGCTGAGTGTTTGATAAATGTGCTGAGTGTTTGATTAATGTGATGAGTGTTTGATAAATGTGCTGAGTGTTTGATAAATGTGCTGAGATCGTGGTAAACGTGTTGTGTGATAAATGTGTTGTGTGATAAATGTGTTGTGTGATAAATTTATTGTGTGATAAATGTGTTGTGTGATAAATGTGTTGTGCGATAAATGTGTTGTGCGATAAATGTGTTGTGCGATAAATGTGTTGTGTGATAAATGTGTTGTGTGATAAATGTGTTGTGTGATAAATGTGTTGTGTGATAAATGTGTTGTGTGATAAATGTGTTATGTGATAAATGTGTTGTGTGATAAATGTGTTATGTGATAAATGTGTTGTGTGATAAATGCGCTGGGTTTGTGATAAATATGCTGAGTGTGATCATGTGTGTGATAAATGTGCTGAGTGTAATCATGTGTGCGGTAAATGTGGTGAGTGTAATCATGCGTGCGGTAAATGTGCTGAGTGTAATCATGTGTGTGGTAAATGTGCTGAGTGTAATCATGTGTGCGGTGAATGTGCTGAGTGTAATCATGTGTGTGGTAAATGTGCTGAGTGTAATCATGTGTGTGGTAAATGTGCTGAGTGCAATCATGTGTGCGGTAAATGTGCTGAGTGTAATCATGTGTGTGGTAAATGTGCTGAGTGTAATCATGTGTGTGGTAAATGTGCTGAGTGTAATCAAGTGTGTGGTAAATGTGCTGAGTGTAATCAAGTGTGTGGTAAATGTGCTGAGTGTAATAAAGTGTGTGGTAAATGTGCTGAGTGTAATCAAGTGTGTGGTAAATGTGCTGAGTGTAATCATGTGTGTGGTAAATGTGCTGAGTGTAATCAAGTGTGTGGTAAATGTGCTGAGTGTAATCAAGTGTGTGGTAAATGTGCTGAGTGTAATCATGTGTGTGGTAAATGTGCTGAGTGTAATCATGTGTGTGGTAAATGTGCTGATTCGTCTATTGTTGGTGTAGCAATGTTCTTGTGTTAGTTTTAATTGGTTGTGACCTTGTTGTATTTCTGCCTGTGTTGGTTGTGATCTTGTTGTATTTGTGTCTATGTTGGTGGTGATCTTGTTGTATTTGTGTCTATGTTGGTGGTGATCTTGTTGTATTTATGTCTGTGATGGTTGTGATTATGTTGTAAGTATTCCTATGTTGGTTGTGATGTTGTTGTATTTATGCATGTGTTGCTTGTGATCTTGTTGTATTTATGTCTGTGATGGTTGTGATTATGTTGTATTTATGCCTGTGTTGGTTGTGATCTTGTTGTATTTGTGCCTGTGTTGGTTGTGATCTTGTTGTATTTGTGCTTGTGTTGGTTGTGATCTTGTTGTATGTATGCCTATGTTGGTTCTGATCTTGTTGTATTTGTGTCTGTGTTGGTTGTGATCTTGTTGTATTTGTGCTTGTGTTGGTTGTGATCTTGTTGTATTTGTGCCTATGTTGGTTGTGATCTTGTTGTATTTATGCCTATGTTGGTTGTGATCTTGTTGTATTTCTGCCTATGTTGGTTGTGATCTTGTTGTATTTGTGCCTGTGTTGGTTGTGATCTTGTTGTATTTGTGCCTGTGTTGGTTGTGATCTTGTTGTATTTGTGCCTGTGTTGGTTGTGATCTTGTTGTATTTGTGCCTGTGTTGGTTGTGATCTTGTTGTATTTATGCTTGTGTTGGTTGTGATCTTGTTGTATTTGTGTCTATGTTGGTTGTGATCTTGTTGTATTTGTGCCTATGTTGGTTGTGATCTTGTTGTATTTGTGCCTATGTTGGTTGTGATCTTGTTGTATTTGTGCCTATGTTGTTTGTGATCTTGTTGTATTTGTGTCTATGTTGGTTGTGATCTTGTTGTATTTGTGCCTATGTTGGTTGTGATCTTGTTGTATTTGTGCCTATGTTGGTTGTGATCTTGTTGTATTTATGCTTGTGTTGGTTGTGATCTTGTTGTATTTGTGCCTATCTTGGTTGTGATCTTGTTGTATTTGTGCCTATGTTGGTTGTGATCTTGTTGTATTTGTGCCTATGTTGGTTGTGATCTTGTTGTATTTATGCCTGTGTTGGTTGTGATCTTGTTGTATTTGTATTTGTGTCTGTGTTGGTTGTGATCTTGTTGTATTTGTGCCTATGTTGGTTGTGATCTTGTTGTATTTGTGCCTATGTATGTTGTGATCTTGTTGTATTTATGCTTGTGTTGGTTGTGATCTTGTTGTATTTGTGCCTATGTTGGTTGTGATCTTGTTGTATTTGTGCTTGTGTTGGTTGTGATCTTGTTGTATTTATGCCTATGTTGGTTGTGATCTTGTTGTATTTATGCTTGCGTTGGTTGTGATCTTGTTGTATTTGTGTCTGTGTTGGTTGTGATCTTGTTGTATTTATGCCTATGTTGGTTGTGATCTTGTTGTATTTGTGCCTGTGTTGGTTGTGATCTTGTTGTATTTATGCCTATGTTGGTTGTGATCTTGTTGCATTTATGCCTATGTTGGTTGTGATCTTGTTGTATTTATGCTTGTGTTGGTTGTATCGCGTATGTGTGCATGCTTTCGCCATGCTGTTCATGAGCTAACTCATCAATTTTCTTAGATACTGGTACAAAAATGGCTGTCTGTTTCCGGACATGATGAGTGTTTTTTTACCGATCGACCGATGTTTCAAGGAAAATGGATGTCTGGAGGTAACCATTCACTTAGAATTTCATCACGTAGGTCGGTGTTTCTCAATCGGGGGGGGGGGGGGGGGTGTCATATCCCCCAGGGGACTACAGGATAAAAATGACGAATTTTAGGGACCACGGCACAAGACTGGGGGATTTGGACGGTACGGCGCTAGAATTATGTGTCGTTTATAGTGATTCATACATTTATAGTGATTCATACATTTATAGTGATTCATACATTTATAGTGATGCATATATTTATAGTGATTAATACATTTATAGTGATGCATACATTTATAGTGATTCATACATTTATAGTGATTCATACATTTATAGTGATTCATACATTTATAGTGATGCATACATTTATAGTGATTAATACATTTATAGTGATGCATACATTTATAGTGATTAATACATTTATAGTGATGCATACATTTATAGTGATGCATACATTTATAGTGATGCATACATTTATAGTGATGCATACATTTATAGTGATGCATACATTTATAGTGATGCATACATTTATAGTGATGCATACATTTATAGTGATGCATACATTTATAGTGACTCATACATTTATAGTGACTCATACATTCATAGTGATGCATACATTTATAGTGATGCATACATTTATAGTGATTCATACATTTATAGTGATGCATACATTTATAGTGATGCATACATTTATAGTGATTCATACATTTATAGTGACTCATACATTTATAGTGATGCATACATTTATAGTGATGCATATATTTATAGTGATTCATACATTTATAGTGATTCATAAACTTATAGAATGCAGCTCTTATGAACTTGTCCTCGATATGAATTGTTTCACTAGCGGCGACTACAAGGTTAGCAGCCATCAGAAGTAATAGACAAACTTCAAAAGTGACCATCATCGATGGATGGATCGCCTGTGATCTCTGCGGCAACATATTTTGTTTTCTTTCTTGGTCCTTCTTCTCTTCTTCTTCCTCCCCTCTCCCCACCCTCGACCCGCTGCCTAACCTAGCCGTCCTCTTATCCTTGTTAACGTCAATGATGTATTGACGAACCTTGCAGAGGTGTAGAGTATATTTATCAGTTTCATTATAAGCCCAGTCAGAGGAAAGCTTCTTGACAATCTGATCGGCGACTTTAGCAGTTGCTGTCTTTAATAATAATCTATCCTGAACTTCTTCTTCCTCTCCTATACTTCCTCCATTGCCGTTGTCGTCGAGGGGGAGATACAATCTGCGATTCTTTACTCTTCTGTTGCCCTCTTCTGGTGTTATCCCTCCTAGTGACTCTAGTATTCCCTTTATTGTCGAGGGGGAGATACAATCTGCGATTCTTTACTCTTCTGTTGCCCTCTGCTGGTGTTATCCCTCCTAGTGACTCTAGTATTCCCTTTATTGTCGAGGGGGAGATACAATCTGCGATTATTTACTCTTCTGTTGCCCTCTTCTGGTGTTATCCCTCCTAGTGACTCTAGTATTCCCTTTATCCATCTCTCTCTCGGTCTTACTCTTAATCTGGCATTTTCGTAGCGTTTGTTTATGGCTCTTTGAGTCATTGTTAGTTCTTTTTGTCTTGTTATGTGGCCGAACCAATTTATGGATGTATGGATACTATAGACAATGGTATGGTTATGGATATATGGATACTATAGACAATAGTATAGTTATGGATATATGGATACTATAGACAATAGTATGGTTATGGATATATGGATACTATAGACAATAGTATGGTTATGGATATATGGATATATGGATATATGGATACTATAGACAATAGTAATTTCAATATAGCAAAGGAGTAAAGCTATCAAGATACACCAAGATGCACCAAGATACATAGAGATGCGAAGTTGCCGTAAAGCTGATGATAATGACGATTTTTTTTTAAAGAAGAAAAAAGTGGTATGGTAACAGCTTTACGTGGTAATTAACAAAACAAAAGTCGACGTTTCGGCCAAGTAGGCCTTCAGCTGGAGTAACAAACAACAACACAACCAAAAAAAAAAAATATATATATATATGGATATGTATAAATATAGCAGTGGCATTATCATTCATTTGTCTTTTGGAAGTACCAGCGCTGTTTTATTTATGAAAAGTCATCTTTATTATTGTGTAGCTATAAACAGTTGTGTCCTGTGTGTTACCGGGGCCTCGTTATGAGTACAGCATAGTGACACTCTGACCTTCCAGGCATGTCGTAAGAGGCAACTAAGGAGGTTGATCGATGGCTTAACAAGCTGTCATTGTAAAAAGTATTGTTATGGAAACAGAGCCATAGATTTTAGAAGCAGTGATCTCTGCAATATGTGCCATTTTGACACGCAAGATTTCTGTTTTTGAGATTGGTTCTGACCTATGTGCCGTCTTCGGCTCGAAAGGACAATAGATAGATAGATAGATAGATAGATAGATGGATGGATGGATGGATGGATGGATGGATGGATGGATGGATGGATGGATGGATGGATGGATGGATGGATGGATGGATGGATGGATGGATGGATGGATGGATGGATGGATGGATAGATAGATAGATAGAAACATTTGTACAATTTGTCTCCTCGGCCTCGACTTTGCTCCCCCATTTCCAAAAAAATATAACGAACTGAATACATCCTGGCTTCCTGGACTGAGAAGAAATGTCCATATATAATCTATCTATTGACCTTTCGAGCCGTAGCCGGCCCATAGGGCGTAGACCAAGATACTCCTTCTCTTATCTGAATTTTTGTTCTAGCTGTTTTCAATTCTTTTAAAGATATTTTATCAAGTCTCGCCATTTGTCTCTGTTCTGTGCAAGCAGCTCTATCTCATTGAGGGAGTCGATTCCAGCTGCTCTTGCCTCTCATCAATGTTCTTCTCAGTGTATCTCTGGGTCTTCCTCTTTTCCTCTTAACTGTTGTTTCCCACATGAGGACTTGCATTGCTATTCGGTTATTATCTCGTCTCATCACATGTATATATAATATTATATCATTAAAAATAATAAAAATGATATCATACTCAGCTGAGTATCTTGGCTACGGAGTTATCCCATCCTGGGAAGACCATACAAAGACACACATTTGCAACATTACGCTTTCCAATGGAAGGATCGCCATGTAAGTGTGGCCAGAAGCGTCTCCTCAAGACACAAATTCGAGGACAAACTGAGAGTATCTGTTACACACAGATTATACCTGACACATCACGAGGACAAACTGAGGGCATCTGTTACACACAAGCTATACCTGACACGTCACGAGGACAAACTGAGGGCATCTGTTACACACAAGGTATACCTGACACATCACATGGACAAACTGAGGGCATCTGTTACACACAAGCTATACCTGACACATCACATGGACAAACTAAGGGCATCTGTTACACACAAGCTACACCTGACACATCCCATGGACAAACTGAGGGCATCTGTTACACACAAGGTATACCTGACACATCACATGGACAAACTGAGGGCATCTGTTACACACAAGCTATACCTGACACATCACATGGACAAACTGAAGGCATCTGTTACACACAAGCTATACCTGACACATCACATGGACAAACTAAGGGCATCTTTTACACACAAGCTACACCTGACACATCCCATGGACAAACTGAGGGCATCTGTTACACACAAGCTATACCTGACACATCACATGGACAAACTGAGGGCATCTGTTACACACAAGCTATACCTGACACATCACGAGGACAAACTGAGGGCATCTGTTACACACAAGCTATACCTGACACATCACATGGACAAACTAAGGGCATCTGTTACACACAAGCTATACCTGACACATCACATGGACAAACTGAGGGCATCTGTTACACACAAGCTATACCTAACACATCACATGGACAAACTAAGGGCATCTATTACACACAAGATACCTAACACATCACATGGACAAACTAAGGGCATCTATTACACACAAGCTATACCTGACACATCACATGGACAAACTAAGGGCATCTATTACACACAAGCTATACCTGACACATCACATGGACAAACTAAGGGCATCTATTACACACAAGCTATACCTGACACATCACATGGACAAACTGAGGGCATCTGTTACACACAAGCTATACCTGACACATCACATAGACAAACTGAGGGCATCTGTTACACACAAGCTATACCTGACACATAACATGGACAAACTGAGGGCATCTATTACACACAAGCTATACCTGACACATCACATGGACAAACTAAGGGCATCTATTACACACAAGCTATACCTGACACATCACATGGACAAACTAAGGGCATCTGTTACACACAAGCAATACCTGACACATCACATGGACAAACTGAGGGCATCTGTTACACACAAGCTATACCTGACACATCACATGGACAAACTAAGGGCATCTGTTACACACAAGCTATACCTGACACATCACATGGACAAACTGAGGGCATCTGTTACACACAAGCTATACCTGAAAAATCACATGGACAAACTGAGGGCATCTGTTACACACAAGCTATACCTGACACATCACATGGACAAACTGAGGGCATCTGTTACACACAAGCTATACCTGACACATCACATGGACAAACTGAGGGCATCTGTTACACACAAGCTATACCTGACACATCACATGCACAAACTGAGGGCATCTGTTACACACAACCTATACCTGACACATCACATGGACAAACCGAAGGCATCTGTTACACACAAGCTATACCTGACACATCACATGGACAAACTGAAGGCATCTGTTACACACAAGCTATACCTGACACATCACATGGACAAACTGAAGGCATCTGTTACACACAAGCTATACCTGACACATCACGAGGACAAACTGAGGGCATCTGTTACACACAAGCTATACCTGACACGTCACGAGGACAAACTGAGGGTGTCTGTTACACACAAGCTATACCTGACACGTCACGAGGACAAACTGAGGGTGTCTGTTACACACAAGCTATACCTGACACGTCACGAGGACAAACTGAGGGCATCTGTTACACACAAGCTATACCTGACACATCACGAGGACAAACTGAGGGCATCTGTTACACACAAGCTATACCTGACACATCACATGGACAAACTGAGGGCATCTGTTACACACAAGCTATACCTGACACATCACATGGACAAACTGAGGGCATCTGTTACACACAAGCTATACCTGACACATCACATGGACAAACTGAGGGCATCTGTTACACACAAGCTATACCTGACACATCACATGGACAAACTGATGGCATCTGTTACACACAACCTATACCTGACACATCACATGGACAAACCGAAGGCATCTGTTACACACAAGCTATACCTGACACATCACATGGACAAACTGATGGCATCTGTTACACACAAGCTATACCTGACACATCACATGGACAAACTGATGGCATCTGATACACACAAGCTATACCTGACACATCACATGGACAAACTGAGGGCATCTGTTACACACAAGCTGTACTTTACTCATCGCGAGTATATAATGAGGGATTATTTACATTTATGCTAAAGCAGATATATCGTGACGATATAATGGCATCAATGACATTCAGGCTGTAGGAGACAGGCAGCGAGGATAAACTGTTGGCCTCATTTATGAACAAGCTGCACTAGACACGCCACGCGGTTAGAGTGTGTACATAAGCTGTAAACATACAATTGTAAACAGACCGAACTTGATATGTCACGCTGTTAGAATGTGTGCATAAACTGTAAACAGACCGTACTAGAAATGTCATGTGGTTAGAACATGTGCATAAGTTGTAAACAGACTGTTTTAAGCAGACAGAACTAGACATGTCATGCAGTTAGAACATGTGCATAAGTTGTAAACAGACTGTTGTAAACAGACTGTAATAGACATGTCATGCAGTTAGAACATGTGCATAAGTTGTAAACAGACTGTTGTAAGCAGACAGAACTAGACATGTCATGCAGTTAGAACATGTGCATAAGTTGTAAACAGACTGTTGTAAACAGACTGTAATAGACATGTCATGCAGTTAGAACATGTGCATAAGTTGTAAACAGACTGTTGTAAACAGACTGTAATAGACATGTTATGCAGTTAGAACATGTGCATAAGTTGTAAACAGACTGTTGTAAACAGACTGTAATAGACATGTCACGCAGTTAGAACATGTACATGAGTTGTAAACAGACGGTTGTAAACAGACTGAACTAGACATGTCACGCAGTTACAACATGTGCATAAGATGTAAACAGACTGTTGTAAACAGACTGAACTAGACATGTCACGCAGTTACAACATGTGCATAAGATGTAAACAGACTGTTGTAAACAGACTGAACTAGACATGTCACGCAGTTACAACATGTGCATAAGATGTAAACAGACTGTTGTAAGCAGACAGAACTAGACATGTCATGCAGTTAGAACATGTACCTAAGTTGTAAACAGACTGTTTTTAAACAGACTGTACTAGACATGTCACGCAGTTAGAACATGTACATAAGTTGTAAACAGACTGTTGTAAACAGACTGAACTAGACCTGTCACGCAGTTTGAACATGTGCATAAGTTGTAAGCAGACTGTTGTAAACAGACTGGATTAGACCTGTCACGCAGTTAGAACATGTGCATAAGTTGTAAACAGACTGTTGTAAACAGACTGGATTAGACCTGTCACGCAGTTAGAACATGTGCATAAGTTGTAAACAGACTGTTGTAAACAGACTGGATTAGACCTGTCACGCAGTTAGAACATGTGCATAAGTTGTAAACAGACTGTTGTAAACAGACTGGATTAGACATGTCACGCAGTAAGAACATGTGCATAAGTTGTAAACAGACTGTTGTAAACAGACTGGATTAGACCTGTCACGCAGTTAGAACATGTGCATAAGTTGTAAACAGACTGTTGTAAACAGACTGGATTAGACATGTCACGCAGTAAGAACATGTGCATAAGTTGTAAACAGACTGTTGTAAACAGACTGTTGTAAACAGACTGGATTAGACATGTCACGCAGTAAGAACATGTGCATAAGTTGTAAACAGACTGAAACTGACCTTTTATAAAGTTAGACTGACTGCAGCAGGTACAGGAAGCTTAAGTTTGACACGTCACAGATGAAAATAAACTGAGGACTTTTGTTTTGGACAAACTGTACTTGACATGGCACAAGAATAAACTGAAGACTTTTGTTTTGGACAAACTGTACTTGACATAAAAGTAATTTTAATGTTATGAAGGACATACTAACATCAAAACAAATAACACCAAAGCTAAAACTAAGAATAGCAAAATGTTACATCTTCTCAATATTCCTATATGGTGCTGAAACATGGACATTAGACACGAAAACAGAACAGAGAATTGAAGCCTTCGAAATGTGGATATATAGAAGAATAGGTAGAATTGGATGGAAGGAAAAGAAAACAAACGATGAAGTCTTAAAACAACTAAAAATGAAAAGAGAACTTCTGAACACAATTAGAACAAGACAAATGCGATTCTTAGGCCATGTTAAAAGACACAACAGCCTACTGAAAGTAATCCTGGAGGGGAAAATACAAGGTAAAAGAGGCAGAGGCAGACCAAGATTAACATGGACGAGTAACATCAAAAGATGGACAAATCAACCGATGACAACCTGCACCATCAAAGCAAGAGATAGAGCAGAATGGCGCTCCATGGTAGCCAACCTTCGTTGCGGAGACGGCACTCAATGATGATGATGTACTTGACATGGGACAAGAATAAACTGAGGTTAACTGTTGTCAACGTTTGATGTAGACACGTTTGAACATCATCCATCAAGAAACAGCAAGAATTGTATCAGTGATGTATCATCTATGTATCAGTGATGTATCAGCGATATCAGTGATGTATCAGTAATGTATCAGCGATATCAGTGATGTATCAGCGATGTGTCAGTGATTTATCAGCGATATCAGTGATGTATCAGCGATGTATTAGTGATGTATCAGCGATGTATCAGTGATGTATCAGTGATGTATCAGCGATGTATCAGTGATGTTTCATCAGTATTCTAGTACGTTGCTAGCTGACGCAAAGCCCTAAACTGTAAATATATAAGCCCTAGTTTTGATGAGATAGAAGTTTTGATGAGATCGAAGATTTGATTAGATAGAAGTTTTGATGAGATCGAAGTTTTGATGAGATCGAAGTTTTGATGAGATAGAAGTTTTGATGAGATAGAAGTTTTGATGAGATCGAAGTTTTGATGAGATAGAAGTTTTGATGAGATAGAAGTTTTGATGAGATAGAAGTTTTGATGAGATAGAAGTTTTGATGAGATAGAAGTTTTGATGAGATCGAAGTTTTGATGAGATAGAAGTTTTGATGAGATAGAAGTTTTGATGAGATCGAAGTTTTGATGAGATCGAAGTTTTGATGAGATAGACGTTACGTGAACCATCAATGCTTTAACAAGCTCAAGCTGTAGAAGAAGATGCAATACCCCCAAACCGTTCATGAACACAGAATGAATGAATTATATACAAGCCACTTTTGGTGGAGAATATATAAGCCACTTTTGGTGGACTATATATGTCATTTTTGGTGGAGTATATATAAGTCACTTTTGGTGGAGTATATATATATACAAGCCACTTTTGGTGGAGTATATATAAGTCACTTTTGGTGGAGTATATATAAGTCACTTTTGGTGGAGTATATACAAGCCACCTTTGGTGGAGTATATACACGCCACTTTTGGTGGCGTATATATAAGTCACTCCTTGCATATTGCATATTCTACTCTTCTGTCCATGTTAGTCTATGCTCATGCTATGCCATTCACAGCTCTCCTCTAATGGACCACACTGCAACACTTCGGTGGTCTCCTATATCTCTTGTGTCTGGACTGCTTGCCTTTGCGCAAGGAGATACCCTTTCCACCTGCACTACTCGGTACCTTACCTTTTACATGCTCTTAGTGAAGCCCACTCTCAGACATCTCACTCCTTCCTCCTTGCAGGTTCCCTGTAATCTTCTGCTCTATTCTTTGTGCTTTATGTATGCGCACGGGGGTTAGGTGAGGACACTCTTGTGTATCTATGCTGTGTGCGCACTTTCTCACATGCATGTGTACGCACACGTTTGTGTGTAGCCGTGTATATATATATTGAGTTACTGAGTTATTTGCGGGTCATCATCATTGCACTTCGAACATGTCCATAGGTGCCCAGATCCCCTCCTCAGCAATTCCCTCAGTGTCCAGCGACTGACGACTCCAGTTCTATGTTGGTTGATAAGTCTTCTTACACGACCACTAAGTTTCTCATTTCTGGCTGTGCCCATCTTAACTCCCATTTCCATCATCCGAAGAAGTGACCTGGATCTGTGTTTGTCGAAGTCCTGTGCTCTTCCCACATCTCGAAGGAATATATATCTATATACAGTTCTATGTGTTCTCGCACGCTTGTATATATCTGTAGATACTTATAGACATTGCAGTTATAGTTGAGATAACCTATACAATATCCCCCACCCCACATATTAGTAGTACCCTTCCACCTGTGTTTTGACCCTCCCATTAGCTCGTCAACTACACCGGTATCCTAGCCATCGTTTCTTCTGGCCACATCACAATTCGCAGGGAAGACATTGTTATTTCTCATTCTAGTTGGAGATTATTTTGTTTTAGATCTTTCATTATTAGTTAGCCATGTCTATGTCTTTGTTGTTCCTGTTTTAGATCTTTCATTATTAGTTAGCTATGTCTATGTGTTTGTTGTGTTTGTTGTGTTTGTTGTTCCTGTTTTAGATCCTTCATTATTAGTTAGCTATGTCTATGTGTTTGTTGTGTATGTTGTTCCTGTTTTAGATCCTTCATTATTAGTTAGCGATGTTGGGCTCAGTTTATTTACTTACATATCTGTGTGGTGTGTATGTGTTGTGTTTTTTGGTCTTGCTGATGACCCATTGAGCCGAAACGTCGTTCAAATTTGTGTCGTCCATTAATTACGTCAGCTTTAACTATTTTCTTTTCTATTGTTTCATTTCTCCTTATTTGAGAAAAGCCAGTTATATGTAGCAGTAATGTATCTATCTATCTATCTTTCGTTCGCCTGAAGCATTGTCTATATCTGCAATGTCGTTTCCTGTATAAATGTTACTGTCTTTTGTAATTCTTGCAGTGGCCCATATAGTTTTGTCTGTAGTGTTGTATCTATGGGCCAATGGATTTTCCTCAGTCTACTATATTCAGTGCAGTCTTGAAGTATGTGTTCAGCAGTCTGGGGCGCCTGTCCACATGTACAAGTAGTTGAGGTGCCGATCTTGAATTTTGTATACATGTGACTATGGAGTCGATTGTGTCCTGTTCTGAGACGTATAATGATAACTTGTTCATATCTATTCATATTATAAAAGGCATCCTGATTTGGGGCTTGTGGTCCTCTGATTGATTTGATTATCTGTTTCTTATGATGGTATGTAACAGGTGTATCTAGTTGTGTGCCTGTTGAACCTTCCTTTGCCAACTGATCTGCTTTCTCATTTCCTGGTATTCCACAGTGAGATGGGATCCACTGCAGGGCAACCCTGTGGTGCTTGCAGAGTTCAGTCAATAAGGTCTGCAGATGTGGTAATTTTCTGGATTGTAGTGCCTGGAGTACTGATCTTGCATCTGTCAAAAACACTACAGGCTGCGGGCTAAGATTAATGTTCAGCAGTTTTTCTATTGCTAACTTTATTGCTTGTATTTCTGCATCATAATTGTGACAATATTTCCCTGTTGCTATTTTATTCATATCCCTAGTGTTATTTGGGTATTCTATATATGCACCTGCTCCCCCATTTTTTACTGCATTCTGTGCTGATCCATCTGTATACACACGAATCCATAGGTCTTGTGGGTATTCTTCATCCAGGAAACTGAGAGTTATTGTTTTTCGCTGTAGACTATTCTGTTCCTCTTTATCAACTATTCCTTTCACTTCTGTCCGTATTTGAACTGATAATCCAGATTCCTCTGTCCAGGGAGTCTGTTCTGGTATGGGCAGTAGGGGGTTAACAGCTCTTGGCATGTCTGGTGTTTGTCTACTAATACGCTTGGCTTGGTGGATAAAACTGCTTCTCTTAAGTCGTCCCAATGCAAGATTTTGGAATCGGTCCTTCATTGGATGTCTCGGCATGCAAGCAAATTTTTCTGCCTGTATCAGCACCTTTGTGTCCCTCCGTTCTCTCAGTGCTGGTATCCTCCACAATTTCTCCATCTCTAATATTGGTGTTGATTTCATTGCTCCTGTGATGACCCTAAGTGCCTGGTTTTGTACTTTATCCAGTTCTTGAAGTGTGGTGTTTGATGCTGAACACCATGCAGATGATCCATATTCTAAATGTGGGCGTATACTCTGTTGGTAAACTTTACTGAGTATTTTCCCACTCGCACCCCACGTAGTTCCACACAGCTTTCTTAGAATAGCCAATTTTCTCCTTGCTTTTTGGGTTGCCTTATTTATCTGCTGTTTCCAAGATAGTTTGTTATCAAATGTAACTCCGAGATACGTAGCCTGTATGTCTTCTTTCACAGGCTCATTGTTTATATAGATGGCTCCTGCTTTTTGTTTTGGGGAAAGAGTGAAAAGTGTAGTACTGCATTTGTCTGTATTGATGCTGATACACCGTCTATTTGTCCATGAATTCAGTGCATTCATAGCTCTTTGTAACAATTTGGAGGCCACTGTTGCATACTCCTCTGTGCACCACATTACCAAGTCATCTGCATACATTGCCACTTTGATACCATGTGGTAGTTCAGTAACTAGGTCATTGATGTAGATCAGAAAAAGTGTTGGAGATAGTACCCCTCCCTGTGGAACGCCCTGGCGCAGTAAGACCTTCTTACTCTTAAGACCATCCAGTTGCACTCTGGCTCTCCTGTTATGCAGGTATGCTTTGACCCATTTGTACATCCTGCCATTTACTCCATAATTTCTCAGTTTCTTCAAAAGCCCTTCCTTCCATACCTTATCAAATGCTTTCTTTAGGTCTATCCATGCTGCTAGTACCAGTTTCTTTTCTTGAAACGCATCCTCAATTTCCTGGGAAAGATAGGTTGCCTGATCTTCGGTAGAGTAACACTGTCTAAAGCCTGCTTGTTGTGGGACAAGGAGATTTTCACTTTCCAGGTACCACTGCAGTCTGAGATTGATTATACGTTCCATTGTTTTACACAAACAGCTTGTAAGGCTGATTGGTCTATAGCTGGATGTCATTGAACCATCTTTTCCTGGCTTTAGTAATGGTATCATAATTGCTTCTCTCCATGCCTGTGGCACTTTACCTGTGATCCAGCAAATGTTGTAGATCTGCAGTAGTTTTGCTTTAGCTGCAGTTCCCAAGTTCTTAATCATTTCATTAGACACTCCATCACTACCTGGTGACTTTTTCATTTTTAATTTGGATATTGCCAGCTCTAGCTCTCTTTGTGTAATGGGTATTTCCATGACTTCATGTGCAGTCTCTTCTTGTCTTGCATTTTGTTGTTTTAGACGGGTCTCTTGACGTTTCTCTAGGCTAATTTCAATATTGTTGTCATTTGCAAAGGAGTCTGCAAAGTGATTTGCTGCATGTTTACCTGTTAGAATGTTTCCATCCTTCTTCAGTGTAATTTTTGTGTTCCCTTCTGTACCCTCATCATTCAGCTGTTTTACAAGCTTCCACACTTTTCTTGTGTCTCGTTCTAGATTCATGTACTCTGTTTTCTCTTTCCAACTTCTCCGTCTGGCTTGTAGTTTAGCCCATTGAAATTTGGCTTTAGCATGCTGATAGTTATTGTGGTGTTCCTGGCAGGGGTTATTTTCTGCTTGTTTTCGAGATGTTTCCATGTCATTGTGCAGTTGCTCTAGTTCACTATTCCAGTATGGTTTGTAGTGTTTCCGTGCCCCTCTGGGTATTGTTTCACTGGCAGCTTGTATTATTAGTCTACTGAATTCATCAACTATTTTGTTGATGTCTCTGTCTGTATTTAGATCTTTAGTCAGTACACTGGTGTAATGTTGATACATTTTCCAGTCTGCCTTTTTGTAATTCCATCTGGAGAGAGTGCTGCTCTCCCTGACGGCCTCATTTTGCACCACTAAAAAGACAGGTCGGTGGTCGCTGCCTCCAAGTTGTTTCCCCACAATACGTGTGATATTCCAATCCAGGTCTGGTGAATGGAAAGCAAGGTCTGGTGTAGATGTGGTATGCCATGATCTGGAATAGAATGTTGGTGGATCTGTTGCCTGGTTTAATAGTATAAGCCCATTGTCATCCTGCCAATTTTCAAGTTCTTCACCTCTCTTGTCCATATCTTCATAGCCCCAGCTCTGTGAATGGCTGTTAAAGTCTCCACATACAATTATTCTTTCTTTTAATGTAATTGTGTCTAGTGCTAGTGGGCGGTCACTCGGACAGTAGTAGTTTAGTAGATGGAAGTCTGTATTTCCTGTCCTGAGGTGCAGTATTTGATATTCCGCCCCATCCATATACACTTCAATCTGACATGCATTAATGTTGTTCCTTACAAGAGTCAGTATTCCGCCCTTTTGTCTGTTTTTCCTGTCAGATCGGTAGCACTGGTATCCCCTAATCTTCAAGGCTATGTCGTTGTTTAGATGGGTTTCCTGCAAACAGCATATGCTTACTTGTTCTTCATGCAGGATATTTTCTAATTCTATCTTTTTACTGTACCCATCTCTTTTGCTGTTGATGCCTTCAGCATTCCAGTGCATTATTTTGAGTGGTCTTATTTTGGGTTGGCCAGTAACTCTATTCTCTCGCCCCCTGACTCCACAGAGCGATTGAGAAGGACATCCAGTAATATAGGTTGGGCCCTTTCGAGGCTGAGGGCCCGGCGCTGCACCTGCCTGAGTGTCCATCACAGGGCGAGTGCCATATCGATTTGCAGTTATAGGCATGCTTCCCATTGGCGTGAGTGCGTGGCATCCTGATTTTTGTAGTGCGCCTTTTGGCTGGTTGCCTCCGACTTCAGCACTTAAAATTGCTAGAGCAGACTGTGGTCTTGCACGGGTGTAGGAAGGCCTGGCCAGTCTTGGTTTTCAGTCCCTGGTGACTGTTAAGCCCCATCCCCACGACAAGGAGCTGGCCTACGATGGGGAGTAATGTATTATTTACGACAACAGACAATTAAATCACTGGAGTCTGTAGAAATGTGGTTTGACAGAAGAATGTTGAGAGTACCATGGACAGCTAAGAAGAGTAATGAAAATGTTCTGAAAGAGGTCAAAGCAAAAAGAGAACTAATGTCCAATATTAGGAAGAAACAATCATCATTTTTTGGCCATGTAATGAGAAGAGAACAGCTGGATATATTGTAACAACTGGAAAAATTGAGGGACGAATAGATAGAGGGAAGCAAAGAGAAAAAAAATAACAGACAGCTTAAGAGAATGGCTTGGCAGAAGATCAACAACAGAAATGATAACTGTCGATATTGACAGTTGTGGAGAGACATGATCATCTACTCCAGCAGGCTCGGTACGTGATGATAATGATGAATGTATTATTAAAGGTTGACAAAGGTGTGTGTGTGTGTATCATTAATGTGTTAGTAAGGTTCACATGATGCTTTGTTGATGACTCTGCTGTACATCTTTGATGTTTCTGTAATGTACCTGCGATGTGTCACACACAGGTCTTGGAGGGTTCTCACAAATGTGGCCGTATAGAGCACGTGATGATAGCGGGCCAGACTGGGGCTGACCTGCAGCGAGTTGAGGACATTCGAACCAAATGTCCCCATAAGTACATAGAGATGGAGGCAGGTATGTCTTCTCTTATTTTCTGTCTGCCTATCTGTCTGTCTCTCTCTCACTCTTAATTTCTTTCTCTCTTTCTTCTATGGCACTCTTCTCAAGTAAATAACAACAGTCAGTATGTATAAGACATCTAATTATCTCAAGTAGATAACAACAGTCAGTATGTATAAGACATCTAATTATCTCAAGTAGATAACAACAGTCAGTATGTATAAGACATCTAATTATCTCAAGTAGATAACAACAGTCAGTATGTATAAGACATCTAATTATCTCAAGTAGATAACAACAGTCAGTATGTATAAGACATCTAATTATCTCAAGTAGACAACAAAAGTTAGTGTGTATAAGACACCTAATTATCTCAAGTAGATAACAATAGTCAGTGTGTATAAGACATCTAATTATCTCAAGTAGATAACAACAGTCAGTGTATAAGACATCTAATTATCGTTTATCTTGGATATAATTATAACAACTTTACACTTGCAGGAACTGCACGATTCCTCGCACGTAAAACACATCACACACACACACGCACGCACGCTCACACACACCAACACACACATATATAACTCTATATCAGTAGAACACCGAATAATCATATGCACACCCATTCACCTGCACACACATAATTTATTTTCAGAACACGTGCACACAAATATTTTCAGGTAGAGCACAAACACGTACGCGCACACGCACAAACACACACGCATATAAGAACATCATCATCATCGAGTGCCGTCTCCGCAACGAAGGTTGGCTACCATGGAGCGCCATTCTGCTCTGTCTCTTGCTTTGATGGTGCAGGTTGTCATAGGCTGATTTGTCCATCTTTTGATGTTACTCGTCCATGTTAGTCTTGGTCTGCCTCTGCCTCTTTTACCTTGTATTTTCCCCTCCAGGATTACTTTTAGTAGGCTGTTGTGTCTTTTAACATGGCCCAAAAATCTCATTTGTCTTGTTTGAATTGTGTTTAGTAGTTCTCTTTTCGTTTTTATTTGTTTTAAGACTTCATCGTTTGTTTTCTTTTCCTTCCATCCAATTCTACCTATTCTTCTATATATCCACATTTCAAAGGCTTCAATTCTCTGTTCTGTTTTCTTGTCTAATGTCCACGTTTCTGCACCATATAGGAATATTGAGAAGATGTAACATTTTGCTATTCTTAGGTTTAGCCCTGGTGTTATTTGTTTTCATGTTAGTATGTTCTTCGTGACATTAAAATTACTTTTTGCCATTCCTCTTCTTTTGTTTATTTCACTTGTACATTTTCCATCACTGGTTATAGTATGTCCAAGGTAGTTGTAGTTCTGAACTGTCTCCAGGTCTATTCCTTCAATTTTGGTATCCATTTGTGGGTTTTGAGTATTTTCTTTGTTTATGATCATAGTTTTAGTCTTTTTGATATTCATATCTAGTCCATATTTTTTGCTTGTCATGTTTATTTCATTAAGTAATTGTTGTAGATCTTTAGGATTTTCTACTAGTAGTACAGTATCGTCAGCATATCTTAGGTTATTATCTTTCCATTAATTTGTAGGCCTGGCATCTCTATGATGTTTTTAAAGATTTGCTCAGTGTATAAATTGAACAAGCTTGGTGATAGGATACAACCCTGTCTTACTCCTCTTTTTATATAAATGGGTGTAGAGTTCTCTTTGTTATATTTTTTTATTGCTGTTTGCTCCCAGTATAGATTACATATTAGTCGTATGTCCATGTCATCTAGATGTATCTCTTCTAGGCATTCTATAAGTTGTTTGTGGTGTACTCTATCTAAAGCGTTGGTGTAGTCTATGAAGCAGGCATATATTGGTTAGTTTACTTCTGTGTACTTTTCGATTAATGTTCTCATGCAGAATATGGCTTCTTTTATCCCGCTATTTTTCCTAAATCTAAATTGCTGCTCATCTAATTCAGTATTGATTTTATTCTGAATCTTTCCTTGTATAACTTTTAGCAAGATTTTTATAACATGGCTCATTAGGCTTATTGTTCTAAAGTCACTACATTCAACTGCACCATTCTTTTTAGGCAATGCAATGATGTTTTTAGTTCATTTAGTATGTATCCTGTGTGATATATGTCGTTGCATATGTCTGTAATCATTTCAATGCCAAAATCTTCTAGTGCCTGTATCATCTCTATATGTATGCGGTCAAGTCCTGCTGCTTTTCCCTTTTCATTGTTTTTATAGCTTTTTCTACTTATTATAGCCTGATGTACATTTTATAAATGGTTTCTTGTCTCTTTGATTATGAAATAGTTCTGTTATATATTCCTGCTATCTATCTATAATATCTTTATTGTCTGTTAGCATTTTTCCTTTTTTGTCTGCAATGCATCCACCTTCTGTGGCTTTTTTTTTTATTAGTCATTCTCTTTATATCTGTGTGCATTCCTCTTAAGTCTTGTTTGCTTTCCATAGTTTATATTTCTGCACATTTTTGGCTGAGCCAGTCTTCTTTTGCCTTTTTGCACATTTTGCGTATCTCATTATCTATTTTATTGTATTGGGCAGTGTTCTTCGCTTGTCTCCTTTCTTCCATTTTTTTTCTAAGATGGTGTTAGTTATCCATTTTTGTTTTTTGTTCTTTTCTCTTTTGGGTAATGTGTCGCAGGTTTCATGTATGCTTTTCTTTATGCATTGCCATTTGGTTGTTACTTTTTCATCAGGATTTTCTCTTCTGTATTGTTCAATTCCTTCTTCTAGCAGCTTCTGGTATATGTTCTTTACTTGTATTGTATAGGTATCTTTAATATCTTTTCTTCATTTAAAGCTGTTATATCGAGTGGACTTGTTGATGAATTAGACTTTTGCTTGTTTCTCTTTAGTTTGATTTTCATTTAAATCATTACAGGATTGTGATCTGAATTAATATCTGCTCCTGGGTAGGTTTTGGCTTTCTTGACGCTGTTACGGAACCTTTCTTTTATCATTATGTAATCTATTTGATTCCTCTTCCTATCTCCAGGGCTTTTCCATGTGTATAGTTTCCTTTTCTCTTGCTCAAAGTAGGTGTTACATATTATCAGCCTGTTTTCTTCACAGAATTGTATTAATCTTTCTCCTCTTTCATTTCTTTTTCCTAAACCATGATTTCCTAAAATGGTCTTATATCTACCTTTTCCTACTTTAGCGTTCATGTCACCCATTACAATCAAGATGTCTGAAGATTTCATTTGCTTCATAACTTTATTTAGGTCTTCATACTATGCCTCTATTTGCTCATCTGTGTAGTCTGGAGTAGGTGCATATGTCTGTATTATTGCTATGTCGAATGGTTTTGCTTTCAACTTGACTAGTATAATCCTATCACTGTATGTCTAGTGGGTACTTATATATTTTTGTAGCTCTCTTTTTATCAGTCTTCCTACCCCCCTTTGATGTTCTGTTGTGTTTCCTGAGTATATAAATGTATATTTTTCGTCCTCTATGTACCCACATTCTTTCCATCTTGTCTCTGATATGCCTAAAATATCTATATTTATTCGTTCTGCTTCTTGAATCAGATTTTCCAATTTCCCTTCTTGATATAGAGTCCTAACATTCCAAGTACTTAATTTAAGACCTTTCCTCCGACATAAGTTCGAATTCCTCTCCGTGGCTTCCTCTGGACTAGTACGTGATGAGGCTCCAATCTCTTTCCCGGCGTTCTGCCATATTCGCCTTTCGTGTTCTGAATATGCCTCTTGTGTACCACACACGTTGCTGTTTTCGCTTTCTGGGCCGTTGATCATTTCTGATTCATCCGCCCCATCCGCCGTCACAGACTTTTCACATATGGGTTGAACATACCCGGTTTGCTGGCGACATTTTTATCGAACCATGTGCTTGCCGATCGAACCGCGAACACACGACACAAAGAAGCATAAATCATATTCCACTTAAATATCGGTAACCACAGTTCATCCAGACGTCAGAAGTAAAACATACACCAAACGGGGAATAGCAACACATAATTTCACAGCTAGACTGTCGCGTAAATCATTTAAATATATCAGCAATTGCCGAATTATAAAAAAACGACTATACAAAGCCGCCATGACACCGGAAACTTGAGTAGTATAAAATAAGAACACATTTCTACTTTTAGTAAATCATTTTACATTGTTATAGTTAAACTGATGTATTCTTGTACTGTCAACTTGCTGCTGTCATTAAACTGACGTATTCTTGTACTGTCAACTGGCTGTTGTCGTTAAACTGGCGTGTTCTTGTATTGTGAACTAACTGTTGTCGTGAAATAGACGTGTTCTTGTACTGCCAACTTGCTGTTATCGTGAAATTGACGTGTTCTTCCATTGTTGACTTGATGTTATTATCAACTGACGTGTTCCTTTATTGTAAACACTCTGTCGTGGGCTACCTGACGTGTTCCTTTATTGTAACCACGCTGTTGTCGGCTACCTGACGTGTTCCTTTATTGTAACCACGCTGTTGTCGGCTACCTGACGTGTTCCTTTATTGTAACCACGCTGTTGTCGGCTACCTGACGTGTTCCTTTATTGTAACCACGCTGTTGTCGGCTACCTGATGTGTTCCTTTATTGTAAACGTGATGATATCGGTTACCTCATGTGTTCTTTGATACTAATCCACCTACTGTTGTCAATGTATTACTCCTTTCTTCTCGTTTTCCTGAAATCGTTGCGTTGGTACAGGTGATGTTCTTGTTTTCCCTTCTATACTAACTTCTTTATTGTTCTGGTTCAGGTGATGTTCTTTTCTTCCACTGTAACCTCCTGCACACCAGCGGCAACAACAACAGCGACAGCAAGAGGTGGGTCCTGATTCCCTGCTACAACAAGAGGAGCAACGACCCAGTTTTTGAGCACCATCATCCTCGATATACGCCCCTGGTCAAGGTTTGTAGCTTCCCAAGAATGGAATCTTTCCTCAATTACATCTTCTTGGTCAAGGTTTGTAGCTTTCCCAAGAATGGAATCTTTCCTCAATTACATCTTCTTGGTCAAGGTTTGTAGCTTTCCCAAGAATGGAATCTTTCCTCAATTACATCTTCTTCCTCCTTTCAGCTCCCTCTGGAGCATATACAGGTCTGAAAAAAAAAAAAACTTTCCAAGCCATCTTTTGTGGTACCATTTTTTTAAGATCAATGCTTGTCTTCCCTATCCTGCTGCACCAGTTGGGATGTTTCTTTATGATTTCTCACTGTGGCCCCCTGGTCTCAACAGCGAATCCCGGCTTGAAGCGTCAATTACTCATCGGCGGAAAACATATGAGTACCTCCGAAGACGGAGCTATCTGCCTGTATGGCGAGATACCCCTTTGCACACGGCTGCCAGGGAAAAATGGATAAACACGCAAAATTCAGTTCCTGGTCTCTAGGGACTTCGTCAGAGGTAAAAGTTGGCGAACGCCAAAAAAAAAAAAAAAAAAAAAAAAAAAAAAAAAAAAAGGAGTAAATGTCAACTAAAGGGTGGAACGAAAGGTCAAATAAAAATTAGGAGTAAATGTCAACTAAAGGGTGGAGCGGAAGGTCAAATAAAAGTTAGGAGTAAATGTCAACTAAAGGGTGGAACGAAAGGTCAAATAAAAGTTAGGAGTAAATGTCAACTAAAGGGTGGAACGAAATGTCAAAAAAAAGATTGGAGTAAATGTCAACTAAAGGGTGGAACGAAAGGTCAAATAAAAGATTGGAGTAAATGTCAACTAAAGGGTGGAACGAAAGGTCAAATAAAAGATTGGAGTAAATGTCAACTAAAGGGTGGAACGAAAGGTCAAATAAAAGATTGGAGTGAAGGTCAACTAAAGGGTGGAACGGAAGATCAAATAAAAGTTAGGAGTAAAGGTCAACTAAATGGTGGAACGGAAGGTCAAATAAAAGTTAGGAGTAAAGGTCAACTAAAGGGTGGAACGGAAGGTCAAATAAAAGTTAGGAGTAAAGGTCAACTAAAGGGTGGAACGAAAGGTCAAATAAAAGATTGGAGTAAAGGTCAACTAAAGGGTGGAACGAAAGGTCAAATAAAAGATTGAAGTAAAGGTCAACTAAAGGGTGGAACGGAAGGTCAAATAAAAGTTAGGAGTAAAGGTCAACTAAAGGGTGGAACGGAAGGTCAAATAAAAGTTAGGAGTAAAGGTCAACTAAAGGGTGGAACGAAAGGTCAAATAAAAGATTGGAGTAAAGGTCAACTAAAGGGTGGAACGGAAGGTCAAATAAAAGTTAGGAGTAAAGGTCAACTAAAGGGTGGAACGGAAGGTCAAATAAAAGTTAGGAGTAAAGATCAACTAAAGGGTGGAACGGAAGATCAAATAAAATTTAAGAGTAAAGGTCAACTAAAGGGTGGAACGGAAGGTCAGATAAAAGGTTGGAGTAAATGTCAACTAATCGGTAGAACGGAAGGTCAGATAAAAGGTATGAGTGTAGGTCAACTAGATGGTGGAACGGAAGGTCAAATAAAAAGTAGGAGTAAAGGTCAACTAAAGGGTGGAACGGAAGGTCAGATAAAAGGTTGGAGTAAATGTCAACTAAACGGTAGAACGGAAGGTCAGATAAAAGGTAGGAGTAAAGGTCAACTAAAGGGTGGAACGGAAGGTCAGATGAAAGATAGGAGTAAAGGTCAACTAAAGGGTGGAACGGAAGGTCAGATAAAAGGTAGGAGTAAATGTCAACTAAACGGTAGAACGGAAGGTCAGATAAAAGGTAGGAGTAAATGTCAACTAAACGGTAGAACGGAAGGTCAGATAAAAGGTATGAGTGTAGGTCAACTAAATGGTGGAACGGAAGGTCAAATAAAAGGTAGGAGTAAAGGTCAACTAAGAGGTTGGAGGAAAAGTCAATAGAAAGAGATAACGCATTTCCACAGAAAATAGAGAAATGGAGATAAAAATTTGAGAATGTAAATAAGAAAAATTGAACCCGTAGGTAAAGAGAAAATAGAGATTACATATCAAGAGATAAAAGAGATTATATTTCAACAGATATTATAAGGGATAGGTCAAAAGATCCTGAGAGCTGCTAAAGAATCCATTCCTAGAGGTGCAAGAAGAAACTACAAGCCATACTGGAGCAAGGAAATACAAAGACTAGAAGAGGAACTGTACTCTGCCAGAGAACTAGCTGAAACATCACACACCACAGAGAGCAACATTGCCTACAAAGCAGCCTCTGCCAAATACAGACGTGAGGTCATGATATCAGCAAGACAGAGCTGGATAGACAAAACAGAGAGCCCTAATCTAGACAAAAATGGTCATAAACTATGGAAACTTGCGAAAGCTCTGAGCGACGAAAACAACTGCCGACCTTCAATATCATTAGCACATAACCAGAACATCCTCACAGGCAAAAGGGCAGCAAATCTAATGATAGAGACTTACAAAAACATTAGTAAAATAAACATTTCAATAGACAAACAGAAAGCTGCAAGACGGGAAAACCAAGATGCAAAACACATGCATTTAGCAATAGAAGAGCATCAGACGACCATCTTTACCCCAACTGAATTAGATGTTGCCCTCAAAGGATTGAAGCTCAAAAGTTCCCCTGGTAAAGATGGAATCACCAACGAAATGCTCATAAATCTGGGACAGAAAGCCAAGGGCCAACTTCTAAGGATAATAAATGCAAGCTGGAAGAGAGGTCATGTGCCGGCAACCTGGAAAGAAGCTATTATGGTGCTGATCCTCAAGCGTGGAAAAGACCCACTAGACCCAAGTAGCTACAGACCAATTAGCTTACTGAGCTGCCTTAGTAAAACCATGGAAAGGCTGGTTAACAGAAGACTTATGTGGCATTTGGAGACAAAACAACAAGTCGTACCACAACAAAGCGGCTTTCGACAGCACAGATCAACTGAAGACCTGGTCACCTACATCGCACTGGAAATAGAGGATGATCTACAAGAAAAGAAACACACACTGGCAGTGTGGGTTGACATGGAGAAGGCTTTTGATAGGGTTTGGCGAGATGGTTTAAAGTACAAGCTTTTTAGACTTGGCATCCTGGGTTGTTTTTTATTCAATTGGGTTTCTCAATACCTTCAGGATAGAATAGCCAGAGTACAAGTTCAAGGTCAACTAAGTAGGAAGGTCACAATCGACCAAGGTGTCCCACAAGGCGGAGTCTTGTCCCCAACACTCTTTTTAATTTTCATAAATTACATCGTAATGGACATTCCACCCAGAATACACTCAGCAATATACGCAGATGATCTGGCGTTATGGGCTCGCGAGGAAAGTATGTCAGTGGCTGGATCCAGGATGCAAGATGCCCTAGGTGAACTTGAAAAATGGACGAACACCTGGTTTAGCTGGTCTAACGAAAAAAAAAAACTACATATACAATCTTCAGCCTATCAAGAAATATACTCTCTGCAAACTTGAAGATAAAAGACCATACACTCCCTATTGACCAAAACCCAACATATCTTGGCGGCACCATGAATCGCAGAATGACTTGGAAAAATCAGATAATCAGAGCAAGAAAAAAAAGCCAAAAAAACCGAATGAATATTATGAAGAAATTGGCAGGAACGGACTGGGTAGCAGATAGCAATATCATGAAAAGACTATACGTAGGAAGGGTCAGACCATTCCTAGAGTATGGAGTCACAGCCTGTGCTATGGCTTCCAAATCACACCTTAGCAAAATTAACAGAACACAGAATCAAGCTGCCCGTAACATCACTGGTGCTATGAAATACACACCTATCAAAACTCTAGAAACAGTAACAGGTTTATAACACTTAGATAACAGACGGGTCACTAAAGTACTGAAACAAGCGGAGAAATATAGAAGGCTCCTTAGCCACCCCATGCATCAAAGAATTACTGGTTTAGGAATTGTACGACTAAAGAGGAGCAATTTCGCTGCAATCGCCAATGAACTAACTACTGGAGACCCAGTACTTTCCCAAACAATACCGAAACCCTTGGGCCCATCTGATATGTCTCCTCATGGAAAGCATAAAATACCAGAACTTAAGGAAAATATAACAGGAAGCATGAAAAAAAGGCACCCAATCAGACACAGAAAGAAAACACGTAGCAGAAAAACACCTACACGATACCTAACCACAGGACTCTTGGTCCCACATATACACAGATGGCTCTGCTACAAATGCCACCAGAAATGGAGGGGGAGGTGTGTTCTTGACGCTGAATAATCAGGACGAGATCACCAAGTCAATAGCTACTGGGAAATTCTCAAACAACTTTAAAGCAGAAACTGAGGCCATCAGAGATGCTGCAACACTGGCTACTCAACACAAAAATAACATGCACAATAAATTGGTGATTCTGACTGATGCTCTGTCAGTATTATCAGTTCTAAAAAACCCCAAGAATAATGAACTAGATGACTTGAGAACAACCCTGGACCAACTATGCAATAACTTCCAGAGAGTAGTCATTCGGTGGATACCATCACACTGTAATATACACGGGGACGAACGCGCAGACAAATTAGCTAAAGAGGGAGGGAGATTACCACAAGAGAACCATCCGCTCAGTTATGATGAAGCCAAATCCATCCTCAAAGGCCAGTACCATGAAAAATGAAAACGAAAAATACCCAAAGCATAACGAGAATGACGGATACCACCAACTATCAAGGAGGGATCAAGCCATCATACTTCGCCTACTCACTGGCCACAATAGAATGAGAAATCACATGTTCACCAAATTCAAAATAGGTACAACCAGCCTATGCCACTGTACACTGGACAATATGACTACAAAACATGTTCTACAGGATTGCCCCCAGTACACAGACCTGAGAAGAGCAATGTGGTCCACACCCACCTCCCTGGAAGAAAAACTATATGGGGCAATCGATTCACTTAAACAAACAGCTGACTTCATGATAGAGTCTGGAATCCTACTCTCATTGAGTCTTGATCGAAGAGAGAGAGAGAAAAGATAATAGACAGTAAAGGTCTACAGATATCGGAGTGTATAGGGCCACATATATCGGAGTGTATATGTCCAGATATATCGGGGTGTATAGGGCCACATATATCGGAGTGTATAGGGCCACATATATCGGAGTGTATAGGCTTACAGATATCGGAGTGTATAGGGCCACATATATCGGAGTGTATAGGCTTACATATATCGGAGTGTATAGGGCCACATATATCGGAGTGTATAGGGCCACATATATCGGAGTGTATAGGCTTACAGATATCGGAGTGTATAGGGCCACATATATCGGAGTGTATAGGGCCACATATATCGGAGTGTATAGGGCCACATATATCGGAGTGTATAGGCTTACATATATCGGAGTGTATAGGGCCACATATATCGGAGTGTATAGGTCTACAGAAATGGCAGTGTATAGATCTACATAAAATCAACAGAAGATAAACAGAGTAGGTCAGCCGTAGATAGAGTATATAGGTCAACAGAAGATGGTGTCTGTAGGTCAATAGAAGATGTCGAGTGTAGGTCAACAGAAGATGGTGTCTGTAGGTCAATAGAAGATGTCGAGTGTAGGTCATATAGAAGATGTCGAGTGTAGGTCAACAGAAGATGGTGTCTGCAGGTCAACAGAAGATGCAGTGAGTAGGTCAATAGAAAATGGTGTCTGTAGGTCAACAGAAGATGCAGTGTGTAGGTCAATAGAAGATGTCGAGTGTAGGTCAACAGAAGATGGAGTCTGTAGGTCAATAGAAGATGTCGAGTGTAGGTCATATAGAAGATGTCGAGTGTAGGTCAACAGAAGATGGTGTCTGCAGGTCAACAGAAGATGCAGTGTGTAGGTCAATAGAAGATGTCGAGTGTAGGTCAACAGAAGATGTAGTATGTAGGTCAACAGAAGATGTAGTGTGTAGGTCAACAGACGATCTAGTGTGTAGGTCAACTGAAGATGTAGTGTGTAGGTCAACAGAAGATGTAGTGTATAGGTCTACAGAAAGATGTAGTGTGTAGGTCAATATAAAATGTAGTATGTTGGTTAACAGACGATGTAGTATGTAGGTCAACAGAAGATGGAGTATGTAGGTCAACAGAAGATACAGTGTGTAGGTCAATAGAAGATGTCGAGTGTAGGTCAACAGAAGATGTAGTGTGTAGGTCAACAGAGGATGTAGTGTGTAGGTCAACAGAAGATGTAGTGTGTTGGTCAACAGAAGATGTAGTGTGTAGGTCAACAGAAGATGTAGTGTATAGGTTAACAGAAAGATGTAGTGTGTAGGTCAATGTAAAATGTAGTATGTAGGTTAACAGACGATGTAGTATGTAGGTCAACAGAAGATGGAGTATGTAGGTCTACAGAAGATGAAGTATGTAGGTCAACATACGATGGAGTATGTAGGACAACGAAAGATGGAGTATCTAGGTCAGCAGAAGATGTAGTATATTGGTCAACAGAAGATGGAGTATGTAGGTCAACATAATATGGAGTATGTAGGTCAACATAATATGGAGTATGTAGGTCAACAGAAGATGAAGTGTGTAGATCAACAGAAGATGTAGTGTGTAGGTCAACAGAAGATGGAGTATGTAGGTCAACAGAAAGATGTAGTATGTATGTCAACAGAAGATGGAGTGTGTAGGTCAACAGAAGATATAGTGTGTAGGTCAACAGAAGATGTAGTGTGTAGCTCAACAGAAGATCTAGTGTGTAGGTCAACAGAAGATGTAGTGTGTAGGTAAATATAAAATGTAGTATCTATGTCTGCAGAAGATGTATTATGTTGATCAACAGAAGATGGAGTATGTAGGTCAACATAATATGGAGTATGTAGGTTAACAGAAGATGAAGTGTGTAGGTCAACAGAAGATGTAAAGTGTAGGTCAACAAGATGTATTGTGTAGATCAACAGAAGATGTAGTGTGTAGGTCAACAAGATGTATTGTGTAGATCAACAGAAGATGTAGTGTGTAGGTCAACAGAAGATGGAGAATGTAGGTCAACAGAAGGTGTAGTATGTAAGTCAACAGAAGATGAAGTATGTAGGTCAACAGAAGATGAAGTATATAGGTCAACAGAAGATGTAGTATGTAGGTCAACAGAAAGATGTAGTGTATAGGTCAATATAAAATGTAGTATGTAGGTCAACAGAAGATGGAGTATGTAGGTCAACAGAAGATGGAGTATGTAGGTCAACAGAAGATGGAGTATGTAGGTCAACAGAAGATGTAGTATGTAGGCCAACAGAAGATGGGGTAAGTCGGTCAACATAAGATGTAGTGTGTAGGTCAACAGAAGATGAAGTGTGTAAGTCAATGGAAGATGGAGTATGTAGGTCAACAGAAGATGGAGTATGTAGGTCGACAGAAGATGTAGTATGTAGGCCAACAGAAGATGGGGTATGTCGGTCAACATAAGATGTAGTGTGTAGGTCAACAGAAGATGAAGTGTGTAAGTCAACAGAAGATGGAGTATGTAGGTCAACAGAAGATGGAGTATGTATATCAACAGAAGATAAAGTGTATAGGTCAACAGAAGATGAAGTATGTAGGTCAACAGAAGATGTAGTATGTAGGTCAACAGAAGATGTAGTATGTAGGTCAACAGAATATGAAGTGTGTAGGTCAACAGAAGATGGAGTATGTAAGTCAACAGAAGATGGAGTATGTAAGTCAACAGAAGATGGAGTATGTAGGTCAACAGAAGATGGAGTATGTATATCAAAAGAAGATAAAGTGTATAGGTCAACAGAAGATGAAGTATGTAGGTCAACAGAATATGAAGTGTGTAGGTCAACAGAGGATGTAGTATATAGGTCAACAGAATATGGTGTCTGTACGTCCACAGAAGATGCAGTGTGTAGTTCATCAGAAGATGGGGTGTGTAGGTGAATCAGAAAATGTAGTAATTATGTCAATAAAGGTTAGAATGTTAGAGACCTTTTATGTATGACAATCGAGGTTATACAGAGACCTGTTATGTATATCAATAGAGGTTATACAGAGACCTGTTATGTATATCGATAGAGGTTATACAGAAACCTGTTATGTATATCAATAGAGGTTATACAGAAACCTGTTATGTATATCAATAGAGGTTATACAGAAACCTGTTATGAATATCAATAGAGGTTATACAGAAACCTGTTATGTATATCAATAGAGGTTATACAGAAACCTGTTATGTATATCAATAGAGGTTATACAGAAACCTGTTATGTATGTCGACAGAGGCTTATACAGAGACCTGTTATGTATATCAATATAGGTTATACAGAAACCTGTTATGTATATCAATAGAGGCTTATACAGAGACCTGTTATGTATATCAATAGAGGTTATACAGAGACCTGTTATGTATATCAATAGAGGTTATACAGAGACCTGTTATGTATATCAATAGAGGTTATACAGAGACCTGTTATTTAATTTTGTGGCTGCCAACTGCAGGTTCCAGACTCCGCCATCTTGGAGTGCGAGAACTACGACGATCTCAGTGGCAAGATATTCAACGACCCGGAGGAGGACACGACTACCAATTACAAGGCCAAATAAGGCAAGGTCAACATAACAAACTTAAAGGTCAACTAACGAAGCTACACGGTCAAAAAAAACCACAAGTTCAACTAAAATAACCACTAGGTCAACTAAAATAACCACAAGGTCAAGTAAAATAACCACTAGGTCAACTAAAATAACCACTTGGTCAACTAAAATAACCACTAGGTCAACTAAAATAACCACTAGGTCAACTAAAATAACCACTAGGTCAACTAAAATAACCACTAGGTCAACTAAAATAACCACTACGTCAACTAAAATAACCACTAGGTCAACTAAAATAACCACTAGGTCAACTAAAATAACCACTAGGTCAACTAAAATAACCACTAGGTCAACTAAAATAACCACTTGGTCAACTAAAATAACCACTAGGTCAACTAAAATAACCACTAGGTCAACTAAAATAACCACTAGGTCAACTAAAATAACCACTAGGTCAACTAAAAAAACCACAAGGTCAACTAAAATAACCACAAGGTCAACTAAAATAACCACTAAGTCAACTAAAATAACGACTAGGTCAACTAAGACAACCAAAGCTCACATTAAAATAACCACAAAGTCAATTCATCCAATAACAAACATAAATGAAAACAATTAAAATCTGAATTAGAACAGTTAAAAGCTAAACTAGAACAGTCAAAAACTCAAATATAACAGTTAAAAGCTCAACTAGAACAGTTAAAAGCTCAACTAAAACAACTAAAAGCTCAACTAAAACAGCTAAAAGCTCATCTAGAACAGCTAAAAGCTCAACTAGAACAGCTAAAAGCTCAACTAGAACAGCTAAAAGCTCATCTAGAACAGCTAAAAGCTCAACTAGAACAGCTAAAAGCTCAACTAAAACGACTAAAAGCTCAACTAAAACAGCTAAAAGCTCATCTAGAACAGCTAAAAGCTCAACTAGAACAGCTAAAAGCTCAACTAGAACAGCTAAAAGCTCAACTAGAACAGCTAAAAGCTCATCTAGAACAGTTAAAAGCTAAACTAAAACAGCTAAAAGCTCATCTAGAACAGCTAAAAGCTCAACTAGAACAGCTAAAAGCTCAACTAAAAAAGCTAAAAGCTCAACTAGAACAGCTAAAAGCTCAACTAGAACAGTTAAAAGCTCAAATAGAACAGTTAAAAGCTCAACTAGAACAGTTAAAAGCTCAACTAGAACAGTTAAAAGCTCAACTAAAACAGCTAAAAGCTTAACTAAAACTGCTAAAAGCTCAACTAAAACAGCTAAAAGCTGAACTAGAACAACTAAAAGTTCAAATAGAACAGTTTAAAGCTGAACTATAATAATTAAAAGGTGAAATAGAACAGCTAAAAGCTTAACTAGAACAGTTAAAAGCTCAACTAAACAGCTAAAAACTCAACAAGAACAGCTAAAAGCTCAACTAAAACAGCTAAAAGCTCAACTAAAACAGCTAAAAGCTCAACTAGAACAGCTAAAGGCTCAACTAGAACAGCTAAAAGTTCAATTAGAACATTTAAAAGCTCAATTAGAACAGCCAAATGTTCAACTTGAACAGCTAAAAGTTCAACTAGAATAGTCAAAAGCTGAACTAGAACAGCTAAAAGTTCAAATAGAACAGTTAAAAGCTCAACTAGAACAACCAAAAGCTCAACTAGAACAGCTAAAAGCTCAACTAGAACAGTTAAAAGCTCAACTAGAACAGCTAAAACCTCAACTAGAACAGCTAAAAGCTCAACTAAAACAGCTAAAACCTCAACTAGAACAGCTAAAAGCTCCACCAACTAAAACAGCTAAATGCTCAACTAGAACAACTAAAAGTTCAAATAGAACAGTTGAAAGCTGAACTATAACAATTAAAAGGTGAAATATAACAGTTAAAAATTCAACTAGGAGAGTTAAAACATCAACTAGAACAATTTAACACTAAACTAGAATAATAAAAAGCTCAATTAGAACAGCTAACAGCTCAACTAGAATAGTTAAAAGTTCACTAGAACAGTTAAAAGATCACTAGAACAGTTAAACGCTGAACTATAACAGTTAAAAGTTGAACTATAACAGTTAATAGCTGAACTAGAACAGTTAAAAGCTGAACTATAACAGTTAAAAGTTGAACTATTACAGTTAATAGCTGAACTAGAACAGTTAAAATCTGAACTATAACAGTTAAAAGTTGAACTATTACAGTTAATAGCTGAACTAGAACAGTTAAAAGCTCAACTAGAATAGTTAAAAGCTCAACTAGTGCAGTTAAAAGCTCAACTAGAATAGTTAAAAGCTCAACTAGAACAGTTAAAAGCTCAACTAGAACAGTTAAAAGCTCAACTAGAATAGTTAAAAGCTCAACTAGAACAGTTAAAAGCTCAATTAGAACAGTTAAAAGCTCAACTAGAACAGTTAAAAGCTCAACTAGAACAGTTAAAAGCTCAACTAGAACAGTTAAAAGCTCAACTAGAATAGTTAAAAGCTCAACTAGAACAGTTAAAAGCTCAACTAGAACAGTTAAAAAGTCGATCAATTGTGTCATGACAAACTTGTTTAATAAATCGTTATTGCATTCCCTTTTGTGTGGATATTTTTTGTGTCCAGCGTGGATGTGTTTATGTTTAACATAGAATTCTTATATTGTTGTATGTTACGTAGAATTCTTATATTGTTGTATGTTACATAGAATTCTTATATTTTTGTGTGTTACATAGAATTCTTATGTTGTTGTGTTTTACTTAGAAATCTTATATTTTTGTGTTTTACATAGAAGTCTTATAATGTTGTGTGTTACATAGAAGTCTTTTCGTGTGCTGTTGGCTGCTTTTACTATAGTAACTAGGATATTGTGAGTGCGGCCATTGTTGTGTGCGCTACGTCATCAAGTTAGTTTCTTAGCCCTAGGACGGTCGTACTCTAATCAATGAAAGACGGAGTGGGCTTTCGTACATGACTTGTCAGCATCGGTGAGACTCCCGGAGGTTCGTGAAAGTTAGGACGGTCTTATAGTCTGTTGTTTGATGTGTAATGGTGATGGTCTATTCACCAACTAATTACTACATCAAGCTCGGGCAGATGGTGCTCGTAAACCTGGGAGGGCCGACCATCTGAGGGCAGAATCCCCCTACAGAAAAGACAAACTGCTGTCTTGCAGGAAGACTGTGGACAATCAAAGGCTAAGGAAAGCAAACCTGAATAAAATGCTGGCTGAAATCGGATGCACTGCGCCACTGGCGCAGAACACAGTGCAACGTTTTAACAAGTAATCAATCAGACTGGATCTCAGCTGACCTCATGAGAGAGCCTGGAATCCTACTCTGACTGAGTCTTGATCGCAGAGAGAGAGAGAGAGAGAGAGAGAGAGAGAGAGAGAGAGATTTGTGTGAAGTATATATAGAGTTGTTATATGTGTGTGAAGTATATAGAATTGTTATATTTGTGTGAAGTATATAGAATTGTTATATTTGTGTGAAGTATATAGAATTGTTATATTTGTGTGAAGTATATAGAATTGTTATATTTGTGTGAAGTATATAGAATTGTTATATTTGTGTGAGGTATATAGAATTGTTATATTTGTGTGAAGTATATAGAATTGTTATATTTGTGTGAAGTATATAGAATTGTTATATTTGTGTGAAGTATATAGAATTGTTATATTTGTGTGAAGTATATAGAATTGTTATATTTGTGTGAAGTATATAGAATTGTTATATTTGTGTGAAGTAATCTGAATTGTTTTATTATTATTAAAAACACAGACACCAAATTCAACATGAAAATTAAAACCAACAAGACAAAAGTCATGAATATCGCAAAAGAGAAACAGAACATCAACATAGACGGCAGACAACTAAAACAAGTAGAGGAATTGAAATACATAGGCAGTCTAATGACAAATACAGCAGAGATAGACTCAAGATGCAACAAAGCTTGTCAAATCATCGGACAGTTATCACCACTATTGTCCCACAAGGAAATAATTCTAGAGGCAAAACGGGCACTGTACAACACAATCTTCATCCCAACGTTGTGCTACCAATGCCAGACCTGGACCCTAGATGCAAGAACAATAAGAAAAATAACCTCTACATAGATGAAATGTGTTAGACGAATGACAGGAAACAGTCTGAGAGATAAGATCAGAAATGAAGAACTGAGAAAAAGTCTAGGAATAACCCCCGACATAAAATATATAAAGACACAACAGATAAAATGGTTTGACCAGTGACTGAAAGAAAGATCAAAACACAACACAACGAGCCTTCAATAAGCGTTGCGAGAACACCAGACCCACGGGCCGACCACGAAAAAAATGGATTGACAGATTGTTAGAAACACTAGGAAACATAACAGTAGGAGAAGCAAACTGACGAGCAAAAGACCGCAAAATATATCTCCCCTCGACGCTAAAAGGCCAATGAGCAAGGAAAGAAGAAGTTTTATTATTGTGAGTTATATAGAATTGGTATACCGTTGTGAGTTATACAGAATTGTTATGCTGTTGTGAGTTATACAGAATTGTTATACTGTTGTGAGTTATACTGAATTGTTATACTGTTGTGAGTTATACCGAATTGTTATACTGTTGTGAGTTATATGGAATTGTTATACTGTTGTGGGTTATACTGAATTGTTATACTGTTGTAAGTTATACTGAATTGTTATACTGTTGTGAGTTATACTGAATTGTTATACTTGTGTGTGCTGCATAAATTTGTCTGGCCTGTATTGAGTTGTTATACCTTGTGCGTGCCATAGATTTGTTATACATTTGCATGTTATTTAGAATTGCTATACTTTTGTATGTTATATAGAATTGTTATACTTGTGCATCTTATATAGAATTGTTATACTTGTGTGTGCTATATCTAATTGTTATACTTGTGTGTACTATATGTAATTGTTATACTTGTGTGTGCTATATAGAATTGTAAAACTTGTGTGTGCTATATGTAATTGTTAAACGTGTGTGTGCTATATGTAATTGTTAAACCTGTGTTCTATATGCAATTGTAAAACTTGTGTGTGCTATCTGTAATTGTTATATGTGTGTGTTATATATGTAAGCGTTATAATTGTGTGTGCTATCTGTAATTGTTATATGTGTGTGTTATATATGTGTGTTATATATGTAAGTGTTATAATTGTGTGTGCTATCTGTAATTGTTATATGTGTGTGTTATATATGTAAGTGTTATAATTGTGTGTGCTATCTGTAATTGTTATATGTGTGTGTTATATATGTAAGTGTTATAATTGTGTGTGCTATATGTAATTGTTATATGTGTGTGTTATATATGTAAGTGTTATAATTGTGTGTGCTATATGTAATTGTTATATGTATGTGTTATATATGTAAGTGTTATAATTGTGTGTGCTATCTGTAATTGTTATATGTGTGTGTTATATATGTAAGTGTTATAATTGTGTGTGCTATCTGTAATTGTTATACGAGAGTGTGTTCTTGTATGCTCAGCTTGTCAGCAGCCTTCCATTGTCCTGTGTTGCCGCTCAGAAACAAACTGCTACCAGAAATAGCTGCAGACCGCAATCTTTGGAAACACACTCGAATGCTGCAACTCAAACAAGAGGCCGACATATTCACAGTAAAAGATAATAGACGGCGAAAGTAAAGAAAAAATAACTTTTCCTAGGGGAAAATCCATAGTCAAATATGACTGACGTAGGCTACTACTACACTTTTTTATGTTATATATGTAAGCTTTACACTTTGTATGTTATATATGTTAATAAGGTGACCATACGTCCCGTATTTAACGGGACATGTCCCCTATTTTGGGCCTTGTCCCGTTTTTTTTTGTGGGTCCCATATGTCCCGTATTTCCCATTTTGTCCCGTAAATGTCCCGTTTTTAGCAATGACATAGTGTAAATCAATAAAATCAATGATATTGCAATTTGTGAATACTTATAAACATGATTTATTTTCCACCTAGAAATTTCCAAGAATTACTCAAATTCTTGGTAGTAGCCTTCACCGCTTTCTAAGTTTCGTTTTCAATACAATCGTGCCAATTATGTTTAGACGCCTCGTACTTTCAGAATGTTTTGTTAAAGTGTCGGAGTTCTGAGTATATTCTCTTATTGTATGGATTTGTTGTTGACAATAATTATCATCGGTGGTGTTAGTTTTTTAATGTTTATTTAATTTATCCTTGTAGATTAAAAATGCCAAAAAGAAAATGTGTCTTTAATAAAGACTTGGAAAAAGAATTTCCTTTTATTAAAAAGACATCATCTGAATCTGACGTTTATTGTGTGAAATGTAGTTGTAAATTTTCTGTTGCTCACGGTGGGAAGACGGATATTGTTCAACATGTAAAAACAGATAAACACACAAAAGCAGACATATCAGCTTGTAGCTCAAGCAATCAAATAACATCGTTTTTAATAAAAAGAAGACAGACGATAGTAATGAACGCAAACTAGCAGCTGTAGAAGGCGCAATCGTTTATCATACTGTCCAACACAACCACTCTTTTCGATCAACAGATTGTACTTCTAAATTAATTAAGATTTGTTTTGAACCACAATATGCGTGCGCGAGAACAAAATCACAATCTATATTGACAAATATATTTCAACGTGAAGCGCTAAGGTGCTTGCAATCTGACCTGGAATCTGTCAACTATTTAACTGTCTACTCTGATTGCTCTAATCACGGCAGCACTAAATTATGTCTGATTCTAGTCAGGTACTTTACGCCAAGTTGTGGAATCAAAGTAAAGATTTTAGAAATTAAGGAACTAGTAGGTGAGACATCAGATATTTTATCTAACTACATTCTAGAGACCCTGGAAGTAAACAATATTAAGCACAAAATGTTAGCGTTGTGTGCTGACAATACTAATTGTAACTTTGGTGGTGCTGCAAGATCAGGAAAAAACAATGTTTTTTCAAAATTACAGGAAAAATTAGAAAGAAATTTAATAGGTGTAAATTGTGCAGCTCATATTGTACATAACTGTATGCAAACTGCAACAGATTGTCTGCCTATAGACATTGAAGTAATTGTGGTGAAGATATACACCTATTTTTATATATACACTGTTAGAATTGAGAAACTAAAGGAATTCTGTGACTTCGTTGACACTGATTATAAAAAACTGTTAGGCTACAGCAAAACCAGGTGGCTGGCATTGTTACCAGCAGTCGAACGTATTTTACAAATGTTTCTTCCTTTAAAGTCATATTTTCTGTCACAAGAGAAGTGTCCCAGTGTAATAAAAACATTTTTTGAAAATGCATACTCGGAAGCGTGGCTCTTTTTCATTCAATCACAGGCCTCAACATTTCATACAAGTGTGCTCAAAATTGAGGTACAAAATATTACAATGAATGAAGTGTACATTGTCTTAAAACATCTAAAACTGAAATTCATAGAAAGAAGGAATGAAGTTTTTTTTACCTATTATTGTTAAAAGTAAACTAAAGAAACTACAAGAAGATGGAGATATTAGTGACATTTCTAACTTTAAAGAGTCGGCCAAGTCCTTCTACTCTGCATGTTTTGATTATTTGGATCTATGGACGCAACAGATGGAAGAAATAAAATTTCTAGATTGGATACTGCTTAAAAGATTAATAAATTGGTCAGAGATTGAAGCAGCTTTGGACAGTCAATGTGTGAAATATAACATCAAAATAAACGACGGGCAATTATTTGATGAGGTGAGCTGTGCTAAGATTTATGTAACTGAAGATAAAATTAAACAATGGGAAGAAGAGGACAAACCAGTTGACAGAAAATGGGTAGAAATCTTTGACCACTTAAAAACTCAAAATATAACTTACACAAACTTGCTTAAAATCGTTGAGTTTGGTCTCTGTTTGCCTGGAACAAATGCTCCGACAGAAAGGGTGTTTTCACATATGAACAATTTGTGGGATACAAACAAAACACAAATGAAGATAGAAACATTGAAATCCTTGCTGATAACAAAGTGTAATTATGACATGAGTTGTATAGAATTCTATGAGTACATACAGAACAAAGAAGATATTCTTAAGGAAATCCAGTCTGCAAAAAAGTACAACGACCATCAGTGACATCACAAATTTAGATGTTATCACATTCCATCATTAAAATCTGGTGAGTTAATTTTTAGTCATTTCTTTCATTTTTGTACCTTAAATTTAACAAACAATTATAACGTCCCGTATTTGTCCCATTTTTTTCTAATAGTGTCCCATATTTGTCCCGTTTTTTTCTAGCGAAAATGACAAAATGTCCCGTATTTGGGCAAAAACCATCTGGTCACCTTATATATGTAAGCTCTATAATTTTTGTTATACATGTATATGTAAGCTCTATACTTTGTATGTTATATATGTAAGCTTTACAATTTGTATGTTATATATGTAAGCTCTATACTTTGTATGTTATATATGTAAGCTTTACAATTTGTATGTTATATATGTAAGCTTTACACTCGGTATGTTATCTATGTAAGTTCTACGCTTTATGCGTTATATATATGTAAGCTCATGGACAATAGGACAACAGACAAAAAAAATCACTGGAGTCTGTAGAAATGTGGTTTTACAGAAGAATGTTGAGATTACTATGGACAACTAAGAAGAGTAATGAAGATGTTCTGAGAGAGATCAAAGCAAAAAGAGAGCTAATTTCCAATATTAGGAAGAAACAACCATTTTTGGCCATGTAATGAGAAGAGAACAACTGGAGTATATTGTAACAACTGGAAAAAATGAGGGACGAAGAGATAGAGGGAAGCAAAACGAAATCATAACAGACAGCTTAAGAGAATGGCTTGGCAGAAGGTCAACAACAGAAATGATAAATAGCTGCCGAGATCGAAAGTTGTGGAGAGACATCACCTACGCCAGTAGGCCCGGTACTTGATGATGATGATGATATGTAAGCTCTACACTTTGTGTGTTATATATATATGTAAACTGTACATTTTTGTGATATATGTAAGTTTATACTTTGTGTTTTACATATGTAAGCTCTATATACTGTATTTGTTATGTATAAGCTCTATATACTTTGTGTGCTATATATGAAGCTCTATATACTTTGTGTGTTATGTATAAGCTCTATATTTTGTGTGCTATATATGAAGCTCTATATACTTTGTGTGTTATGTATAAGCTCTATATTTTGTGTGCTATATATGAAGCTCTATATACTTTGTGTGTTATGTATAAGCTCTATACTTTGTGTGTTATGTATAAGTTTTATATTTTGTGTGCTATATATGAAGCTCTATTGGAGCCAGTAGTGGGGTGTGATATACACTCCAAGGTATGGCGACAACTTTACAAAGAAGGAACTCAACAAAATACTGACGTTTCGCCCAGCGGCCTTCTTCAGAACACGGAGACAACGACAACAAACGGCGAGGCGCAGATATCTATAGCTACATGTCGGATAGTAAAGTTAGGGAGAGGTGGGCAAGAGAGATGAGAGATAGGATGGTGAGATGAAGAAGAGATGTATTAAAAATGGGAGGATTTATGAAGTGTAGAGATATATACAATCGTTCGTAAGTAAAGAGAAATGTTGAGGAGCTGAAAATTAAAGAGTTATTGCGTTATTTGCGGGTTATCATCATTGCACTCCGAACATGTCCATAGGTGCTCAGATCCCCTCCTCAGCAATTCCGTCAGTGTCCAGCGACTGACGACTCCAGTTCTATGTTGGTTGATAAGTCTTCTTACACGGCCACCAAGTTTCTCATTTCTGGCTGTGCCCAACTTAACTCCAATTTCCATCATCCGAAGAAGTGACGTGGATCTGTGTTTGTCGAAGTCCTGTGCTCTTCCCACATCTCGGAGGGCATTGATGATGTCCGCCCGATCCATTGGTTGCCCGTCCTCAACGACAGCGCAGCTAGCCAACCTGTCCGCCCTTTCATTTCCCCGTACTCCCGCATGCCCACGCACATAGACAAAGGTAACCATACGTATTTTGGATTTCTGCAACGACTCTACCCATTGCATGTGTACAGAGCCCGCCTCCACTTTTTTTATCATGCTCATCGAATCACTCAGTATACATGCGTGGGTGTAGTCTTGTGACTCTAACCATTTGAGTGTCTTGGTCACTGCCATCACCTCCATTGTTATGCTACTCGTGGTCATGACGTAAGCATCACTGTCTTCCTTGGCTATTCTGCCTGCCGAGCGTGCTGTAAATGCCCATGCACTTCTTTGGTGCCGTCTTACAGATCCGTCTGTATAGATGACTGCATCTTTCTCATCGGTGTTATCGCAGATGAGACTGTTGACCTTAGCATTAACCACGACCGGGTTCTGTTCCCTACTTTTCCTGTCGAGTGTGACAATACACGAGAAAGTCCCCTTGAATGACGTAGGCACCGGTATCCACTCCTCACCAACGCTGATATTGGTAAGCCACAGACCTGTTTGATGACGTCTTCTGCTCGGCCCACCCATGATTTACCTCTTTTTAGCCTGGCACCTTTCTCTGTGTTGAGCACGTGGTGCAACGGATGCTCTGTATCTGTACTAATCTTCAGGTATGCTCGTGCTCTCCAGATCTTGATTCTGTCATCCATGGTTGGAAAGTAAAGAAGATACCTCATTGCTACACAGGGAGTGTCCCTCGTACATCCCAGAATAATGCGCATGGCTTCATTTTGTATTTTCTCCAGCCTATCAATTTGAGTCGTACTGACAGTAAGAATTGCCAGGGCATACTCGATTGGTGCGAGGACTAATCCCTGGAACAGAAGAGTAAGTAGCCTCTGCTCGATGTTGGCAGCTGCCATGACCTTCAAGGCGGCTAATCCTTTGCGGGATTTTATCACATGGTCTACGTGGTCCCGAAAACACAGGCTGCGATCAAACTTAACTCCAAGGTATGTCATCAACTTGTACCTGGTCACCTCATCAACTTCCATTCGTACTACCGGTGTGGTCGTATGAACGATATGATTGTTAAGGGAGAACCATGAAACTGATGCTTTATTAGGATTAACCACGGCACCTGATACCCCACACCAGAAAGAAATGCGATCGAGTTCATCTTGCATTGTGGAGGCAATTCCCCGTCTGTCTCTTCCCTGTCGATATACCAGAATGTCATCAGCAAAAGTCATAGTTCTTCCCCTCCCATCCAGCTGTTGTTCCGTGATCGTTATTGTGTACACGTTAAATAGAACTGGTGACAATGGTGAGCCTTGTAGCAGCCCTGGGCAAATGGATGTTGGCTCGGAAGACCAACTCTGAGTATCTCCTTCCTCTGAAACAGTGCCGCGGCGATCCATCTAATGAGGAAGGGGTGCACCGCCATTTTGAGGAGCATATGCATGAGATATTCAAATGGTACCCTGTTGTATGCATCCTCCAGATCTATAGCAGCAGCACATGTCTCCTCTCGTCTGTGGAAGCCTTCGAAGACGTCATAGGCAAATACTGCCGCATTGAGCCATGTCTCTTTGTTATATCTATAACCTCCAAGTGTGGGTGGGAATACGCGTTTCTGTTCAAGGTGACAGGTGAGGACACGGGCAACTATTTTCTCCAGCAGCTTGCCCGCAGTGTTCTGCATTGTGATGATTCTGTTGTCACTGATCTGAGAATGGTCCTTGTTTGGCTTCGGTAGCGGTAGTAAGTAGCTGTGTAGCCACTCCTCCTTAATCTGGCCACTCCGAATGCTGGCATTAAACTCATTGGCCAGTTTTGTCAAGTCGTCGTCAGCTAAATTGCCTATGTCATCGTACCGAACACCATCTGGACCAGGAGCAGTATTGTGTGACCTTTTAAGTGTCGTGCGAATGGTATCGGTTGTGATTGTGAGATCTTCTTCCAGCCCTACATCCTTACACAATTTTGACAGCGATCCCCGTATCCTCATTCTTACAGCCTCATTTCTTTGGTCCGTCTGCTCAATGTAGCGGACAAGCAGGGCCTTCCCTTTCATCTCATCAGATTTGTGCCATATCTGGCCTGTGCTCTGAAAGTCTGGTATGCCTCTGTGTCGTGGTGTACCATTCATGCACTGATGAAGGCGCCAGAATGTGGCGAGCGATTTTTCTGAGCACACTTTTTTACAGAAGTCATCCCATTTGGCATCCTTAGCCTGCTTAGCGCATAGTTTAAAGTGCATCATTTTTTGGTCGACCTCTACTTTCAGACGCTTCAAGAGCTCAGGTTGTGTTCTTCCATTCCTTCTAGCTTTCTGCCATGTCTTGACCGTTTGTCTCTTGCTCCGCCAAGCTTCCTCGACATCTACGTTCCACCAGGGTGGCTTCGTCCATCTCTCCTGCCTCCTACGAGGGGCGCTCTGTTTCCTATGTCTGATTTTGCTAATGACGTCCTGGTCTGTTTTCTCGTAGTTGAATGTGTGGAGCTTTCTTTTCTGGCTTTTATTTCTGCTTTTCTCAATTAGGAGGTCACATGGATAGTGATCACTTCCGTGGAGCCCCAGTACACTCCACCTGCAAACCGGTGCGAAGGTGGAAGACACCAGTGCCAGGTCTATGACACTATCAGAGTCCCCTGTTCTAATGGCCATTCTTGTTGCCCTTCCATCATTCAAGCACACTAAATCGGCCGATACCAGTGCGTTCTCTAGGTCTTCTCCCTGCTTGTTGGTTATGACGTTACCCCACTGGTTGCCTCTAGCATTAAAGTCTCCGCAGAAAATGACGTTCTCTTCATCGAACTCGAAGAGATTCTGCCATTGTTGTGTGTTCACCTTCCCATTACAGGCATACACATCAACAATCACGAAATGAACTGAGGTCTGCATCCTAACCGCATGTACCTGAAATTCTGCATTGTTCCACACAGACATATCAACCTCAGCTGCCACCATATTGTTGCGCACAAGGGTGACCTGCCCAAGGTGTCGTCTATTGTAGAAACAATGAAAGCCTGGAGTACTTACTGTCCTGTCACCAAGAAAAGTTTCTTGCAAAACCATTATATCAGCGCCGCACAGTAGCTTATCACGAATGGGCCGTCGTTGATTTATGGACCCACAATTCCAATAAGTAACGCGCACATACTTTAGGCCTAGTCTCTCACACTTTGACAGTTTTAATGCCACCTCTCTTGCCCCGTCGTGTTTTCATTTTTCGATGATGTCGTTTGGGCTGCATCTGAATACTTACACTTACCGTCGTCATAATGAACGTCGCTGAACGTTGATGCTTTAGATGGTCCAGACTCACGTGCACTTACTCAGTAGCACAGTCCAGAACCCGTTTCCACGTTATAAACTGGCCAACTCCAGTAAATATCTCTACAGCACGCGGATACACTGTGAACCTTCGACAAATTAAATGAATTACACGTCATTGACGACAGACCGGCGTAAACAAATCGCCATTTTTTTTACGCGTTCAGTAGTGCAGTCAACAAGGATGAGTGATGAAATAAGGAAAATGTAACAAAATGCAATAAATCAAAAGAAGCAAAGTGATTTACATCAAATAGAAAGCGCGTAAAATCACATGATCCCTTAAAATATCAATAAGAACAAACAAATAAACAGAGAAGTTCACTGGAAAACAGCACTTATCTGTGAGTATTCGGAAGAGGCAATCTAACAGGGCGCCATATTCCCCGGAAGTCCCTGAAAATTAAAGAGAGCAAAGTAAATAATGAATCTATAATAAAAGTATATTAAAAATGACTTAGCTGGGAAGACTGTGCTGTCCTGTATGGTGGAATTCATCCAAGTGGCCGGTCCAGGCAGACTGCCAGGAAAAGTCGTCATGTGATATGACCACGCGTGGTCAAGCGAGACAGTCCAGGAATCGTGAGATTACAATTGTAGGTTGAAAGTGCGTAAAAAGGGGGGGGGGGACAGGAGGGAAAAGACAAGCCGGACAGAACTACATAAACAATAGGCGTTGGACAGGGAATGAGGCAGTGATACAATACACTAGCCCCGAGGAAGCCAATCTAGGAGAAAACAAAGAACCGAGGAGGAAATGTCCGAGTTACGTGGCCTATCTAGGGACTGGAACAATAAGGGAAGATAACCATAGCAGATAGCTAGAAGTAGATCTGTAAGGGGGTGGGGGGGTGTGGGTGGGGGGGGGGGGTTTCGTATAGTGAATGAGAAATATTATCCAAGAAGTTGTGAGAGTAAAGAAATTGTGTACAGGAAGAGAAGATATAGAGAGAGTAATATAAACAGGTATATAGGAAGTGGATAAGTGGAGAGGTGGTGGGCCAGAAGTAGATAGATAGGGAAGACGTCTGTAGGGAGTAGAATAATAGAGAAGTGATGCGCTGGAAGTTAGTACCTAGAGAGGTAGAGAAGTGATGTGCTGGAAGTTAGTACCTAGAGAGGTAGAGAAGTGATGTGCTGAAAGTTAGTACCTAGAGAGGTAGAGAAGTGATGCGCTGGAAGTTAGTACCTAGAGAGGTAGAGAAGTGATGCGCTGGAAGTTAGTACCTAGAGAGGTAGAGAAGTTGGTAAATGGTAAAACTGAAGTGGACACAAAGAGTCGTGGCTGATATGTAGACAGATGGGGTCCTAGAAGAGGACCCAGAGTGGATAATAAGATAAGGGAGTACTGGATACTACCAGCAGAAGAAGAGTTACACGTTAACTGCAGAAAACCAAGCAAAGAAGAAATAATGAAAGCCATCAAACTATTAAAAGATGGTAAAGCCACAGGACCAGATGAAATTCCTTCGGAAGCCATCAAAGCAGATATTAACACCTCTACCAAGATGTTACAGGATCTATTGGATAAAATTTGGGAGAGGGAAGAAATACCTAAAGACTGGAGAGAAGGTTATATGATCAAACTACCAAAGAAGGGAGGTTTACAGGAGTGCACAAATTATGGGGGAATTGTTCTGCTGTCAGTGCCAGGAGAAGTGTTGGGCAGAGTCATTCTGGAGAGACTAAAAGAGGCTATAGAGAGACACTTGAGAGATGAACAGGCAGGTTTTGGGAAGAACAGATCATGTGCTGATCAAATAACTACCCTACGTATAATAGTTGAACAAAGTTTAGAACTAAAATCCCCACTATATATTGGATTCATAGATTACGAAGGGGCATTTGATGGTTTGGACAGAGGAGTGCTTTGGAAGTTGCTGAGTCATTACGGAATCCCCATAAGGTTTATTAACCTGATAAAAACAATGTGTGAAGGAACAGGGTGTGGTGTGGTGCATGAGGGACGGCTTACGGAGGCATTTGAAATAAGGGCAGGAGTAAGGCAAGGATGCCTCCTGTCTCCATTTCTCTTTCTACTGGCCATGGATTGGATTATGAAAATAACTCAAAACAACAGAAATGGGATCCAGTGGTCACTGACCAAGCAACTTGATGATTTGGACTTTGCTGATGACATGGCTCTCCTATCACACAGCCATCAACAGATGCAGGATAAAATGAGTATATTAGATGAGAGGTCACAGCGGCTGGGACTGAGGATTAATAGAGATAAGACCAGCATTATGAGAATTAATGCAGTTGGCAATGACCAAATAAAACTAGGAGAAATACCTCTACTAGACGTACAATCTTATATATATCTGGGCAGTGGTATAGATGAAGAGGGAGGAGCGGAAGGTGATACCAAAATAGGGATATCAAGGGCAAGAGGAGCTTTCATTGCACTGGGAAACATATGGAAATCCAAGGAAATTAGGCTAAATACAAAAATAAAAATTTTCAACTCAAATGTTAAGTCGGTCTTATTATATGGCTGTGAAACATGGAGAATGACAAAATTGACGGTCACGAAAGTGCAGACTTTCGTTAATGGATGCTTGCGCAGAATGGGGGGATGGAGGTAGAAGTACAAGGTCACTAGCGTGGAGTTGTGGAAATGTGCCGGTCAGGTACCAGTGGATGGGGAGATACAGCGAGGACGATGGCGATGGGTGGGACACACGCTGCGGAAGCCAGCTGAGAGTATTGCACAGCAGGCCCTTTTTTGGGGTCCCCGGGGGAGGAGACAAGGAGGAAGACCAGGGAATTCTTGGAGAAGACAGATAGAAGCAGAGATGAAGATGATGGGGAAGACATGGAGTGATCTTAGAGGAATGGCAGAAAACGGAACGACTTGGGAGGTGTTTGTTGAGGACCTATGCTCCACCGGGAGCTAAAAGGTAGAAGAAGAAGAAGTACTGGATGGGTAGACCTAGAGAAGTGAAGACTGTAAATGAATAGAGAAGAAAGGGGTGGACTAGAAGTAGATCAGCAGAGAAGTGGTGTGTTAGACGTAGATATATAGAAGTGAGCGGAGAAATGGTGCAGCCAACACAGAGAAGTAGTATACTAAGAGTGTATATAGTAATCGGGAAGTGATGAACTAGAAGGTACTCCGTGGAGAGGTGGTGTACTAGATGAATAAGACCAGAGAAGGGGTTACTGTAAGTGGGTAGAGAGAGAAGGGGTAGACTAGGAGTAGAAAAACAGAATATGTAGAGTAGGACGTGGTGTATAGAGGTGGGAGGAAGGAGTAAGAGGAGGAGGGGTCAAGTGCAAGTGTATCCCTCTCTGATCTCGAAAGGACCATTGGGGGAGAGGACAGTATCGTCCGGAGAACGTGGTTGCAAGTATTGCATACTCTACGGTTGCAGGGGGAGATGAGTAGAGGGGGTGACAGCAGTCTGACATGAAGTGCGGAGAACTCAACGGAGGGCAGGGGGGGGGGGTGAGTAGAGGGGGTGAGAGCAGTCTGTCATGAAGTGCGGAGAACTCAACGGAGGGCAGGGGGGGGGGGATGAGTAGAGGGGGTGAGAGCAGTCTGACATGAAGTGCGGAGAACTCAACGGAGGGCGGGGGGGGGGGTGAGTAGAGGGGGTGACAGCAGTCTGACATGAAGTGCGGAGAACTCAACGGAGGGCAGGGGGGGGGGATGAGTAGAGGGGGTGACAGCAGTCTGACATGAAGTGCGGAGAACTCAACGGAGGGCAGGGGGGGGGATGAGTAGAGGGGGTGACAGCAGTCTGTCATGAAGTGCGGAGAACTCAACGGAGGGCAGGGGGGGATGAGTAGAGGGGGTGACAGCAGTCTGACATGAAGTGCGGAGAACTCAACGGAGGGCAGGGGGGGTGAGTAGAGGGGGTGAGAGCAGTCTGTCATGCAGTGCGGAGAACTCAACGGAGGGCAGGGGGGGGGGGATGAGTAGAGGGGGTGAGAGCAGTCTGACATGAAGTGCGGAGAACTCAACGGAGGGCAGGGGGGGATGAGTAGAGGGGGTGAGAGCAGTCTGACATGAAGTGCGGAGAACTCAACGGAGGGCAGGGGGGGATGAGTAGAGGGGGTGAGAGCAGTCTGACATGAAGTGCGGAGAACTCAACGGAGGGCAGGGGGGGGATGAGTAGAGGGGGTGAGAGCAGTCTGACATGAAGTGCGGAGAACTCAACGGAGGGCAGGGGGGATGAGTAGAGGGGGTGAGAGCAGTCTGACATGAAGTGCGGAGAGCTCAACGGAGGGCAGGGGGAGGGATGTGTAGAGGGGGGTGAGAGCAGTCTGACATGAAGTGCGGAGAACTCAACGGAGGGCAGGGAGGATAGCTGCTTCAGGATTGAGGCGTCGACGGAAGAAATCAAACATGAAGAAGGGGGGGGGAGGATTAAGAAGGAAATCTTCATCGTCTTGGCAACGGTGACGAAGTCTGAGAAGCTGAGAATAGGGAAGAAAGTTCTTACAGGATGTAGGGTGAGAAGAGTCGTAGCGGAGGAAGCTGTGGGAGTCGGTGGCCTTGTAGAAGACCGAGTGGAGAAGATGAGAGGTGCCCAAGGAGACTGAGATGTCTAGGAAAGATACGGAGGAGGTGGAGATGTTGTAGGTGATGTGGATCGAGGGGTGGAAATGTCCGACATACTCGATGAAACGGGAGATCTCATCCTCGGTAAGGTCAGTCAGACTGATGTAGTCATCGATGTACCGACGATACATAAGAGGAAAAGGGCCCTGGTAGGTGTAGATGATTTGGTGCTCGAGGTAACCCATGAAGAGACAAGCATAGCTAGGGCCCCATTTTTGTGCCCATCGCCACACCGCTGATCTGGGTGAAGAAATGGCCATTGAACTCGAAAGATTTACGGTTCAGGACCAGTTCCGCTAGACGAAGGAGAACGCCGGTGGCGAGAGAAAGTTGGCTTCTCTGGTCCAGGGAGAATTCAAGAGCTAGAAGGCCGTCGGTGTGAGGAATAGAAGTGTAAAGCAATTATTTGCCTATTCGCTCTATATTTGTGCGTTATATATGTAAGCTCTATATACTTTGTGTATTATGTATAAGCTCTAAACTTTGTGTATTATATATGTAAGCTCTATATACTTTGTGTATTATGTATAAGCTCTAAACTTTGTGTATTATATATTTAAGCTCTATATACTTTGTGTATTATGTATAAGCTCTAAACTTTGTGTATTATATATTTAAGCTCTATATACTTTGTGTATTATGTATAAGCTCTAAACTTTGTGTATTATGTATAATGGGAAATGCTAAAAGAATCAATGCAACAAACATCAAAAGAGTTCATACCACCAGTGAGGACAAATTCAAGAAAGAAATGGATGACAGATGACATTTTGCAGCTAATGAATGCAAGAAGAAGAAATAAAGAAAATAAAGATGAGTATAAGAGATTAAATAAAGAAATTGTAGTAAAATGCAATGAAGCAAAAGAAGCATGGCTATAAGAGAGATACAAAGATATCGAAATGCAACAAAAAGAGATGCTAATGCTATATACAAACAAACTGAATGTTAGACATGAGAAGGTTGGTGATATATGTTAGACATGAGAAGATTGGTGATATATATGTTAGACATGAGAAGGTTGGTGATATATGTTAGACATGAGAAGATTGGTGATATATATGTTAGACATGAGAAGATTGGTGATATATATGTTAGACATGAGAAGATTGGTGATATATGTTAGACATGAGAAGGTTGGTGATATATATGTTAGACATGAGAAGATTGGTGATATATATGTTAGACATGAGAAGATTGGTGATATATGTTAGACATAAGAAGATTGGTGATATATATGTTAGACATGAGAAGATTGGTGATATATGTTAGACATGAGAAGATTGGTGATATATATGTTAGACATGAGAAGGTTGGTGATATATATGTTAGACATGAGAAGGTTGGTGATATATATGTTAGACATGAGAAGGTTGGTGATATATATGTTAGACATAAGAAGATTGGTGATATATATGTTAGACATAAGAAGATTGGTGATATATATGTTAGACATGAGAAGGTTGGTGATATATATGTTAGACATGAGAAGGTTGGTGATATATATGTTAGACATGAGAAGGTTGGTGATATATATGTTAGACATAAGAAGATTGGTGATATATATGTTAGACATGAGAAGATTGGTGATATATGTTAGACATGAGAAGATTGGTGATATATGTTAGACATGAGAAGATTGGTGATATATGTTAGACATGAGAAGATTGGTGATATATGTGTTAGACATGAGAAGATTGGTGATATATGTTAGACATGAGAAGATTGGTGATATATGTTAGACATGAGAAGATTGGGGATATATATGTTAGACATGAGAAGATTGGTGATATATATGTTAGACATGAGAAGATTGGTGATATATATGTTAGACATGAGAAGATTGGTGATATATATGTTAGACATGAGAAGATTGGTGATATATATGTTAGACATAAGAAGATTGGTGATATATATGTTAGACATGAGAAGATTGGTGATATATGTTAGACATGAGATGGTTGGTGATATATGTTAGACATGAGAAGATTGGTGATATATGTTAGAGATAAGAAGGTTGGTGATATATATGTTAGACATGAGAAGATTGGTGATATATGTTAGACATGAGAAGATTGGTGATATATGTTAGACATGAGAAGATTGGTGATATATGTGTTAGACATGAGAAGATTGGTGATATATGTTAGACATGAGAAGATTGGTGATATAAATGTTAGACATGAGAAGATTGGTGATATATGTTAGACATGAGAAGATTAGTGATATATATGTTAGACATGAGAAGATTGGTGATATATGTTAGACATGAGAAGATTGGTGATATATGTTAGACATGAGAAGATTGGGGATATATATGTTAGACATGAGAAGATTGGTGATATATATGTTAGACATGAGAAGATTGGTGATATATATGTTAGACATGAGAAGATTGGTGATATATATGTTAGACATGAGAAGATTGGTGATATATATGTTAGACATAAGAAGATTGGTGATATATATGTTAGACATGAGAAGATTGGTGATATATGTTAGACATGAGATGGTTGGTGATATATGTTAGACATGAGAAGATTGGTGATATATGTTAGAGATAAGAAGGTTGGTGATATATATGTTAGACATGAAAAGATTGGTGATATATGTTATACATGAGAAGGTTGGTGATATATGTTAGACATGAGAAGATTGGTAATATATGTGTTATACATGAGAAGATTGGTGATATATGTTAGACATGAGAAGATTGGTGATATATGTTATACATGAGAAGATTGGTGATATATGTTAGACATGAGAGGATTGGTGGAATATGTTAGACATGAGAAGATTGGTGATATATGTTAGACATGAGAAGATTGGTGATATATGTTAGAGATGAGAAGGTTGGTGATATATATGTTAGACATGAGAAGATTGGTGATATATGTTATACATGAGAATGTTGGTGATATAAATGTTAGACATGAGAAGGTTGGTGATATAAATGTTAGACATGAGAAGGTTGGTGATATATGTTAGACATGAGAAGATTGGTGATATAAATGTTAGACATGAGAAGATTGGTGATATATATGTTAGACATGAGAAGATTGGTGATATATATGTTAGACATGAGAAGATTGGTGATATATGTTAGACATGAGAATATTGGTGATATAAATGTTAGACATGAGAAGATTGGTGATATATGTTAGACATGAGAAGATTGGTGATATATATGTTAGACATGAGAAGATTGGTTATATATATGTTAGACATGAGAAGATTGGTGATATATATGTTAGACATGAGAAGATTGGTGATATATATGTTAGACATGAGAAGATTGGTGATATATGTTAGACATGAGAAGATTGGTGATATATATGTTAGACATGAGAAGATTGGTGATATATATGTTAGACATGAGAAGATTGGTGATATATGTTAGACATGAGAAGATTGGTGATATATGTTATACATGAAAAAACTGGTGACTTGCGCTAACAATTTCAGCGGGCAGACTGCCAATCGACAATTGCCCTGGGTTCTTACAGTCATTTTTAGATAAGAATTGTGGGTAAGTTGATACTAATTTGTGACTGGTCCTTCAAGATGGCATCTCATGGTAGTGTCAGCACGTGGTCTGCGGACTGGACTGAGACGACACGCTAATCCTAGAGATGACGGTAATATCCCTCGCACTATGACAACACGTATGGCGTGGCTTCCTGTTTCCGTTATTGGAGAATACGTTAGTGGGCAGCCATTACTGGTAGGACCGGTTAGAGATGTCAACAATTAAGTCTGGTAGGTGTTCCATGAATGGGGGGGGGGGGGAGGAGGAGAATGTCACGGCTTGTCTATGAGTCTGATACATTCTTACAGCTGCTCTTGTCGTGACTACGATGGCACATGTCAGAGAGTGGGACAACGATGGCACATGTGAGAGAGTGGGACAACGATGGCACATGTGAGAGAGTGGGACAACGATGACACATGTGAGAGAGTGGGACAACGATGGCACATGTGAGAGAGTGGGACAACGATGACACATGTGAGAGAGTGGGACAACGATGGCACATGTGAGAGAGTGGGACAACGATGGCACATGTGAGAGAGTGGGACAACGATGGCACATGTGAGAGAGTGGGACAACGATGGCACATGTGAGAGAGTGGGACAACGATGGCACATGTGAGAGAGTGGGACAACGATGGCACATGTGAGAGAGTGGGACAACGATGACACATGTGAGAGAGTGGGACAACGATGACACATATGAGAGAGTGGGACAACGATGACATACGTGAGAGAGTGGTACAACGATGACACATGTGAGAGAGTGGGACAACGATGACACATGTGAGAGATTGGGACAACGATGACACATATGAGAGAGTGGGACAATGTAGAAAGTAACACCACTCTTGTCACACTACTTTCGTCCGTCTCTGTGGCCTTCCAGCATCGAGGAAATATGAGTTTTTCGGTCACTGAACTCTCTCTAGTGTGTCGTATGTTTAGTGTAGATCGCGGTGTCTGCTATGCCATTAGTTCATCGTGGTGTCTGATGTACCATTAGTTCATCGTGGTGTCTGCTGTGCCGTTAGTTCATCGTGGTGTCTGATGTACCATTAGTTCATCGTGGTGTCTGCTGTGCCGTTAGTTCATCGTGGTGTCTGATGTACCATTAGTTCATCGTGGTGTCTGCTGTGCCGTTAGTTCATCGTGGTGTCTGCTGTGCCGTTAGTTCATCGTGGTGTCTGATGTACCATTAGTTCATCGTGGTGTCTGATGTAACATTAGTTCATCGTGGTGTCTGCTGTGCCGTTAGTTCATCGTGGTGTCTGATGTACCATTAGTTCATCGTGGTGTCTGCTGTGTCGTTAGTTCATCGTGGTGTCTGATGTAACATTAGTTCATCGTGGTGTCTGATGTACCATTAGTTCATCGTGGTGTCTGCTGTGCCATTAGTTTATTGTGGTGTCTGCTGTAACATTTGTTCATCGTGGTGTCTGATGTACCATTAGTTTATTGTGATGTCTGATGTAACATTAGTTCATCGTGGTGTCTGATGTACCATTAGTTTATTGTGGTGTCTGATGCAACATTAGTTCATCGTGGTGTCTGCTGTGCCATTAGTTTATTGTGGTGTCTGATGTACCATTAGTTTATTGTGGTGTCTGCTGTAACATTTGTTCATCGTGGTGTCTGCTGTGCCATTAGTTCATCGTGGTGTCTGATGTACCATTAGTTCATCGTGGTGTCTGCTGTGCCATTAGTTCATCGTGGTGTCTGATGTACCATTAGTTCATCGTGGTGTCTGCTGTGCCGTTAGTTCATCGTGGTGTCTGATGTACCATTAGTTCATCGTGGTGTCTGCTGTGCCGTTAGTTCATCATGGTGTCTGCTGTACCATTTTTGGTGCTTTGATGTTGAAAAAAGCGTTGACAGCTGTGACTAATTGTTATAAGCGTTGACAGCTGTGACTAATTGTTATAAATGTTGATTTGAGGTGAATAATTGTTATAAGCGTTGACAGCTGTGACTAATTGTTATAAACATTGATAGCTGTGACTAATTTGTTTAAGCGTTGACAGTTGTGACTAATTGTTATAAGCATTAGCAGCTGTGATTAATTGCTTTAAGCATTAACACCTGTGACTAATTATTATAAGCCATGGCAGCTGTGACTAATGGTTTTAAGCGTTGACAGCTGTGATTAAGCAATAAGAGCGTTTATGTTTGTACCAAAACTGTATTAGTGTATCTACTTGAGACTAATAACTGGGATAGCTTGGTAGAGTTCTGCCCTACCAAAGGATGAGTAAGACGTCCCCTTTCCTCCGCTAGTCTTCGGGACACCCCTGGGCAAGGTGGAGCTCCCGTTTAGCCCCCCTATCAGGGTTATGTGAAACCATTGGAGCAGGTGGTGGATGGTGTTGTGGGAGCAGCCGACAAGTAGTGCCGGTTATGGTCCCCACACCGCGATGGCAGGCAGAGAATCTCATTTATAGAGCCATGGCTGCGATCTCCGACTAGTACAGTCACTGCCAAGAAGGAAAGGAATGGCAAACTACCTTCTTATATTGCCTGGAATAATCATGACAAACCACAACTTTATATTTACAGCTAACGGCGTTAATGGGGACTTCACAGCCACCTCGTCCGGTAGGGAGCGTTATGTGCTACAGGTGACACCCGATCATCATCATGCTACTGTATGCAAGATCAAAAATAAAGAGACACTAGCAATAGGAACTTGGAACATTAGATCAGCATTCCAGGTTGGAAAACTAGAAAACATCAGCCAAGAAATGAAGAGAATGAAATTGAACATCTTGGGACTATGTGAAATGAGATGGACAGGAGCAAGATTATTACAACGTGACAGTGGAAATGTAATTTAACTCTGGGGGAACCACGCACGAAAGAGGAGTAGGCATCATGTTAGATAGAGAAAGAAGCAGAACAGTGAAAGGATTTTGGCCAGTATCAGACAGAATTCTGCTAGTAAAATTGAGAGGTAGACCAATGGATATCAACATAATTCAAGTTTATGCACCAACAAGTAATAGCGAAGAAGAAGACACTGACACTTTTAATGAAGTGCTAGAGACAACCATAGAACAGTGTAAATCCCAAGAAATAACTATTATATCAGGGGATTTCAATGCAAAGGTAGGAACAGCTAAAGTGCAAAATGTGACTGGGGGGCATGGCCTTGGAGAGACGAATGACAGAGGAGATAGATTGATAGTTTGGGCAAAGACACATGAAATGATTATAGGTAACAACCTGGTTCAAACAATACCCGAGGCGACTATGGACATGGCAAAGCCCAGACAAAAAAGTACACAATCAAATTGATTTTATACTGGTACAGAGAAGATTCAGGAATGGGGCTAACATCGGTTAAAACAAGGCCAGGAGCAGATTGCAATAGTGACCATGTACCAGTAGCTGGAAAGATAAGAATAAAACTGCGGAAGACACAGAAATCCACAAGAAATATAAAATTAGAACTAGATATGCTTACAGTAGATATACAGATGAGTGATAAGTACAGCACGATAGTACAAAATAGATATAATGCTATTGAGAAAATACAGGACATCCAGGAGCAGTGGGAAATGCTCGAACAATCGATTCAACAAACATCAAAAGAAGTAATACCAGTGACTAAAAGAATCAACAACAAAAAATGGATGGCAAAAGAAATATTACAACTAATGGACGAAAGAAGAAAACATAAGAAATAAGAACGGACATACAAAATATTGCACAAAGAGATCCAAAACAAGTGCAGAGAAGCAAAGGAAGGATGGTTAAAACAGAAATGTGAAGAAATGGAAAAAACAACAAAAGAAAGACTCAAAATTTATGCACAATCAGTTAAATGAATTAACAGGAAGAAAAGAAGTCAAAGTTTCAGGATGTGTAAAATCAAAGGAAGGAAATATAATAATGGGACAGGAGAAGACAATGGAAAGATGGACAGAATATATCAGTCAACTCTATGATGATGAAAGACCAGAATTAAACAATTCAAATGAAAACACAGGACCACCAATAATGCAGAGTGAAGTGGAGGACGCAATTCAACACATGAAAAGAGGCAAAGCTCCAGGTCCTGACAATATAACAACCGAAGAGATAAATGCATTAGGAGAGCTGGGAGTACAAGTCATAATAAAATTACTCAATGACATATATCACACTGAACACATACCTGAAGATCTGCTAAAATCTATCTTTGTAGCCATACAGAAGAAGTCAGGAGCCACTGATTGTGAAGACCATCGCACTATTAGTCTCATGAGCCATATGACTAAAATATTACTAAGAATAATAATGAGACGGGTAAGGAACAAAATAAAACCAGAAATAAGTGAGGAACAATGTGGATTTGTGGAAGGAAAGGGCACCAATAATGCAATATACATCTTAAGAACATTGATAGAAAGATCTATAGAGGTAAAGAAAGATCTATATATGTGCTTTATAGACTACACGAAAGCATTTGACAAAGTAAAGCATGTGGAAATAATAAATATGCTGGAGAAATTAAACATTGATGGCAAGGATCTGCGAATCATAAAAAAACATGTACTGGCAACAAACAGCAGCTATACGAATTAACAACCAAACAGGACAATTTCAATATATAAAACAAGGAGTCAGACAAGGCTGTGTTCTGTCGCCGGATTTGTTTTCACTTTACAGCGAATATATTATGAGATCAATAGTAGACAAAAAAGGAATTGAAGTCAACGGTCACAACATAAATAATTTGCGATATGTGGATGACACAGTCTTAATAGCAGAGACAGAGAAGGAACTACAAGAAATGATAGATATAATAGTAAAAGAAAGCAACAAGAAAGGTCTCAGTCTGAATAGTAAGAAAACAGAAGTAATGGTTATATCAAAGAAACAATCATCACCATCATGCAGCATAAAAATAAACAAGACAAATCTGAAACAAGTACAACGCGTCAAATACTTGGGCACAATAATAGCATCAGATGGGAGATGCACCACAGAAATAAAAAGCAGAATAGCTCAGGCCAAAATAGCATTTCAGAAAATGAAAAATATCTTATGCAACAAATCTATGTCAATAGAAATGAGAAAGAGAGTTCGTCGATGCTATATAGAACCAATTGTGACCTATGGAAGCGAATCATGGACAATAGACAAAGAAATGAAAAGACGATTAGAGGCCACAAAGATGGGATTTCTCAGAAGAATGTTGAAAGTTCCCTGGACAGCTAAAAAGACCAATGAGAAAGTTCTCAAAGAGGCCAACACAAAAACGGAGCTCCTAACTCTTTCCCTACGTTTCTCCGCCATGTGTGCCATGCCGATCTCAGCAACGTACGTTTCTCCGCCATGTGTGCCATGCCGATCTCAGCAACGTACGTTTCTCCGCCATGTGTGCCATGCCGATCTCAGCAACGTACGCTTCTCCGCCATGTGTGCCATGCCGATCTCAACAGTGTACGTTTCTCCGCCATGTGTGCCATGCCGATCTCAGCAACGTATGTTTCTCCGCCATGTGTGCCATGCCGATCTCAACAGTGTACGTTTCTCCGCCATGTGTGCCATGCCGATCTCAGCAACGTACGTTTCTCCGCCATGTGTGCCATGCCGATCTCAGCAACGTACGTTTCTCCGCCATGTGTGCCATGCCGATCTCAACAGTGTACGTTTCTCCGCCATGTGTGCCATGCCGATCTCAACAGTGTACGTTTCTCCGCCATGTGTGCCATGCCGATCTCATCAACGTACGCTTCTCCGCCATGTGTGCCATGCCGATCTCAACAGTGTACGTTTCTCCGCCATGTGTGCCATGCCGATCTCATCAACGTACGCTTCTCCGCCATGTGTGCCATGCCGATCTCAACAGTGTACGTTTCTCCGCCATGTGTGCCATGCCGATCTCAACAGTGTACGTTTCTCCGCCATGTGTGCCATGCCGATCTCAACAGTGTACGTTTCTCCGCCATGTGTGCCATGCCGATCTCATCAACGTACGTTTCACCGCCATGTGTGCCATGCCGATCTCAACAACGTACGTTTCTCCACATAGTGCGTCACTCTCAATTTGATTAGTGTGAACGCCATCAAACCATATTCTTTTGACATGTCTTGTATCATCTTGATATTGGTGAAATCTAATACCTTGTTGAAATATCTCAACATTCACGTCTAATATGTTATATGTTAGAGCAATGTGATTATGTAGGTTGATTCCATGAACAATGTTGTCTATCTTCCAGTGCCTCGATAAAAAAACTTCCGCACGGAAAGAGTCAAAAAAAATCAGAAAGAAGCAATCAACATTTATTGGGCACATCATGAGAAGATGAAAGTTGGAATACTTGGTTACAACTGGCAAAATAAAAAGAAAGAGAGATCGCGGACGACAAAGAGAGAAAATACTGGCTAGCTTGGTGTCATGGCATGGAAAACATTCAACAACAGAACTCATACGATGCACTGTAGATAGAAGATTGTGGAGGGACATGATCACCTACGCCAACGGGTATGGCACATGGTAATGATGATAGACAGTTTTTGTTACGTGTTTTAACGTTTGTAAAGACAGTTTTTGTTACGTGTTTTAACATTTGTATAGACAATTTTTGTTACGTGTTTTAACATTTGTATAGACAATTTTTGTTACGTGTTTTAACATTTGTATAGACAATTTTTGTTACGTGTTTTAACATTTGTATAGACAGTTTTTGTTACGTGTTTTAACATTTGTATAGACAATTTTTGTTACGTGTTTTAACATTTGTATAGACAATTTTTGTTACGTGTTTTAACATTTGTATAGACAATTTTTGTTACGTGTTTTAACATTTGTATAGACAATTTTTGTTACGTGTTTTAACATTTGTATAGACAATTTTTGTTACGTGTTTTAACATTTGTATAGACAATTTTTGTTACGTGTTTTAACATTTGTATAGACAGTTTTTGTTACGTGTTTTAACATTTGTATAGACAGTTTTTGTAAGGTGTTTTAACATTTGTATAGACAAATTTTGTTACGTTTTTTAACATTTGTATAGACAATTTTTGTAAGGCGTTTTAACATGTGTGTAGACAGTTTTTGGTACATGTTTTAACATTTGTATAGTCAGTTTTTGTTAGGTGTTTTAACATTTGTGTAGACAGTTTTTGTTACGAGTTTTAACATTTGTATAGACAGTTTTTGTTAGGTGTTTTAACATTTGTGTAGACAGTTTTTGTAAGGTGTTTTAACATTTGTGTAGACAGTTTTTGTTACGAGTTTTAACATTTGTATAGGCAGTTTTTGTTAGGTGTTTTAACATTTGTGTACGTAGCATTTGTTACGTGTTTTAACATTTGTATAGACAGTTTTTGTAAGGCGTTTTAACATGTGTGTAGACAGTTTTTGTTACGAGATTTAACATTTGTATAGACAGTTTTTGTAATGTGTTTTAACATTTGTGTAGACAGTTTTTGTTACGAGATTTAACATTTGTATAGACAGTTTTTGTAAGGTGTTTTAACATTTGTGTAGACAGTTTTTGTTACGAGATTTAACATTTGTATAGACAGTTTTTGTAAGGTGTTTTAACATTTGTGTAGACAATTTTTGTAAGGTGTTTTAACATTTGTGTAGACAGTTTTTGTTACGTGTTTTAACATTTGTATAGACATTTTTTGTTACGTGTTTTAACATTTGTATCGGCAGTTTTTGTTATATGTTTTAACATTTGTATAAACAGTTTTTGTTATATGTTTTAACACTTGTGTAGGCAGTTTTTGTTACGTGTTTTAACATTTATGTAGACAGTTTTTTTCTACAATTTATTTTTCATTGTGTCGATGAGTAAACCGTTTGTTGTCTCTGAATGTGATCTAGATTTGCTTCAATGCCCTCTTTCTATGACGTCATTTCTCTGTATGTCCCTTGTGTTGCTCCATCAGACCTCCCCAAACATCATCTGTGCTGGTTGGCTTGCTTTTATCTTTGTTTGTGAGCTACCATGTTTGTCATCAATAGCTCAAGATGGGAATGAATATACTCTGTACACACCGTTTCATTTTGAATAAATGTTGACACCTTCAGAGAATGTTATAAAGTATTGCCAAAGAACACAAGGTTGCCATGGTTATAGCAACAGTTGACACAGAACACAAAGTTGCCATGGTTACAGCAATAGGTGACACAGAACACAAGGTTGCCATTGTTACAGCAACAGTTTCCACAGAACACAAAGCTGCTTTGGTTACAGTAACAGTTGACACCGAACACAAAGTTGCCATGGTTACAGCAACAGTTGACACAGAACACATAGTTGCCATGGTTACTGCAACAGTTGACACAGAACACAAAGTTGCCATTGTTACAGTAACAGTTGACACAGAACACAAGGTTGCCATGGTTACAGCAACAGTTGACACAGAACACAAAGTTGCTATGGTTACAGCAAGAGTTGACACAAAACACAAAGTTGCCATGGTTACTACAGCAACAGTTGACACAGAACACAAAGGTGCCATGGTTACAGCAACAGTTGACACTGAACACAAAGATGCCATTGTTACAACAGAACAACAGAACTGATACGATGCACTGTAGATAGAAGATTGTGGAAGGACATGATCGTCTACGCCAACTGGTATGGCACATGATGATGATGAATCTAATAACGCGCTAATGTGACGCCTACTACGGTAATGTTTCGTGTACTACGGTAATGTTTCGTGTACTACGGTAATGTGAGGCGTACTACGGTAATGTGAGGCGTACTACGGTAATGTGAGGCGTACTGCTGTAACAAGCTACTATAGCCGTGCCAGTAAAGACGTCTTTTAAGGAAACATCTGCAACACATCGCTGTCCTCGTTTGATCCAACTCTGCACACACACACACATACACACTGACACACACACCCGCACGCACGCACGCACTCACGCACGCACGCACGCACACACACACACACACACACTCACACGGTGTCCGCTGAAAAAAAAAATAAATCAAACGACATCTAATTGAAGATTTCTCTAAAATAAAGAAAAGAAAAGCTCATCAACAGGACGGTGAGACGTTGTTTCAACATCGGCACTCAGGCATGATGGCGACCCTGCCGTGCATCCCGTCCCTCATCGTGTTTGACGAAACTGTTTTCCGATTGGGCAGTTCACTTGAACGAGCGCGTGCGTAATTATAAAAGCTCGTGCCATTGGTCGAGTCGCGTGACTTGTCAGAGACTGGCGGGAAAACGGCGCACTGTGGGAGAGGGACATCTCACTCTCACCTCAAGTATTCAAATATCCATGCTAGGCAGACTTTGATGCAGACAGTGCTGCCTGACATCACATAAGAACTCGTCACATCCTGCCACTGAGACTTTAGACAAGACACAGCGCTCTGGACGGTTCTGACTTCTGTAGCAAGACAACGCCGCCCCCTACAACCACAGACTAAACGTGAGTATAACGGATTTTATTATCCCCTTCTAACTTGTCCACTTTTAGTTGTTACTGACATCAGGTGTCACTGACTTCACCACACAAAGCTCACGTCTTCTTCTTCACATTTCTTCTGTTAATCTTTACATGTTTTCTCTTCTGTCAATTTTTGTCTTATTTTACTTTTTCTATCACTTTTTAATTGTTTTCTTCTGACATTTAATAAAAATAAAATATACTTTTTTATCGCTTTCTATTTTTTTTTTCTGACAATTTTTTACAATTTTATTTTACTTTTTCTATCACTTTCTTGTCATTAGACACGAAAACAGAACAGAGAATTGAAGCCTTTGAAATGTGGATATATAGAAGTATAGGTAGAATTGGATGGAAGGAAAAGAACGACGAAGGCTTAAAACACCTAAAAATGAAAAGAGAACTACTAAACACAATTCAAACAAGACAAATGCGATTTTTGGGGCATGTTAAAAGACACAACAGCCTACTAAAAGTAATCCTGGAGGGGAAAATACAAGGTAAAAGAGGCAGAGGCAGACCAAGATTAACATGGACGAGTAACATCAAAAGATGGACAAATCAGCATATGACAACCTGCACCATCAAAGCAAGAGACAGAGCAGAATGGCGCTCAATGGTAGCCAACCTTCGTTACGGAGACGGCACTCGATGATGATCATCACTTTCTATTTTTTCTCTTCTGTCACTTTTCTTTATTTTTCTTCTACTGTAAGTTCTTTTATTTTACTTTTCTGTCTTCTTCTGTCAATCTTTACATTTTATAACCTTTTCTTTTCCTCCATTTTCTTATTTCTTCCAGTCTTTATTCTTTAAAAAAAAGGTTCCTCACCTTTGACTGGTCAAGGTATAGACCGTGTTGTAACTGACTGATCAAGGTATAGACCGTGTTGTAACTGACTGATCAAGGTATAGACCGTGTTGTAACTGACTGATCAAGGTATAGACCGTGTTGTAACTGTCTGATCAAGGTATAGACCGTGTTGTAACTGACTGATCAAGGTATAGACCGTGTTGTAACTGTCTGATCAAGGTATAGACCATGTTGTAACTGACTGATCAAGGTATAGACCGTGTTGTAACTGTCTGATCAAGGTATAGACCGTGTTGTAACTGACTGATCAAGGTATAGACCGTGTTGTAACTGACTGATCAAGGTATAGACCGTGTTGTAACTGACTGATCAAGGTATAGACCGTGTTGTAACTGACTGGTCAAGGTATAGACCATGTTGTAACTGACTGATCAAGGTATAGACCGTGTTGTAACTGACTGATCAAGGTATAGACCGTGTTGTAACTGACTGATCAAGGTATAGACCGTGTTGTAACTGACTGATCAAGGTATAGACCGTGTTGTAACTGTCTGATCAAGGTGTAGACCGTGTTGTAACTGACTGATCAAGGTGTAGACCATGTTGTAACTGACTGATCAAGGTGTAGACCATGTTGTAACTGACTGATCAAGGTATAGACCGTGTTGTAACTGACTGATGAAGGTATAGACCATGTTGTTACTATGTTATGACTGAGAATACTCACAACTATAAGATTTCAACCACTTGCCGTTTATTCTCTACTTGGAGAACACAGTTTTTTAATCAAAATGAAATAGAAAAGACAAAAGTTAAGATCATAAGCAACGAAGAGAAGAAACATATTGGAGATGATCTTTGAGAACGTAGACCTGAAACCCAAATGGAGCTGAGATAGTCGAGGATTCGTGTTGCAGCAAACGCGGAAAATAGAGAACAGAAATAGAGAACAGAAATAGAGAACAAAAATAGAGAACAGAATTAGAGAACAGAAATAGAGAACTGAAATAAGGAACGGAAATAGAGAACAGAAATAGAGAACAGAAATAGAGAACTGAAATAGGGAACGGAAATAGAGAACAGAAATAGAGAACAGAAATAGAAAACAAAAATAGAGAACAGAATTAGAGAACAGAAATAGGGAACGGAAATAGAGAACAGAAATAGAGAACAGAAATAGAGAACAGAAATAGAGAACTGAAATAGGGAACGGAAATAGAGAACAGAAATAGAGAACATAAATAGAGAACTGAAATAGAGAACGGAAATAGAGAACAGAAATAGAGAACTGAAATAGGGAACGGAAATAGAAAACAGAAATAGAGAACTGAAATAGGGAACGGAAATAGAGAACAGAAATAGAGAACAGAAATAGAGAACTGAAATAGGGAACGGAAATAGAGAACAGAAATAGAGAACTGAAATAGAAAACAGACGTAATATAGTAAATCAAACAATTAAACAAACACGTGACGTAAGACCACGTGACGATAAACAGTCAAATCAACAATATAGGAGTGAGAGAGAAAAGAAAAGTCACAACTACTGAAATGGGATGCCTTCACGTGACAATAATAGACAGATTGGGAAACGATGAAATCATGAAGAGAATGTGAATGATACCAGTCTTGAGACTCATCCAGGGACAACAAAGTCTGAGGTTTGGACATGTCACGTGGTTACCGCAAGCAACAAGCACGACTAGATGCAACAAGAGAAGAGATGGACGGAGATCTTCCACGGATGGGCACACGCCAGACAAGGAAGTGACACGAACAAAGCGACGTATCAGCCTCACCCACAAGGCAGTAGAGTTGTTTTACTTCAGGGTACCCTCCCGTAGTCTTTTACTTCAGAGTACCCTCCCGTAGCCTTTTACTTCAGAGTACCCTCCCGTAGCCTTTTACTTCAGAGTACCCTCCCGTAGCCTTTTACTTCAGAGTACCCTCCCGTAGCCTTTTACTTCAGAGTACCCTCCCGTAGCCTTTTACTTCAGAGTACCCTCCCGTAGCCTTTTACTTCAGAGTACCCTCCCGTAGTCTTTTACTTCAGAGTACCCTCCCGTAGTCTTTTACTTCAGAGTACCCTCCCGTAGCCTTTTACTTCAGAGTACCCTCCCGTAGTCTTTTACTTCAGAGTACCCTCCCGTAGTCTTTTACTTCAGAGTACCCTCCCGTAGTCTTTTACTTCAGAGTACCCTCCCGTAGTCTTTTACGTCAGAGTACCCTCCCGTAGCCTTTTACTCTTGCGAGTATACCTGCAAGGCAGCCGCAGGTTGTACTGTCTACAGTAGCAGGTCGTACTGTCTACAGTAGCAGGTCGTACTGTCTACAGTAGCAGGTTGTACTGTCTACAGTAGCAGGTTGTACTGTCTACAGTAGCAGGTTGTACTGTCTACAGTAGCAGGTCGTACTGTCTACAGTAGCAGGTTGTACTGTCTACAGTAGCAGGTTGTACTGTCTACAGTAGCAGGTCGTACTGTCTACAGTAGCAGGTTGTACTGTCTACAGTAGCAGGTTGTACTGTCTACAGTAGCAGGTCAAATTTGAATGGGAGCGACTTTAAAGTGACCACTTCCAACACAATTTGATTGGAAGGATTTCTTCTCAAATAACAATATTCATTTTGTATTTCTAGAAAAAGCATAAATGACATGCACATAACATGAACGACAGTCACAAATTGTTTGTTATAGATCTATTATTCTTCATTATTTATTACTATAACATATATCCCGATCTTTAAGAATGACGGATTTTTGCATTTACATCATATTTCTGTATAAAGAGAGTAACAAGCAAAATAAGTTGGAATGAGAAGAAAACAAAACAAATTAGAGAAAAGGAAGAAATTTACTTACCGGTTACCGGTCCTTTGATGATATATTGGCTAATTCATCAGAATTTGTAAACACATTACCGGTCCTTTGATGATATATTGGCTAATTCATCAGAATTTGTGAACACATTACCGGTCCTTTGATGATATATTGGCTAATTCATCAGAATTTGTAAACACATTACCGGTATATAACATTCCTTGACCTATATCATCATAATCCAGGCGAACTCCATCACAGTTAAAACACATATAACTCTTTTATGACCATTTATGGAAGAGGTCACCATTTTGTTTGTAATTCTATTGTAGCACAAATTCACAAATCGTGCCTACTACTATCTTACACCGGTTACAGCATGGCACAACGGAAGTATGTTTAACCACGTGATACGGGAACAGCGCCAACGGCAGCAGAGGAAGGATAGAAGAAGAAGAAGAAGATACGGGCAGGTTCCTGTAGAAATTCGTACTGAACGTGCTCGATTCAAATCAGCCGATAATTAATTAATGGTGTATGAAATGGGAAAATGTTGCCATCCACGCCGGTTGAATCCTGGTTCGTTTTGAAATATATCAGTCCAGCTGAGTTGGATTCACGGCTACTAACCGTTAAGGAAATGTCGTTGATAGCTTTTTTGTTGATCTGTGCTGAAGCTGCAATTATTTGCCTGTTCCCTACCATTATGTTTACAGCAGGCACTATCAGTTCTTCAGCTATTGTATACGGTGTTCCTGTTTGTGCCATCAGATTGAGACATTTCAAAGGAAGCCACATAGTATTTTCATTTTTACCGCCAGTTGCGGCCTTTTCATTTTTATTTGTTTTTAAACTATTTTCTTATTTTCCTGAAACTCACATTTCTTGTTATCACATTTCTTGTTATCACATTTCTTATTATCACATTTCTTGTTATCACATTTCTTATTATCACATTTCTTGTTATCACATTTCTTATTATCACATTTCTTGTTATCACATTTCTTATTATTGACTTAACAAATGGAAGCTTGTTGTGGCTTGTTCTTCTTTGTTTAACCATTGCGATGTCTTCTAGGTTGGGTTTCATAGACATTACATCGTCACACAACACACACTGTGGTGGCTACAACACACACTGTGTTGGCTACAACACACACTGTGGTAGTCACAACACACACTGTGGTGGCTACAACACACACTGTGGTGTCACAACACACACTGTGGTGGCTACAACACACACTGTGGTAGTCACAACACACACTGTGGTGGCTACAACACACACTGTGGTGGCTACAACACACACTGTGGTGTCACAACACACACTGTGGTGGCTACAACACACACTGTGATAGTCACAACACACACTGTGGTGGCTACAACACACACTGTGGTAGTCACAACACACACTGTGCTGCCTACAACACACAATGTGGTGTCACAACACACACTGTGGTGGCTACAACACACACTGTGGTGGCTACAACACACACTGTGGTGTCACAACACACACTGTGGTAGTCACAACACACACTGTGCTGCCTACAACACACAATGTGGTAGTCACAACACACACTGTGGTGGCTACAACACACACTGTGGTAGTCACAACACACACTGTGGTGGCTACAACACACACTGTGGTGTCACAACACACACTGTGGTGGCTACAACACACACTGTGATAGTCACAACACACACTGTGGTGTCACAACACACACTGTGGTAGTCACAACACACACTGTGCTGCCTACAACACACAATGTGGTAGTCACAACACACACTGTGGTGGCTACAACACACACTGTGGTAGTCACAACACACACTGTGGTAGTCACAACACACACTGTGGTAGCTACAACACACACTGTGGTAGTCACAACACACACTGTGGTAGTCACAACACACACTGTGGTAGCCACAGCACACACTGTGGTAGTCACAACACACACTGTGGTAGCTGCTCATCTTCTGGACATGTACAAGCCAAACGACAAATATTCTTGTCTATAACGGCGGCACGGTTTGAAGAGCTTACAATGTCAGCGGATCCCATGTCAGCATATACCATGTCAGCAGATCCCATGTCAGCGGATCCCATGTCAGCAGATCCCATGTCAGCAGATCCCATGTCAGCAGATCCCATGTCAGCGGATCCCATGTCAGCATATTCCATGTCAGCGGATCCCATGTCAGCGGATCCCATGTCAGCGGATCCCATGTCAGCAGATCCCATGTCAGCAGATCCCATGTCAGCGGATCCCCTGTCAGCAGATCCCATGTCAGCATATCCCACGTCAGCAGATCCCATGTCAGCAGATCCCATGTCAGCAGATCCCATGTCAGCGGATCCCATGTCAGCGGATCCCATGTCAGCGGATCCCATGTCAGCAGATCCCATGTCAGCGGACCCCATGTCAGCATCATCAGTTCTTTGACGTTGCAAATCCAGCCAACGATCCTTCTTGATGTTGTGATCGCAATATTATCAGCCACTTTACTAGACAGGTATCATATGAGCATGTAGTGGGCTGTGCTATACACTACCAGGTATCATATGAGCATGTAGTGGGCTGTACTATACACTACCAGGTATCATATGAGCATGTAGTGGGCTGTGCTATACACTACCAGGTATCATATGAGCATGTAGTGGGCTGTGCTATACACTACCAGGTATCATATGAGCATGTAGTGGGCTGTGCTATACACTACCAGGTATCACATGAGCATGTAGTGGGCTGTGCTATACACTACCAGATATCACATGAGCATATAGTGGGCTGTGCTAAACACTACCAGGTATCACATGAGCATGTAGTGGGCTGTGCTATACACTACCAGGTATCACATGAGCATGTAGTGGGCTGTGCTATACACTACCAGGTATCATATGAGCATGTAGTGGGCTGTGCTATACACTACCAGGTATCATATGAGCATGTAGTGGGCTGTGCTATACACTACCAGGTATCATATGAGCATGTAGTGGGCTGTGCTATACACTACCAGGTATCATATGAGCATGTAGTGGGCTGTGCTATACACTACCAGGTATCATATGAGCATGTAGTGGGCTGTGCTATACACTACCAGGTATCATATGAGCATGTAGTAGGCTATGCTATACACTACCAGGTATCATATGAGCATGTAGTGGGCTGTGCTATACACTACCAGGTATCATATGAGCATGTAGTGGGCTGTGCTATACACTACCAGGTATCATATGAGCATGTAGTGGGCTGTGCTATACACTACCAGGTATCATATGAGCATGTAGTGGGCTGTGCTATACACTACCAGGTATCATATGAGCATGTAGTGGGCAGTGCTATACACTACCAGGTATCATATGAGCATGTAGTGGGCAGTGCTATACACTACCAGGTATCATATGAGCATGTAGTGGGCTGTGCTATACACTACCAGGTATCATATGAGCATGTAGTGGGCTGTGCTATACACTACCAGGTATCATATGAGCATGTAGTGGGCTGTGCTATACACTACCAGGTATCATATGAGCATGTAGTGGGCTGTGCTATACACTACCAGGTATCATATGAGCATGTAGTGGGCTGTGCTATACACTACCAGGTATCATATGAGCATGTAGTGGGCTGTGCTATACACTACCAGGTATCATATGAGCATGTAGTGGGCTGTGCTATACACTACCAGGTATCATAGGAGCATGTAGTGGGCTGTGCTATACACTACCAGGTATCGTATGAGCATGTAGTGGGCTGTGCTATACACTACCAGGTTTCGTATGAGCATGTAGTGGGCTGTGCTATACACTACCAGGTATCGTATGAGCATGTAGTGGGCTGTGCTATACACTACCAGGTATCGTATGAGCATGTAGTGGGCTGTGCTATACACTACCAGGTATCGTATGTGCATGTAGTGGGCAGTGTTATACACTACCAGGTATCGTATGAGCATGTAGTGGGCTGTGCTATACACTACCAGGTATCGTATGAGCATGTAGTGGGCTGTGCTATACACTACCAGGTATCGTATGAGCATGTAGTTGGCTGTGCTATACACTACCAGGTATCGTATGAGCATGTAGTTGGCTGTGCTATACACTACCAGGTATCGTATGAGCATGTAGTTGGCTGTGCTATACACTACCAGGTATCGTATGAGCATGTAGTGGGCTGTGCTATACACTACCAGGTATCGTATGAGCATGTAGTGGGCTGTGCTATACACTACCAGGTATCGTATGAGCATGTAGTGGGCTGTGCTATACACTACCAGGTATCGTATGAGCATGTAGTGGGCTGTGCTATACACTACCAGGTATCGTATGAGCATGTAGTGGGCTGTGCTATACACTACCAGGTATCGTATGAGCATGTAGTGGGCTGTGCTATACACTACCAGGTATCATATGAGCATGTAGTGGGCTGTGCTATACACTACCAGGTATGGTGACAGCTGTACAAAAAAAAGGAACGCAGCAAAATACTGACGTTTCCGTCTGCGGCCTTCTTCAGAAGATGGGGACAACGACAACAAACGGTGAGGCACAGATATCTATAGATACATGTCGGATGATAAAGTTAGGGAGAAGTGGACAGAGGGACGAGAGATAGGATGGTGAGATGAAGAAGAGATGTGTCATATGTGGGAGGATAGGTGAAGGGTGTAGAGTGTAGAGATATAAAATCATAAATATAGAGAAATGATGAAGAGCTGAAAACTAAAAAAAAATCGCTGAATAGAAAGTTAAAAGTATTATATATACGAATCTACGAAAATATATTCAAAATGGCTTAGCTGGAGTGACTTGGCTGTCCTGGTTGGGCGAATGCGTCCAAATGAAAGTTGGTGACAAGCAATATGGAGAAACAGTCACGTGGTATGACTGATGGCAGTCAGGCGAGACGACACAGACGAAGGTTACTAAAACTGGCCAGGCAACAGGAACAAAGTCCTGGGGTTGTAGGTGATAAGTGGGTAAAAGAAGACCAGATGGGGAGGAGCCGTGCTGTCAAGACAGGTTCGTAAACAAGAGGCGTTGGGAAATCTATGAGGCAGTAGCACAATACACTAGCCCGAGTGAGACATGTAAGGGGGCAAACAAACCATCAGGGGAGGGAAAGAGGTAGGGAGGGAGAGGGGCCAAAGTTACGTGGCCTAATCAAGGGACTGTAACATTGAGGGAAGATAGCCTAGGTGGAGATAACTAGCGAAGTTGTGGAGATAAGATCAGGAGAGCAGCTGTAGACAAGTAGCTACTGAGGGAAGACAACCCAGGTGGAGATAACTAGCGAAGTTGTGGAAAAAAGATCAGGAGAGCAGCTGTAGACAAGTAGCTACTGAGCACCAGAGAAATGGTGAACCTGAAGGCAATGTGGTGAACTGGGAGATGATAAAGAGAGGTGGTGAACTGGGAGTAGATAAAGAGAGGTGGTGAACTGGGAGATGATAAAGAGAGGTGATGAACTGGGAGTAGATAAAGAGAGGTGGTGAACTGGGAGATGATAAAGAGAGGTGGTGAACTGGGAGATGATAAAGAGAGGTGATGAACTGGGAGTAGATAAAGAGAGGTGGTGAACTGGGAGATGATAAAGAGAGGTGGTGAACAGGGAGTAGATAAAGAGAGGTGGTGAACTGGGAGATGATAAAGAGAGGTGATGAATTGGGAGTAGATAAAGAGAGGTGAACTGGGAGATGATAAAGAGAGGTGGTGAACAGGGAGTAGATAAAGAGAGGTGGTGAACTGGGAGATGATAAAGAGAGGTGGTGAACAGGGAGTAGATAAAGAGAGGTGGTGAACAGGGAGTAGATAAAGAGAGGTGATGAACAGGGAGTAGATAAAGAGAGGTGGTGAATTTGGAGTAGATAAAGAGAGGTGGTGAACAGGGAGTAGATAAAGAGAGGTGATGAACAGGGAGTAGATAAAGAGAGGTGGTGAACTGGGAGATGATAAAGAGAGGTGGTGAACAGCGAGTAGATAAAGAGAGGTGGTGAACAGGGAGTAGATAAAGAGAGGTGATGAACAGGGAGTAGATAAATAGAGGTGGTGAATTTGGAGTAGATAAAGAGAGGTGGTAAACAGGGAGTAGATAAAGAGAGGTGATGAACAGGGAGTAGATAAAGAGAGGTGATGAACAGGGAGTAGATAAAGAGAGGTGGTGAACTGGGAGATGATAAAGAGAGGTGATGAATTGGGAGTAGATAAAGAGAGGTGAACTGGGAGATGATAAAGAGAGGTGGTGAACAGGGAGTAGATAAAGAGAGGTGGTGAACTGGGAGATGATAAAGAGAGGTGGTGAACAGGGAGTAGATAAAGAGAGGTGGTGAACAGGGAGTAGATAAAGAGAGGTGATGAACAGGGAGTAGATAAAGAGAGGTGGTGAATTTGGAGTAGATAAAGAGAGGTGGTGAACAGGGAGTAGATAAAGAGAGGTGATGAACAGGGAGTAGATAAAGAGAGGTGGTGAACTGGGAGATGATAAAGAGAGGTGGTGAACAGGGAGTAGATAAAGAGAGGTGGTGAACAGGGAGTAGATAAAGAGAGGTGATGAACAGGGAGTAGATAAAGAGAGGTGGTGAATTTGGAGTAGATAAAGAGAGGTGGTAAACAGGGAGTAGATAAAGAGAGGTGATGAACAGGGAGTAGATAAAGAGAGGTGATGAACAGGGAGTAGATAAAGAGAGGTGGTGAACAGGGAGTAGATAAAGAGAGGTGGTGAACAGGGAGTAGATAAAGAGAGGTGATGAGCAGGGAGTAGATAAAGAGAGGTGGTGAACAGGGAGTAGATAAAGAGAGGTGGTGAATTTGGAGTAGATAAAGAGAGGTGGTGAATTTGGAGTAGATAAAGAGAGGTGGTGAATTTGGAGTAGATAAAGAGAAGTTGTATACTAAGAATGGAAGTACTAGATGTGGAGGAATAGAGAAGTAGATAAATAGAGAGGGGCGGGGGGTTGTCTAACTTATGGTAAAGGAGAAGTGCTCTACTAGAAGTCAGGGAAGTAAAGAAATTGTGCACTAGAAGTGGAGATATCGAGAAGAGTACAAAACTGGTGTACTAGATGTGGAGATATCGAGAAGAGTACAAAACTGGTGTACTAGAAGTGGAGATATCGAGAAGAGTACAAAACTGGTGTACTAGAAGTGGAGATATCGAGAAGAGTACAAAACTGGTGTACTAGAAGTGGAGATATCGAGAAGAGTACAAAACTGGTGTACTAGAAGTGGAGATATCGAGAAGAGTACAAAACTGGTGTACTAGAAGTGGAGATATCGAGAAGAGTACAAAAACTGGTGTACTAGAAGTGGAGATATCGAGAAGAGTACAAAACTGGTGTACTAGAAGTGGAGATATCGAGAAGAGTACAAAACTGGTGTACTAGAAGTGGAGATATCGAGAAGAGTACAAAACTGGTGTACTAGAAGTGGAGATATCGAGAAGAGTACAAAACTGGTGTACTAGAAGTGGAGATATCGAGAAGAGTACAAAACTGGTGTACTAGAAGTGGAGATATCGAGAAGAGTACAAAACTGGTGTACTAGAAGTGGAGATATCGAGAAGAGTACAAAACTGGTGTACTAGAAGTGGAGATATCGAGAAGAGTACAAAACTGGTGTACTAGAAGTGGAGATATCGAGAAGAGTACAAAACTGGTGTACTAGAAGTGGAGATATCGAGAAGAGTACAAAACTGGTGTACTAGAAGTGGAGATATCGAGAAGAGTACAAAACTGGTGTACTAGAAGTGGAGATATCGAGAAGAGTACAAAACTGGTGTACTAGAAGTGGAGATATCGAGAAGAGTACAAAACTGGTGTACTAGAAGTGGAGATATCGAGAAGAGTACAAAACTGGTGTACTAGAAGTGGAGATATCGAGAAGAGTACAAAAACTGGTGTACTAGAAGTGGAGATATCGAGAAGAGTACAAAACTGGTGTACTAGAAGTGGAGATATCGAGAAGAGTACAAAACTGGTGTACTAGAAGTGGAGATATCGAGAAGAGTACAAAACTGGTGTACTAGAAGTGGAGATATCGAGAAGAGTACAAAACTGGTGTACTAGAAGTGGAGATATCGAGAAGAGTACAAAACTGGTGTACTAGAAGTGGAGATATCGAGAAGAGTACAAAACTGGTGTACTAGAAGTGGAGATATCGAGAAGAGTACAAAACTGGTGTACTAGAAGTGGAGATATCGAGAAGAGTACAAAACTGGTGTACTAGAAGTGGAGATATCGAGAAGAGTACAAAACTGGTGTACTAGAAGTGGATTAACGGAGAGGTGGTGGGCCAGAATTAGAGAGATAGAGGAGGGGTCTGTAGGAAGTAAAGTAATAGAGAAGTGGCGCGCTAGAGTTAGTACACAGAGAGGTAGAGAAGTGGCGCGCTAGAGTTAGTACACAGAGAGGTAGAGAAGTGGCGCGCTAGAGTTAGTACACAGAGAGGTAGAGAAGTGGCGCGCTAGAGTTAGTACACAGAGAGGTAGAGAAGTGGCGCGCTAGAGTTAGTACACAGAGAGGTAGAGAAGTGGCGCGCTAGAGTTAGTACACAGAGAGGTAGAGAAGTGGCGCGCTAGAGTTAGTACACAGAGAGGTAGAGAAGTGGCGCGCTAGAGTTAGGACACAGAGAGGTAGAGAAGTGGCGCGCTAGAGTTAGTACACAGAGAGGTAGAGAAGTGGCGCGCTAGAGTTAGTACACAGAGAGGTAGAGAAGTGGCGCGCTAGAGTTAGGACACAGAGAGGTAGAGAAGTGGCGCGCTAGAGTTAGTACACAGAGAGGTAGAGAAGTGGCGCGCTAGAGTTAGGACACAGAGAGGTAGAGAAGTGGCGCGCTAGAGTTAGTACACAGACAGGTAGAGAAGTGGCGCGCTAGAGTTAGGACACAGAGAGGTAGAGAAGTGGCGCGCTAGAGTTAGTACACAGAGAGGTAGAGAAGTGGCGCGCTAGAGTTAGTACACAGAGAGGTAGAGAAGTGGCGCGCTAGAGTTAGTACACAGAGAGGTAGAGAAGTGGCGCGCTAGAGTTAGTACACAGAGAGGTAGAAAAGTAGAGAAATGGTGAAACTGAAGTGGATACAAAAAGAGGTGGTGTGCAAGTTGCTGATGAATCAACAGATTGTGTCCTAGAAGAGGACTCATTGTGAATATTGGGATAAGTGGAGTACTAGATGGATAGATAGGGAAGTGGCTACTATAAATTAATAGAAAGGAAATGGGTGGACTAGAAGTAGATCAACAGAGAAGTGGTGAATTAGACCTAGATATATAGAAGTAAGCGGATAAATGATGCAGCCAACACAGAGAAGTACTATACTCGGAGTAGATACAGTAATAGGGAAGTGGTGAACGAGAAGGTAGTCCATAGACTATACTCGGAGTATATATAGTAATAGGGAAGTGGTGAACGAGAAGGTAGTCCATAGAGAGGTGGTGTACAAGGTGGATACGAACAGAGAAGGGGTTAATGTCAGTGGATAGAGAGAGAAGGTGTGAACTGGAGGTAGAAAAACAGAGAATATGTGTAATAGGTAGAGGAGTACAGAGATGGGAAGAGGTAGTGGGAGGAAGAGGGGTCTTCAGAGGGGCAGTGATACATTGATGCCACGAGGGGTGAGTCAACCCAAACGGGTGATCAGACAATTCTCTAGAGTGGATCGACTGTGGCTGTCAGAGGAGCACGACAATAGGCCGGTGACTAGGACATCAGCCTTACCACGATAACCCCTAGAGTTAAAGTGGGACGCTATGGGGGTGCCTGCATCACGAGTGGTGTCATATAGATGTACAGGACATCTGTTCCCATGACGGTACCCATTTTCACCAAAGTAGGTCAACTTACATGGCTTGCAAATGATTGCATAGATGATGTTACGCGATGTGCAAGTGAAATCCTCTCTGATCTCGAAAGGATCATTGGGGAAGAGAGCAGTATCCGTCCGGAGAACGTGGTTGCAAATATTACATAGTCATTTATATAACGTGACTGTTTCTCCATATTGCTTGTCACCAACTTTCATTTCGACGCATTCGCCCAACCAGGACAGCCAAGTCACTTCAGCTAAGCCATTTTGAATATATTTTCATAGATTCGTATATATAATATACTTTTAACTTTCTATTCCGCGATTTTTTTTAGTTTTCAGCTCTTCATCATTTCTCTATATTTATGATTTTATATCTCTACACTCTACACCCTTCACCTATCCTCCCACATGTGACACATCTCTTCTTCATCTCACCATCCTATCTCTCGTCCCTCTGTCCACCTCTCCCTAACTTCATCATCTGACATGTAGCTATAGATATCTGTGCCTCACCGTTTGTTGTCGTTGTCCCCAACTTCCGAAGAAGACCACAGGCCGAAACGTCAGTATTTTGTTGTTTTCCTTTTTTGTAAAGGTCACTATACCTTGTAGTGTATACCACAGCCCATCACACTATTGGCTCTTTGTTACCAGCTCTACCGCAGCACTACAATTAGTTGCCTGTTCCCCAGTAATCATATGAATTGTATATGTTGTGATGGCAATATTATCAGCCCCTTTACCAGACAGTTATCATATGAATGGTATATGTTGTGATGGCAATATTATCAGCCCCTTTACCAGACAGTTACCATATGAGTTTATTTCCTCGAGTTGAAGAAAGGAACCGCCACATTCGCTCAACTACCATTACACTGAGACTGACTTCGGTGCTTGTATATGCAGCAGTAACAAATGCCCTTTCTTTCAATAACACATGACCACGCAAGTACAGGATTTATTTGTTTTTATGTCTTCTTCTTCCTCTTTTTTTCTCTTTTCACTGATACCTTAAAGGTGTCGTGGTTTATATCATTTGTCGTTCTTGAGCTGCTCGAACTCTCTGAATGTCTGTTTTCATGTCAAACTCCTAAATTAACGTCTTTATTCCGTAGCTGGTTACCCCTGGGTGATCCTCCTACCATGTCCTCATCAATGTTGACGCCGTCGATAATCTGGCAAGCCTTTTTCTTTCTTTGATATGTCTCCAGTTTAAACTATCTGTGATACTACTACACCATTTCTTTCTTTGATATTTCTCCAGTTTAAACTATCTGTGATACCGCTACTCCATTTCTTTCTTTGATATTTCTCCAGTTTAAACTATCTGTGATACCGCTACTCCATTTCTTTCTTTGATATTTCTCCAGTTTAAACTATCTGTGATACCGCTACTCCATTTCTTTCTTTGATATTTCTCCAGTTTAAACTATCTGTGATACCGCTACTCCATTTCTTTCTTTGATATTTCTCCAGTTTAAACTGTCTGTGATACTACTACACCATTTCTTTCTTTGATATTTCTCTAGTTTAAACTATCTGTGATACTATTACACCATTTCTTTCTTTGATATTTCTCCAGTTTAAACTGTCTGTGATACTACTACACCATTTCTTTCTTTGATATTTCTCCAGTTTAAACTGTCTGTGATACTACTACACCATTTCTTTCTTTGATATTTCTCCAGTTTAAACTATCTGTGATACTACTACACCATTTCTTTCTTTGATATTTCTCCAGTTTAAACTATCTGTGATACTACTACACCATTTCTTTCTTTGATATTTCTCCAGTTTAAACTATCTGTGATACTACTACACCATTTCTTTCTTTGATATGTCTCCAGTTTAAACTGTCTGTGATACTAATACACCATTTCTTTCTTTGATATTTCTCCAGTTTAAACTGTCTGTGATACTACTACACCATTTCTTTCTTTGATATTTCTCCAGTTTAAACTATCTGTGATACTACTACACCATTTCTTTCTTTGATATTGGTCCAGTTTAAACTATCTGTGATACTACTACACCATTTCTTTCTTTGATATTTCTCCAGTTTAAACTATCTGTGATACCGCTACACCATTTCTTTCTTTGATATTTCTCCAGTTTAAACTATCTGTGATACCGCTACTCCATTTCTTTCTTTGATATTGGTCCAGTTTAAACTATCTGTGATACCGCTACTCCATTTCTTTCTTTGATATTTCTCCAGTTTAAACTATCTGTGATACCGCTACTCCATTTCTTTCTTTGATATTTCTCCAGTTTAAACTATCTGTGATACCGCTACTCCATTTCTTTCTTTGATATTGGTCCAGTTTAAACTATCTGTGATACCGCTACACCATTTCTTTCTTTGATATTTCTCCAGTTTAAACTATCTGTGATACCGCTACTCCATTTCTTTCTTTGATATTGGTCCAGTTTAAACTATCTGTGATACCGCTACACCATTTCTTTCTTTGATATTTCTCCAGTTTAAACTATCTGTGATACCGCTACACCATTTCTTTCTTTGATATTTCTCCAGTTTAAACTATCTGTGATACTACTACACCATTTATTTCTTTGATATTGGTCCAGTTTAAACTATCTGTGATACTACTACACCATTTCTTTCTTTGATATTTCTCCAGTTTAAACTATCTGTGATACTACTACACCATTTCTTTCTTTGATATTTCTCCAGTTTAAACTATCTGTGATACTACTACACCATTTCTTTCTTTGATATTTCTCCAGTTTAAACTGTCTGTGATACTACTGCACCATTTCTTTCTTTGATATTTCTCCAGTTTAAACTATCTGTGATACTACTACACCATTTCTTTCTTTGATATTTCTCCAGTTTAAACTATCTGTGATACTACTACACCATTTCTTTCTTTGATATTTCTCCAGTTTAAACTATCTGTGATACTACTACACCATTTCTTTCTTTGATATTTCTCCAGTTTAAACTATCTGTGATACTACTACACCATTTCTTTCTTTGATATTTCTCCAGTTTAAACTATCTGTGATACTACTACACCATTTCTTTCTTTGATTTTGGTCCAGTTTAAACTATCTGTGATACTACTACACCATTTCTTTCTTTGATATTTCTCCAGTTTAAACTATCTGTGATACTACTACACCATTTCTTTCTTTGATATTGGTCCAGTTTAAACTATCTGTGATACCGCTACACCATTTCTTTCTTTGATATTGGTCCAGTTTAAACTATCTGTGATACCGCTACACCATTTCTTTCTTTGATATTTCTCCAGTTTAAACTATCTGTGATACCGCTACACCATTTCTTTCTTTGATATTTCTCCAGTTTAAACTGTCTGTGATACCGCTACACCATTTCTTTCTTTGATATTGGTCCAGTTTAAACTATCTGTGATACTACTACACCATTTCTTTCTTTGATATTTCAAAGTATATTGTCCAGTTTAAACTATCTCTATATTGAATCTCTCTATATTACATTGTGTTACACTGAATGAATCTCTCTATATTACATTGTGTTACACTGAATTAATCTCTTTATATTACACTGTGTTACACTGAATGAATCTCACTATATTACATTGTGTTACACTGAATGAATCTCACTGTATTACATTGTGTTACACTGAATGAATCTCTCTATATTACATTGTGTTACACTGAATGAATCTCTCTGTATTACATTGTGTTACACTGTATGAAACTCTCTATATTGCATTGTGTTACACTGTATGAAACTCTCTGTATTACATTGTGTTACACTGTATGAAACTCTCTGTATTACATTGTGTTACACTGTATGAAACTCTCTGTATTACATTGTGTTACACTGTATGAAACTCTCTATATTACATTGTGTTACACTGTATGAAACTCTCTATATTACATTGTGTTACACTGTATGAAACTCTCTATATTACATTGTGTTACACTGTATGAAACTCTCTGTATTACATTGTGTTACACTGAATAAATCTCTCTGTATTACATTGTGTTACACTGTCTGAAACTCTCTATATTACATTCTTAAACACTGATTGAATCTCTCTATATAACATTGTGTTACACTGAATGAATCTCTCACTCTTTTTAATTTTCATAAATGACGCGTAATGGATATACCACCGTGAATACACTCAGCATTATACGCAGATGATCTGGCGTTATGAGCTCGCGAGGAATGTATGTCGGTGGCTGGACCCAGGATGCCAGATGCCATAGGTGAACTTGAAAAATGGACGAACAGCTGGTTCTTACCAATTAACGAAAAAAAAACAACTACATATTTAATGTTCAGCCTATCAAGAAATATACTCTCTGCAAACTTGAAGATAAAAGACCATACACTCCCTATTGACCAAAAACCCAACATATCTTGGCGTCACCATGAATCGCATAATGACTTGGAAAAATCAGACAAACAGAGCAAGGAAAAAAGCCAAAAACCGCATTAATATTAAGAATAAATTGGCAGGAACGGACTGGGTAGCAGATAGCAATATCATGAAAAGACTATACGTAGGAAGGGTCAGACCATTCCTAGAGTATGGAGTCACAGCCTGGGCTATGGCTTCCAAATCACACCTGAGCAAAATTAACAGAACATAGAGCCAAGCTGCCTGTATCATCACGGGTGCTATGAAATCTACACCTATCAAAACTCTAGAAACAGTAACAGGTTTACAAACCTTAGATGACAGACGGGTCACTAAAGTATTGCAACAAGCGGAGAAATATAGAAGGCTCCTTAGCCACCCCATGCATCAAAGAATTACTGGTTTAGGAATTGTACGACTAAAGAGGAGCAACTTCGCTGCAATCGCCAATGAACTAACTACTGGAGACTCAGTACTTTCCCAAACAATATCGAAACCCTTGGGCCCATCTGATATGTCTTCTCATGGGAAACATAACACACCAGAACTTAAGGAAAATATAACAGGAATCATTAAAAAGGGCACCCAATCAGACACAGAAAGAAAACACTAGCAGAAAAACACATACACGATACCGACCCACAGGACTCTTGGTCCCACATATACACTGATGGCTCTGTAACAAATGCCACCAGAAATGGAGGGGGGGGGGGTGTGTTCTTGACACTGAATAATCAGGACGAGATCACCAAGTCAATAGCTACTGGGAAATTCTCAAACAACTTTGAAGCAGAAACTGAGACCCTCAGAGATGCTGCAACACTGGCTACTCAACACAAAAATAACATGCACAATAAATTGGTGATTCTGACTGATGCACTGTCTGTATTATCAGTTCTAAAAAACCCCAAGAACAATGAACTAGATGACTTGAGAACAACCCTGGACCAACTATGCAATAACTTCCAGAGAGTAGTCATTCAGTGAATACCATCACATTGTAATATACACGGGAACGAATGCGCAGACAAATTAGCTAAAGAGGGAGGGAGATTACCACAAGAGATACCAAAGCATAACGAGAATGATGGATACCACCAACTATCAAGGAGGGATCAAGTCATCATACTTCGCCTACGCACTGGCCACAATAGAATGAGGAATCACATATTCACCATATTAAAATTAGGTACAACCAGCATATGCCACTGTACGCTGGACAATATGACTACAAAACATGTTCTACAGGATTGCCCCCAGTACACAGACCTGAGAAGAGCAATGTGGTCCACACCCACCTCCCTGGAAGAAAAACTATATCGGGCAATCGAATCACTCAAACAGACAGCTGACTTCATGAGAGAGTCTGGAATCCTACTCTGATTGAGTCTTGACCGCAGACAGAGAGAGATATTACATTGTGTTACACTGAATGAATCTCTCTATATTACATTGTGTTACACTGAATGAATCTCTCTATATTACATTGTGTTACACTGAATGAATCTATCTATATTACATTGTGTTACACTGAATGAATCTCTCTATATTACGTTGTGTTACACTGAATGAATCTCTCTATATTACATTGTGTTACACTGAATGAATCTATCTATATTACATTGTGTTACACTGAATGAATCTCTCTATATTACGTTGTGTTACACTGAATGAATCTCTCTATATTACACTGTGTTACACTGAATGAATCTCTCTATATTACATTGTGTTACACTGAATGAATCTCTCTATATTACATTGTGTTACACTGAATGAATCTCTCTATATTACGTTGTGTTACACTGAATGAATCTCTCTATATTACGTTGTGTTACACTGTATGAATCTCTCTATATTACGTTGTGTTACACTGTATGAATCTCTCTATATTACGTTGTGTTACACTGAATGAATCTCTCTATATTACGTTGTGTTACACTGAATGAATCTCTCTATATTACGTTGTGTTACACTGAATGAATCTATCTATATTACGTTGTGTTACACTGTATGAATCTATCTATATTATATTGTGTTACACTGAATGAATCTCTCTATATTACATTATGTTACAACGGGTTAAACTCTCAATATTACATTTTGTTACACCGTGTGAAACTCTCAATATTACATTTTGTTACACCGTGTGAAACTCTCAATATTACATTTTGTTACACCGTGTGAAACTCTCAATATTACATTTTGTTACACCGTGTGAAACTCTCAATATTACATTATGTTACACTGTATGAAGCTTTGAGCCACAACGAGAGTGAGACACATACATAAATATATCATAAAGTAACACTGGGAAAGTGTTGGTAATAACAACAGAAAAGAAATAACAAATAATGAGACCCATCACAAGCCCGTAGCTGAATATTCCAGGGGAACTAACTGCATTGATGCCATATTCACTTTAAGATAAGAATAATTGAGTTGGACAAATCAACAAAGCGTTTACGGATTACAAAAATACTGCTAATAGATTCGATGGGAGCTGTGATAGGATAAGTGGATGCTTGTGTTGAGCGTGTGGGGGAAGTCACAGACAGTTATCAACGGTCACCACTGTAGTTGATCACCTGGGCATCATCGTGGCCTCATGGTCACATCAACTCATGGACCACGCAGAACATAACTCTCTCACATTGGCAGATAATCACACTGACTAAATAATCACATTGACTAAATGATCACATTTACTAAATGATCTTAATGACTAAATAATCACATTGACTAACTGATCACATTGACTAAACAATCACATTGACTAAATGATCACATTGACTAAACAATCACATTGACTGATCACATTGACTGATCACATTGACTAAACAATCACATTGACTAAATGATCACATTGACTAAATGATCTTAATGACTAAATAATCACATTGACTAAATGATCACATTTACTAAATGATTACATTGACTAAATGATCACATTGACTAAATGATGACATTGACTAAATAATCACATTGACTAAATAAAAGATAAACTATTGTGGCACAAACTAACAGGTTCCAATTTGGTGGCACAACATAAAAATGACGACAGGCGAAGGAAAGTTGATCCCGTCTAACTAAACGATATATAAGCTCTCATGTAATCAGTTCTAATCTAGCTACACGCTATGTAAGCTCTCATGTAATCAGTTGTAATCTAGCTACACGCTATGTAAGCTCTCATGTAATCAGTTGTAATCTAGCTACACGCTATGTAAGCTCTCATGTAATCAGTTGTAATCTAGCTACACGCTATGTAAGCTCTCATGTAATCAGTTCTAATCTAGCTACACGCTATGTAAGCTCTCATGTAATCAGTTGTAATCTAGCTACACGCTATGTAAGCTCTCATGTAATCAGTTGTAATCTAGCTACACGCTATGTAAGCTCTCATGTAATCAGTTGTAATCTAGCTACACGCTATGTAAGCTCTCATGTAATCAGTTGTAATCTAGCTACACGCTATGTAAGCTCTCGTGTAATCAGTTCTAATCTAACTACACGCTATGTAAGCTCTCATGTAATCAGTTCTAATCTAGCTACACGCTATGTAAGCTCTCATGTAATCAGTTCTAATCTAGCTACACGCTATGTAAGCTCTGATGAAAGCAGTTCTAATCTAGCTATAAGCTATGTAAGCTCTCATGTAAGCAGTTCTAATCTAGCTACACGCTATGTAAGCTCTCATGTAAGCAGTTCTAACCTAGCTACACGCTATGTAAGCTCTCATGTAATCAGTTCTAATCTAGCTACACGCTATGTAAGCTCTCATGTAATCAGTTCTAATCTAGCTACACGCTATGTAAGCTCTCATGTAATCAGTTCTAATCTAGCTACACGCTATGTAAGCTCTGATGAAAGCAGTTCTAATCTAGCTATAAGCTATGTAAGCTCTCATGTAAGCAGTTCTAACCTAGCTACACGCTATGTAAGCTCTCATGTCAGCAGATCGTTCTATAGACACCACAAGTTACCCTCAAGACCCGCCAAACTTTCACGATCTCTTTGATCATTGCCCACATCAGTGGCGGCATGAACACTATTGTTGGGTTTCAGGGCTCCCTGGTCGCGCCCGGACTGTATTGTTGTTGATGCGAACTGAGGACAATTGTATATACCCATCATCTTTCAATCTGGTTATTGCTGTTGTATTGCCATAACATGCCCGCTAGTGCATCAATGCCCCATTCATGGTCACCTTTGGGATCTCCAAGGCGCCGGCGTGTCTGTGTCTGTTTACGTGTGTGTGTGTGTTTTCGTTTTCTCCAAAAAGGAAGTTTCACCCCTGGAGCAGATCCGGTTTGCCACAACAAATTGATGTGGACATTTTAATGTGGGAGGTGGACAAGATAAAATATCAACAGACTTGCTGGAGATAATTGGGAAAACCTCGTTCTACTCTCGGTTCATTACACAATGAACTGTCGTTGCGGCCCGTTGAATGCGGATGACGGCTTGTCAAAGCTGCTGGAATCACATCGCTGACGTCACTCTTGGACCAGCCATTAGCTTGTGTGACCTCGGATATGAATGGGGTTACTTTCATAGAGGGCATTAGTTGACGATATGACTAGAAATATGATGTGTATTGACCGATTGTAGTAATGGACATTGACAATCTCACCTTGAAGGTCGTACAAGTCATACCTCGAGGATACAACAATCTGCAATATATCCATCGTGGATCATATACATCGGGGAGACATTCATCGGGGAGACATACATCGGGAATCATACTTAGGAGATAAATACATCGGGGAGACATACATCGGGAATCATACTAAGGAGATAAATACATCGGGGAGACATACATCGGGAATCATACTTAGGAGATAAATACATCGGGGAGACATACATCGGGAATCATACTTAGGAGATAAATACATCGGGGAGACATACATCGGGAATCATACTAAGGAGATAAATACATCGGGGAGACATACATCGGGAATCATACTTAGGAGATAAATACATCGGGGAGACATACATCGGGAATCATACTAAGGAGATAAATACATCGGGGAGACATACATCGGGAATCATACTTAGGAGATAAATACATCGGGAGACATACATCGGGTATCATACTTAGGAGATAAATACATCGGGGAGACATACATCGGGAATCATACTTAGGAGATAAATACATCGGGGAGACATATATCGGGGATCATACTTAGGAGATAAATACATCGGGAGACATATATCGGGGATCATACTTAGGAGATAAATACATCGGGGAGACATATATCGGGGATCATACTTAGGAGATAAATACATCGGGAGACATACATCGGGGATCATACTTAGGAGATAAATACATCGGGGAGATATACATCGGGAATCATACTTAGGAGATAAATACATCGGGGAGACATACATCGGGAATCATACTTAGGAGATAAATACATCGGGGAGACATATATCGGGGATCATACTTAGGAGATAAATACATCGGGGAGACATACATCGAGGAGACATACATCGGGGATCATACTTAGGAGATAAATACATCGGGGAGACATATATCGGGGATCATACTTAGGAGATAAATACATCGGGGAGACATACATCGAGGAGACATATATCGGGGATCATACTTAGGAGATAAATACATCGGGGAGACATATATCGGGGATCATACTTAGGAGATAAATACATCGGGGAGACATACATCGAGGAGACATATATCGGGGATCATACTTAGGAGATAAATACATCGGGGAGACATATATCGGGGATCATACTTAGGAGATAAATACATCGGGGAGACATATATCGGGGATCATACTTAGGAGATAAATACATCAGGGAGACATATATCGGGGATCATACTTAGGAGATAAATACATCGGGGAGACATACATCGAGGAGACATATATCGGGGATCATACTTAGGAGATAAATACATCGGGGAGACATATATCGGGGATCATACTTAGGAGATAAATACATCGGGAGACATATATCGGGGATCATACTTAGGAGATAAATACATCGGGGATCATACTTAGGAGATAAATACATCTGGGAGACATACATCTGGGAGATATACATCGGGGATCATACTTAGGAGATAAATACATCGGGGATCATACTTAGGAGATAAATACATCGGGGATCATACTTAGGAGATAAATACATCTGGGAGACATACATCTGGGAGACATACATCGGGGATCATACTTAGGAGATAAATACATCTGGGAGACATACATCTGGGAGACATACATCTGGGAGACATACATCGGGGAGACATACATCTGGGAGACATACATCGGGAATCATACTTAGGAGATAAATACATCGGGGAGACATACATCGGGATTCATACTTAGGAGATAAATACATCGGGGAGACATACATCGGGAATCATACTTAGGAGATAAATACATCGGGGAGACATACATCGGGAATCATACTTAGGAGATAAATACATCTGGGAGACATACATCGGGAATCATACTTAGGAGATAAATACATCCGGGATCATACTTAGGAGATAAATACATCGGGTATCATACTTAGGAGATAAATACATCGGGGAGACATACATCGGGAATCATACTTAGGAGATAAATACATCGGGGAGACATACATCGGGAATCATACTTAGGAGATAAATACATCTGGGAGACATACATCGGGTATCATACTTAGGAGATAAATACATCTGGGAGACATACATCGGGTATCATACTTAGGAGATAAATACATCATCGGGATCATACTTAGGAGATAAATACATCTGGGAGACATCGGGGAGACAGTACATCGGGGATCATACTTAGGAGATAAATACATCGGGAGACATACATCGGGGATCATACTTAGGAGATAAAATACATAGGGAGAGACATACATCGGGGATCATACTTAGGAGATAAATACATCTGGGAGACATACATCGGGATCATACTTAGGAGATAAATACATAGAGGAGACATACATCGGGAATCATACTTAGGAGATAAATACATCGTGGAGACATACATCGGGAATCATACTTAGGAGATAAATACATCGGGGAGACATACATCGGGAATCATACTTAGGAGATAAATACATCGGGGAGACATACATCGGGGATCATACTTAGGAGATAAATACATCTGGGAGACATACATCGGGGATCATACTTAGGAGATAAATACATCTGGGAGACATACATCGGGGATCATACTTAGGAGATAAATACATAGAGGAGACATACATCGGGAATCATACTTAGGAGATAAATACATCGGGGAGACATACATCGGGAATCATACTTAGGAGATAAATACATCGGGGAGACATACATCGGGAATCATACTTAGGAGATAAATACATCTGGGAGACATACATCGGGAATCATACTTAGGAGATAAATACATCGGGGAGACATACATCGGGAATCATACTTAGGAGATAAATACATCGGGGAGACATACATCGGGAATCATACTTAGGAGATAAATACATCGGGGAGACATACATCGGGAATCATACTTAGGAGATAAATACATCGGAGATACATACATCGGGGATAAATACATCGGAGATACATACATCGGGGATATATACATCGGAGATACATACATCGGGGATACATACATCGGAGATATATACATCGGAGATACATACATCGGAGATACATACATCGGGGATACATACATCGGAGATACATACATCGGGGATATATACATCGGAGATACATACATCGGGGATACATACATCGGGGATATATACATCGGTGGTACATACATCGGGGATACATACATCGGGGATACATACATCGGGGATATATACATCGGAGATACATACATCGGGGATACATACATCGGGGATATATACATCGGAGATACATACATCGGGGATACATACATCGGGGATATATACATCGGTGGTACATACATCGGAGGTACATACATCGGGGATACATACATCGGGGATACATACATCGGGGATATATACATCGGGGATATATACATCGGTGGTACATACATCGGGGATACATACATCGGGGATACATACATCGGGGATATATACATCGGAGATACATACATCGGGGATACATACATCGGGGATATATACATCGGAGATACATACATCGGGGATACATACATCGGGGATATATACATCGGTGGTACATACATCGGAGGTACATACATCGGGGATACATACATCGGGGATACATACATCGGGGATATATACATCGGGGATATATACTTCGGCGGTATATACATCGGGGATACATACATCGGAGATACATACATCGAGGATATATACATCGGCGGTACATACATCGGGGATCATACATCGGCGGTACATACATCGGAGATCATACATCGGCGGTACATACATCGGGGATCATACATCGGCGGTACATACATCGGGGATACATACATCGGCGGTACATACATCGGGGATACATACATCGGCGGTACATACATCGGAGATCATACATCGGCGGTACATACATCGGAGATCATACATCGGCGGTACATACATCGGGGATCATACATCAGCGGTACATACATTCGGGGATACATACATCGGCGGTACATACATCGGGGATACATACATCGGGGATCATACATCGGTCTACTTGTCTACTACCATGAGGTGGGGCTTAGTTCAGTGTACACGGTGTACTACCATGAGGTGGGGCTTAGTTCAGTGTACATGGTGTACTACCATGAGGTGGGGCTTAGTTTAGTGTACACGGTGTACTACCATGAGGTGGGGCTTAGTTCAGTGTACATGGTGTACTACTATGAGGTGGGGCTTAGTTCAGTGTACATGGTGTACTACCATAAGGTGGGGCTTAGTTCAGTGTACACGGTGTACTACCATGAGGTGGGGCTTAGTTCAGTGTACACGGTGTACTACCATGAGGTGGGGCTTAGTTCAGTGTACATGGTGTACTACCATGAGGTGGGGCTTAGTTCAGTGTACATGGTGTACTACCATGGAGTGAGGCTTAGTTCAGTGTACACGGTGTACTACCATAAGGTGGGGCTTAGTTCAGTGTACACGGTGTACTACCATGGGGTGGGGCTTAGTTCAGTGTACATGGTGTACTACCATGAGGTGGGACTTAGTTCAGTGTACATGGTGTACTACCATGAGGTGGGACTTAGTTCAGTGTACATGGTGTACTACCATGAGGTGGGGCTTAGTTCAGTGTACATGGTGTACTACCATGAAGTGGAGGTTTGTTCAATGTACACTGTGTACTGTCATGATGTCTATAACGACTACAGCAACAACTACTCTACCACGACTACAACAACAACTACTCTACCACGACTACAACAACTACTACCCTACCACGACTACAACAACAACTACTCTACCAGGACTACAACATTAACTACTCTACCACGGCTACAACAACAACTACTCTACCACTACTATAACAACAGATACTCTACCACGACTACAACAACAACTACTCTACCACTACTTTAACAACAACTACTCTACCACTACTATAACAACTACTCTACCACTACTATAACAACTACTCTACCACTACTATAACAACTACTCTACCACTACTATAACAACTACTCTACCACTACTATAACAACAACTACTCTACCACGACTACTACAACAACTACTCTACATTGACTATAACAACTACTCTACCACAACTACAACAACAACTACTCTACCACTACTATAACAACTACTCTACCACGACTATAACAACTACTCTACCACGACTACAACAACAACTACTCTACCACTACTATAACAACTACTCTACCACGACTACAACAACAACTACTCTACCACGACTACTACAACAACTACTCTACTACGACTACAACAACAACTACTCTACCACGACTACAACAACAACTACTCTACCACTACTACTACAACAACTACTCTACTACGACTACAACAACAACTACTCTACCACGACTACTACAACAACTACTCTACCACGACTACTACAACAACTACTCTACCACTACTACTACAACAACTACTCTACCACTACTACTACAACAACTACTCTACCACGACTACAACAACAACTACTCTACCACGACTACTACAACAACTACTCTACTACGACTATAACAACAACTACTCTACCACGACTACAACAACAACTACTCTACCACTACTACTACAACAACTACTCTACCACGACTACTACAACAACTACTCTACCACGACTACTACAACAACTACTCTACCACGACTACAACAACAACTACTCTACCACGACTACTACAACAACTACTCTACTACGACTACAACAACAACTACTCTACCACGACTACAACAACAACTACTCTACCACGACTACAACAACAACTACTCTACCACTACTACTACAACAACTACTCTACTACGACTACAACAACAACTACTCTACCACGACTACAACAACAACTACTCTACTACGACTACAACAACAACTACTCTACCACTACTACTACAACAACTACTCTACTACGACTACAACAACAACTACTCTACCACGACTACAACAACAACTACTCTACCACGACTACAACAACAACTACTCTACCACTACTACTACAACAACTACTCTACTACGACTACAACAACAACTACTCTACCACGACTACAACAACAACTACTCTACCACTACTACTACAACAACTACTCTACTACGACTACAACAACAACTACTCTACCACGACTACAACAACAACTACTCTACACTACTCTACACGACAACAACTACTCTACCACGACTACAACAACAACTACTCTACCACTACTATAACAACTACTCTACCACGACTACAACAACAACTACTCTACCACGACTACTACAACAACTACTCTACTACGACTACAACAACAACTACTCTACCACGACTACAACAACAACTACTCTACTACTACTACAACAACAACTACTCTACCACTACTACTACAACAACTACTCTACTACGACTACAACAACAACTACTCTACCACGACTACAACAACAACTACTCTACCACGACTACTACAACAACTACTCTACCACGACTACAACAACAACTACTCTACCACGACTACTACAACAACTACTCTACTACGACTACAACAACAACTACTCTACCACGACTACAACAACAACTACTCTACCACTACTACTACAACAACTACTCTACTACGACTACAACAACAACCACTCTACCACTACTACTACAACAACTACTCTACTACGACTACAACAACAACTACTCTACCACTACTACTACAACAACTACTCTACTACGACTACAACAACAACTACTCTACCACTACTACAACAACAACTACTCTACCACTACTACTATAACAACTACTCTACCACGACTACAACAACAACTACTCTACCACTACTACTACAACTACTCTACTACGACTACAACAACAACTACTCTACCACTACTATAACAACAGATACTCTACCAAAACTACAACAACTACTCTACCACGAATACAACAACAACTACTCTACCACGACTACAACAACTACTCTACCAAGACTACAACAACAACTACTCTACCACGAATACAACAACAACTACTCGACCACGACTACAACAACTACTCTACCACTACTATAGCAACATCTACTCTACCACGACTACAACAACTACTCTACCACTACTATAACAACTACTCTACCACGAATACAACAACAACTACTCGACCACTACTATAACAAAAGCTACTCTACCACGACTACAACAACAACAAATACTCTACAACGACTACAATAACACTTACTCTACCACTACTATAACAACAACTACTCTACCAAGACAACAACAACAACTACTCTACCACGACTACAACAACAACTCTACCACTACTATAACAACAACTACTCTACCACGACTACAACAACAACTCTACCACTACTATAACAACAACTACTCTACCACTACTATAACAACAACTATTCTATCACCACTGCAACAACAACTACTTTACCACTACTGTAACAACAACAACTCCAGTCTACAGCAACTACTACTCTACTACGACTACAACAACTACTCTTCTACGACTGCAATCACAACTACTCTACCACGTGATCCCCAACTTCCGGTCAGCTGTTACAGAATCAACCGACCTACATTTCTTTATGTGTACTCCGTCTCCTTTTGTTTATTTTTCTTCATTGAATATCGATACTAGTGTTGCTGTAACCATGGCAACTTTGTGTTCTGTGTCAACGGTTGCCGTAACCATGGCAACTATGTGTTCTGTGTCAACTGTTGCAGTAACCATGGCAACTATGTGTTCTGTGTCAACTGTTGCTGTAACCATGGCAACTTTGTGTTCGGTGTCAACTGTTACTGTAACCATGGCAACTTTGTGTTCTGTGTCAACTGTTGCAGTAACCATGGCAACTATGTGTTCTGTGTCAACTGTTGCTGTAACCATGGCAACTTTGTGTTCGGTGTCAACTGTTACTGTAACCAAAGCAGCTTTGTGTTCTGTGTAAACTGTTGCTGTAACAATGGCAACCTTGTGTTCTGTGTCACCTATTGCTGTAACCATGGCAACTTTGTGTTCTGTGTCAACTGTTGCTATAACCATGGCAACCTTGTGTTCTTTGGCAACACTTTATAACATTCTCTGAAGGTGTCAACATTTATTCAAAATGAAACGGTGTGTGCAGAGTATATTCATTCCCATCTTGAGCTATTGATGACAAACATGGTAGCTCACAAACAAAGATAAAAGCAAGCCAACCAGCACAGATGATGTTTGGGGAGGTCTGATGGAGCAACACAAGGGACATACAGAGAAATGTCGTCACAGAAAGAGGGCATTGAAGCAAATCTAAATCACATTCAGAGACAACAAAAGGTTTACTCATCGACACAATGAAAAATAAATTGTAGGAAAAACTGTGTACATAAATGTTAAAACATGTAACAAAAACTGCCTACACAAGTGTTAAAACATATGACAAAAACTGTTTATACAAATGTTAAAACATATAACAAAAACTGCCGATACAAATGTTAAAACACGTAACAAAAACTGTCTATACAAATGTTAAAACACGTAACAAAAACTGTCTACACAAATGTTAAAACACCTTACAAAAACTGTCTACACAAATGTTAAAACACCTTACAAAACCTACCTACACAAATGTTAAAACACCTTACAAAAACTGTTTATACAAATGTTAAATCTCGTAACAAAAACTGTCTACACAAATGTTAAAACACCTTACAAAAACTGTATATACAAATGTTAAAACACGTAACAAAAACTGTCTACACACATGTTAAAACGCCTAACAAAAACTGCCTATACAAATGTTAAAACATGTTACAAAAACTGTCTATACAAATGTTAAAACACGTAACAAAAACTGTCTACACAAATGTTAAAACACCTAACAAAAACTGCCTATACAAATGTTAAAACTCGTAACAAAAACTGTCTACACAAATGTTAAAACACCTTACAAAAACTGTCTACACAAATGTTAAAACACCTTACAAAAACTGTCTACACAAATGTTAAAACACCTTACAAAAACTGTCTATACAAATGTTAAAACTCGTAACAAAAACTGTCTACACACATGTTAAAACGCCTTACAAAAATTGTCTATACAAATGTTAAAACACGTAACAAAAATTGTCTATACAAATGTTAAAACACGTAACAAAAATTGTCTATACAAATGTTAAAACACGTAACAAAAATTGTCTATACAAATGTTAAAACACCTTACAAAAACTGTCTATACAAATGTTAAAACACCTAACAAAAACTGTCTATACAAATGTTAAAACATGTACCAAAAACTGTCTACACACATGTTAAAACACGTAACAAAAATTGTCTATACAAATGTTAAAACACGTAACAAAAATTGTCTATACAAATGTTAAAACACGTAACAAAAACTGTCTATACAAACGTTAAAACACGTAACAAAAACTGTCTATCATCATTACCATGTGCCATACCGGTTGGTGTAGGTGATCATGTCCCTCCACAATCTTCTATCTACAGTGCATCGTATCAGTTCTGTTGTTGAATGTTTTCCATGCCATGACACCAAGCTATCCAGTATTTTCTCTCTTTGTCGTCCGCGATCTCTCTTTCCTTTTATTTTGCCAGTTGTAACCAAGTATTCCAACGTTCCTCTTCTCGTGGATTTCCTGCTCTGAGCTCAGCTAAGTACAATTTATTATACATTTTTCTCTTTTTCTATTTTATATATTTTGACGCCCATCATACCTCTCATCATGTAATATTCATTTCTCTCTTTTCTTATTTCTGCATCCTACTTTCCTCGCCCTCCACTTGATCATCTAACATGTAGTAATTGTGCTTCACCGCTTGTTGTCGTTGTCCCTGTATTCTGAAGAAGGCCACAGGCCGAAACGTCAGTATTGTGTTGTGTTCTTTATTTGTAAAGCTGTCACCATACCTTGGAGTGTTTAGTACACCCCACCATTGGCTCCTCTTCTCATGATGTGCCCGAAAAATGTTGATTGCTTCTTTCTGATGTTTTTTAAGAGCTCCCTTGTTGTGTTTGCTCACTTGTTATTTCTGTGGTGCATCTCCCATTAGCTGTTATTATTTTGCCCAAGTATTTGAAACGTTGCACTTGTTTCAGATTTGTCTCGTTTATTTTTATGCTGCATAATGGTGATGATTGTTTCTTCGATATAACCATTACTTCTGTTGTCTTACTATTCAGACTGAGACCTTTCTTGTTGCTTTCTTTTACTATTATGTCTATCATTTGTTGTAGCTCATTCTCTGTCTCTGCTATTAAGACTGTGTCATCCGCATATCGTAAATTATTTATGTTGTGACCGTTGACTTCAATTCCTTTTTTGTCTACTATTGATCTCATAATATGCTCGCTATAAAGTGAAAACAAATCCGGCGACAGAACATAGCCTTGTCTGACTCCTTGTTTTATATATTGGAATTGTCCTGTTTGGTTATTAATTCGTATAGCTGCTGTTTGTTGCCAGTACATGTTTTTTATGATTCGCAGATCCTTGCCATCAATGTTTAATTTCTCCAGCATATTTATTATTTCCACATGCTTTACTTTGTCAAATGCTTTCGTGTAGTCTATAAAGCTCATATATAGATCTTTCTTTACCTCTACAGATCTTTCTATCAATGTTCTTAAGATGTATATTGCATTATTGGTGCCCTTTCCTTCCACAAATCCACATTGTTCCTCACTTATTTCTGGTTTTATTTTGTTCCTTACAAGTCTCATGATTATTCTTAGTGACATTTTAGGCATATGGCTCATGAGACTAATAGTGCGATGGTCTTCACAATCAGTGGCGCCTGACTTCTTCGGTATGGCTACAAAGATAGATTTTAGCAGATCTTCGGGTATATGTCCAGTGAGACCAGCTTTCACCATTGCTAAGACATCCAAACATTTCTATGCCAGCTAAACAACAAATGATAAATAGCATCTTCATACCAACTTTGTGCTATGAAAGTCAAACATGGACCCTTTCTAAATCACATTTAAGAAAGATCAATACATGTGAGATGCGATGCTTGAGAAAAGTAACAAACAACACAAGAAGAGATAGAATACCAAATGAAACCATAAGAAAAATGGTAGGAACAAAACCCTGCCAAGAATATATAGAACAACAACAACTTAAATGGTTTGGCCACCTGGTCAGAATGAATCCTCACCAATCACCATCAAGGGCGTTCTTCTCGAGAATGCGTGGAAAAAGACGAAGAGGAAGGCCCAGAAGAAGATGGATAGATGCAGTGACAGAGACATGTAACAACAAAGGAAAATCACTAATTCAGACAATTCGAGCAGCACAAGAACGACAAATGATATAAAACACGACACCTTTTAGGTATCAGTGAAAGAGAAAAGAGGAAGAAGATGTGTCCAGTGTTATATATGTCATTGAGTAGTTTTGTTATGACTTGTACTCCGAGCTCTCCTAATGCATTTATCTCTTCGATTGGTATATTGTCGGGACCTGCAAATGTTAAAACACATAACATAAACTGTCTATACAATTTAAAAAAACATAAGCGCCTAATGTGCTATCTGCATTGGTTGCTCTTGACAGTGCATGTCTTATCAAAGTGAAGAGTTAGACAAGACAGTTACAAACACTCCACAGTGACATGATCAACAAATTGTCACAAAATCCTGAAAACGGTTGTACAATCAATGAAAGTGCGGCTACAGTCACGCAAGATTCCAGTGTCACAGTGTTCGGCCATTAATTCACGAGATGTTCAGTCCAACACCAGCTCGACGACCGGAACCTGATAACTAAATAACGGGCACAAAGCGAGTGCTGGAACAAGATGAGTGTTGCTTTATTGGCTAATGGACTCCAGGGAGAGAAGTCTGTCAGGAATTATTGCCAAAAGATAAAGAGCTGCGGCAAGCGAGAGAATTGATATGTGGCTGCCCTAATGCAGATCTGTGAGTTCTCAATGAAAACGATCCTAACGTTTAAGTCGATACCACTCTTGATTACGAAAGCGAAATGATTCTTCTCGTTGAACTCAACGATCCCACCGTTTAAGTCGGTAACCGAATACAGCTGTCAATGGATGACAAATTAATCACAAACAGAACCGCCATTACAGTTCTCCCTGTAAACTAATAGATGTTTCTGTGAAAGCATGGTGACAAGTGTACTTAGCTGCTTGGTTACACGCTCCGGGTACAGCCGCTCAGGGTACAGCCGCTCGGGGTACAGCCGCTCGGGGTACAGCCGCTCGGGGTACAGCCGCTCGGGGTACAGCCGCTCAGGGTACAGCCGCTCGGGGTACAGCCGCTCGGGGTACAGCCGCTCGGGGTACAGCCGCTCGGGGTACAGCCGCTCGGGGTACAGCCGCTCGGCCCTCGCGCCCTAGTCGCAATAAGGCCCGCGCTACAAACAATAAGGCCAGCGCTACAGTCACAATAAGGCCCGCACTACAGTCACAATAAGGCCCGCGCAACAGTCACAATAAGACCCGCGCTACAGTCACAATAAGGCCCGCGCTACAGTCACAATAAGGCCCGCGCTACAGTCACAATAAGACCCTCGCTACAGTCACAATAAGGCCCGCGCTACAGTCACAATAAGACCCGCGCTACAGTCACAATAAGACCCGCGCTACAGTCACAATAAGGCCCGCACTACAGTCGCAATAAGGCCCGCACTACAGTCGCAATAAGGCCCGCACTACAGTCACAATAAGGCCCGCGCTACAGTCACAATAAGGCCCGCGCTACAGTCACAATAAGACCCGCAATACAGTCACAATAAGGCCCGCACTACAGTCACAATAAGGCCCGCACTACAGTCACAATAAGACCCGCACTACAGTCACAATAAGGCCCGCGCTACAGTCGCAATAAGGCCCGCACTACAGTCACAATAAGACCCACACTACAGTCGCAATAAGGCCCGCACTACAGTCACAATAAGGCCCGCGCTACAGTCACAATAAGGCCCGCGCTACAGTCACAATAAGGCCCGCGCTACAGTCACAATAAGACCCGCGCTACAGTCACAATAAGGCCCGCGCTACAGTCACAATAAGGCCCGCGCTACAGTCACAATAAGGCCCGCACTACAGTCACAATAAGGCCCGCGCTACAGTCACAATAAGGCCCGCACTACAGTCACAATAAGACCCGCACTACAGTCACAATAAGACCCGCACTACAGTCACAATAAGGCCCGCACTACAGTCGCAATAAGGCCCGCGCTACAGTCACAATAAGGCCCGCGCTACAGTCGCAATAAGGCCCGCGCTACAGTCGCAATAAGACCCGCGCTACAGTCACAATAAGGCATGCGCTACAGTCGCAATAAGACCCGCGCTACAGTCGCAATAAGGCCCGCACTACAGTCGCAATAAGGCCCGCGCTACAGTCGCAATAAGGCCCGCGCTACAGTCGCAATAAGGCCCGCGCTACAGTCACAATAAGGCCCGCGCTACAGTCGCAATAAGGCCCGCGCTACAGTCGCAATAAGGCCCGCGCTACAGTCACAATAAGACCCGCGCTACAGTCGCAATAAGGCCCGTGCTACAGTCACAATAAGGCCCGCGCTACAGTCGCAATAAGGCCCGCGCTACAGTCACAATAAGGCCCGCGCTACAGTCGCAATAAGGCCCGCGCTACAGTCACAATAAGGCCCGCGCTACAGTCACAATAAGACCCGCAATACAGTCACAATAAGGCCCGCACTACAGTCACAATAAGGCCCGCACTACAGTCACAATAAGACCCGCACTACAGTCACAATAAGGCCCGCGCTACAGTCGCAATAAGGCCCGCACTACAGTCACAATAAGGCCCGCACTACAGTCGCAATAAGGCCCGCACTACAGTCACAATAAGACCCGCACTACAGTCACAATAAGGCCCGCGCTACAGTCGCAATAAGGCCCGCACTACAGTCGCAATAAGACCCGCACTACAGTCACAATAAGGCCCGCGCTACAGTCGCAATAAGGCCCGCACTACAGTCACAATAAGGCCCGTGCTACAGTCGCAATAAGGCCCGCACTACAGTCACAATAAGACCCGCACTACAGTCGCAATAAGGCCCGCGCTACAGTCGCAATAAGGCCCGCGCTACAGTCACAATAAGGCCCGCGCTACAGTCGCAATAAGGCCCGTGCTACAGTCACAATAAGGCCCGCGCTACAGTCGCAATAAGGCCCGCGTTACAGTCACAATAAGGCCCGCGCTACAGTCGCAATAAGGCCCGCGCTACAGTCACAATAAGGCCCGCGCTACAGTCACAATAAGACCCGCAATACAGTCACAATAAGGCCCGCACTACAGTCACAATAAGGCCCGCACTACAGTCACAATAAGACCCGCACTACAGTCACAATAAGGCCCGCGCTACAGTCGCAATAAGGCCCGCACTACAGTCACAATAAGACCCGCACTACAGTCGCAATAAGGCCCGCACTACAGTCACAATAAGGCCCGCGCTACAGTCACAATAAGGCCCGCGCTACAGTCACAATAAGGCCCGCGCTACAGTCACAATAAGACCCGCGCTACAGTCACAATAAGGCCCGCGCTACAGTCACAATAAGGCCCGCGCTACAGTCACAATAAGGCCCGCACTACAGTCACAATAAGGCCCGCGCTACAGTCGCAATAAGGCCCGCGCTACAGTCGCAGAAAGACCCGCGCTACAGTCACAATAAGGCATGCGCTACAGTCGCAATAAGACCCGCGCTACAGTCGCAATAAGGCCCGCACTACAGTCGCAATAAGGCCCGCGCTACAGTCGCAATAAGGCCCGCGCTACAGTCACAATAAGGCCCGCGCTACAGTCGCAATAAGGCCCGCGCTACAGTCGCAATAAGGCCCGCGCTACAGTCACAATAAGGCCCGCGCTACAGTCGCAATAAGGCCCGTGCCACAGTCACAATAAGGCCCGCGCTACAGTCGCAATAAGGCCCGCGCTACAGTCACAATAAGGCCCGCGCTACAGTCGCAATAAGGCCCGCGCTACAGTCGCAATAAGGCCCGCGCTACAGTCACAATAAGGCCCGCGCTACAGTCGCAATAAGGCCCGCGCTACAGTCGCAATAAGGTCCGAACTACAGTCGCAATAAGGCCCGCACTACAGTCGCAATAAGACCCACACTACAGTCGCAATAAGGCCCGAACTATTTGAGATAGTCGAGAGTAGTGTGTCGCATGTCTATCTTTGATTGTAACAGTTGAGAGCGCTGCGCCGTGTGTCTATCTTTGATTGTAACAGTTGAGAGCGATGCGCCGTGTGTCTATCTTTGATTGTAACAGTTGAGAGCGATGCGCCGTATGTCTATCTTTGATTGTATCAGTTGAGAGCGATGCGCCGCGTGTCTATCTTTGATTGTAACAGTTGAGAGCGATGCGCCGTATGTCTATCTTTGATTGTAACAGTTGAGAGCGATGCGTCGTGTGTCTATCTTTGATTGTAACAGTTGAGAGCGATGCGTCGTGTGTCTATCTTTGATTGTAACAGTTGAGAGCGATGCGCCGTGTGTCTATCTTTGATTGTAACAGTTGAGAGCGCTGCGCCGTGTGTCTATCTTTGATTGTAACAGTTGAGAGCGATGCGCCGTGAGTCTATCTTTGATTGTAACAGTTGAGAGCGCTGCGCCGTGTGTCTATCTTTGATTGTAACAGTTGAGAGTAGTGTGTCGTGTGTTTATCTTTGATTGTAACAGTTGAGAGCGCTGCGCCGTGTGTCTATCTTTGATTGTAACAGTTGAGAGCGATGCGCCGCGTGTCTATCTTTGATTGTAACAGTTGAGAGCGGTGCGCCGCGTGTCTATCTTTGATTGTAACAGTTGAGAGCGATGCGCCGTGTGTCTATCTTTGATTGTAACAGTTGAGAGCGATGCGCCGCGTGTCTATCTTTGATTGTAACAGTTGAGAGAGCTGCGCCGTGTGTCTATCTTTGATTGTAACAGTTGAGAGCGATGCGTCGTGTGTCTATCTTTGATTGTAACAGTTGAGAGTAGTGTGTCGTGTGTATATCTTTGATTGTAACAGTTGAGAGCGATGCGCCGCGTGTCTAACTTTGATTGTAACAGTTGAGAGTAGTGTGTCGTGTGCCTATCTTTGAGTGTAACAGTTGAGAGTAGTGTGTCGTGTGTCTATCTTTGATTGTAACAGTTGAGAGTAGTGTGTCGTGTGTCTATCTTTGATGGTAACAGTTGAGAGCGATGCGCCGTATGTCTATCTTTGATTGTAACAGTTGAGAGTAGTGTGTCGTGTGTCTATCTTTGATTGTAACAGCTGAGAGCGATGCGCCGTGTGTCTATCTTTGATTGTAACAGTTGAGAGCGATGCGTCGTGTGTCTATCTTTGATTGTAACAGTTGAGAGCGATGCGTCGTGTGTCTATCTTTGATTGTAACAGTTGAGAGCGATGCGCCGTATGTCTATCTTTGATAGTAACATTTGAGAGTGATGCGTCGTGTCTCTATCTTTGATTGTAACAGTTGAGAGCGATGCGTCGTGTGTCTATCTTTGATTGTAACAGTTGAGAGCGATGCGTCGTGTGTCTATCTTTGATTGTAACAGTTGAGAGTAGTGTGTCGTGTGTCTATCTTTGATTGTAACAGTTGAGAGCGATGCGCCGTGTGTCTATCGTTGATAGTAACATTTGAGAGCGATGCGTCGTGTGTCTATCTTTGATTGTACCAGTTGAGAGTAGTGTGTCGTGTGTCTATCTTTGATTGTAACAGTTGAGAGCGATGCGCCGCGTGTCTATCTTTGATTGTAACAGTTGAGAGCGATGCGCCGTGTGTCTATCTTTGATTGTAACAGCTGAGAGCGATGCGCCGTGTGTCTATCTTTGATTGTAATAGTTGAGAGCGCTGCGCCGTGTGTCTATCTTTGATTGTAACAGTTGAGAGCGATGCGTCGTGTGTCTATCTTTGATTGTAACAGTTGAGAGTAGTGTGTCGTGTGTATATCTTTGATTGTAACAGTTGAGAGCGATGCGCCGCGTGTCTAACTTTGATTGTAACAGTTGAGAGTAGTGTGTCGTGTGCCTATCTTTGAGTGTAACAGTTGAGAGTAGTGTGTCGTGTGTCTATCTTTGATTGTAACAGTTGAGAGTAGTGTGTCGTGTGTCTATCTTTGATGGTTACAGTTGAGAGCGGTGCGCCGTATGTCTATCTTTGATTGTAACAGTTGAGAGTAGTGTGTCGTGTGTCTATCTTTGATTGTAACAGTTGAGAGCGATGCGCCGCGTGTCTAACTTTGATTGTAACAGTTGAGAGTAGTGTGTCGTGTGCCTATCTTTGAGTGTAACAGTTGAGAGTAGTGTGTCGTGTGTCTATCTTTGATTGTAACAGTTGAGAGCGATGCGCCGTATGTCTATCTTTGATTGTAACAGTTGAGAGTAGTGTGTCGTGTGTCTATCTTTGATTGTAACAGTTGAGAGCGATGCGCCGTGTGTCTATCTTTGATTGTAACAGTTGAGAGCGATGCGTCGTGTGTCTATCTTTGATTGTAACAGTTGAGAGCGCTGCGGCGTGTGTCTATCTTTGATTGTAACAGTTGAGAGCGATGCGTCGTGTGTCTATCTTTGATTGTAACAGTTGAGAGTAGTGTGTCGTGTGTCTATCTTTGATTGTAACAGTTGAGAGCGATGCGTCGTGTGTCTATCTTTGATTGTAACAGTTGAGAGTAGTGTGTCGTGTGTCTATCTTTTATTGTAACAGTTGAGAGCGCTGCGCCGTGTGTCTATCTTTGATTGTAACAGTTGAGAGCGATGCGTCGTGTGTCTATCTTTGATTGTAACAGTTGAGAGCGATGCGTCGTGTGTCTATCTTTGATTGTAACAGTTGAGAGCGATGCGCCGTATGTCTATCTTTGATAGTAACACTTGAGAGTGATGCGTCGTGTGTCTATCTTTGATTGTAACAGTTGAGAGCGCTGCGCCGTATGTCTATCTTTGATTGTAACAGTTGAGAGCGATGCGTCGTGTGTCTATCTTTGATTGTAACAGTTGAGAGCGATGCGTCGTGTGTCTATCTTTGATTGTAACAGTTGAGAGCGCTGCGCCGTGTGTCTATCTTTGATTGTAACAGTTGAGAGCGATGCGCCGTGTGTCTATCTTTGATTGTAACAGTTGAGAGCGCTGCGCCGTGTGTCTATCTTTGATTGTAACAGTTGAGAGCGATGCGCCGTGAGTCTATCTTTGATTGTAACAGTTGAGAGCGCTGCGCCGTGTGTCTATCTTTGATTGTAACAGTTGAGAGTAGTGTGTCGTGTGTTTATCTTTGATTGTAATAGTTGAGAGCGCTGCGCCGTGTGTCTATCTTTGATTGTAACAGTTGAGAGCGATGCGCCGCGTGTCTATCTTTGATTGTAACAGTTGAGAGCGCTGCGCCGTGTGTCTATCTTTGATTGTAACAGTTGAGAGCGATGCGTCGTGTGTCTATCTTTGATTGTAACAGTTGAGAGTAGTGTGTCGTGTGTATATCTTTGATTGTAACAGTTGAGAGCGATGCGCCGCGTGTCTAACTTTGATTGTAACAGTTGAGAGTAGTGTGTCGTGTGCCTATCTTTGAGTGTAACAGTTGAGAGTAGTGTGTCGTGTGTCTATCTTTGGTTTGTAACAGTTGAGAGTAGTGTGTCGTGTGTCTATCTTTGATGGTAACAGTTGAGAGCGGTGCGCCGTATGTCTATCTTTGATTGTAACAGTTGAGAGTAGTGTGTCGTGTGTCTATCTTTGATTGTAACAGTTGAGAGCGATGCGCCGCGTGTCTAACTTTGATTGTAACAGTTGAGAGTAGTGTGTCGTGTGCCTATCTTTGAGTGTAACAGTTGAGAGTAGTGTGTCGTGTGTCTATCTTTGATTGTAACAGTTGAGAGCGATGCGCCGTATGTCTATCTTTGATTGTAACAGTTGAGAGTAGTGTGTCGTGTGTCTATCTTTGATTGTAACAGTTGAGAGCGATGCGTCGTGTGTCTATCTTTGATTGTAACAGTTGAGAGTAGTGTGTCGTGTGTCTATCTTTTATTGTAACAGTTGAGAGCGCTGCGCCGTGTGTCTATCTTTGATTGTAACAGTTGAGAGCGATGCGTCGTGTGTCTATCTTTGATTGTAACAGTTGAGAGCGATGCGTCGTGTGTCTATCTTTGATTGTAACAGTTGAGAGCGATGCGCCGTATGTCTATCTTTGATAGTAACACTTGAGAGTGATGCGTCGTGTGTCTATCTTTGATTGTAACAGTTGAGAGCGCTGCGCCGTATGTCTATCTTTGATTGTAACAGTTGAGAGCGATGCGTCGTGTGTCTATCTTTGATTGTAACAGTTGAGAGCGATGCGTCGTGTGTCTATCTTTGATTGTAACAGTTGAGAGCGCTGCGCCGTGTGTCTATCTTTGATTGTAACAGTTGAGAGCGATGCGCCGTGTGTCTATCTTTGATTGTAACAGTTGAGAGCGCTGCGCCGTGTGTCTATCTTTGATTGTAACAGTTGAGAGCGATGCGCCGTGAGTCTATCTTTGATTGTAACAGTTGAGAGCGCTGCGCCGTGTGTCTATCTTTGATTGTAACAGTTGAGAGTAGTGTGTCGTGTGTTTATCTTTGATTGTAATAGTTGAGAGCGCTGCGCCGTGTGTCTATCTTTGATTGTAACAGTTGAGAGCGATGCGCCGCGTGTCTATCTTTGATTGTAACAGTTGAGAGCGCTGCGCCGTGTGTCTATCTTTGATTGTAACAGTTGAGAGCGATGCGTCGTGTGTCTATCTTTGATTGTAACAGTTGAGAGTAGTGTGTCGTGTGTATATCTTTGATTGTAACAGTTGAGAGCGATGCGCCGCGTGTCTAACTTTGATTGTAACAGTTGAGAGTAGTGTGTCGTGTGCCTATCTTTGAGTGTAACAGTTGAGAGTAGTGTGTCGTGTGTCTATCTTTGGTTTGTAACAGTTGAGAGTAGTGTGTCGTGTGTCTATCTTTGATGGTAACAGTTGAGAGCGGTGCGCCGTATGTCTATCTTTGATTGTAACAGTTGAGAGTAGTGTGTCGTGTGTCTATCTTTGATTGTAACAGTTGAGAGCGATGCGCCGCGTGTCTAACTTTGATTGTAACAGTTGAGAGTAGTGTGTCGTGTGCCTATCTTTGAGTGTAACAGTTGAGAGTAGTGTGTCGTGTGTCTATCTTTGATTGTAACAGTTGAGAGCGATGCGCCGTATGTCTATCTTTGATTGTAACAGTTGAGAGTAGTGTGTCGTGTGTCTATCTTTGATTGTAACAGTTGAGAGCGATGCGCCGTGTGTCTATCTTTGATTGTAACAGTTGAGAGCGATGCGTCGTGTGTCTATCTTTGATTGTAACAGTTGAGAGCGCTGCGGCGTGTGTCTATCTTTGATTGTAACAGTTGAGAGTAGTGTGTCGTGTGTCTATCTTTGATTGTAACAGTTGAGAGCGATGCGTCGTGTGTCTATCTTTGATTGTAACAGTTGAGAGTAGTGTGTCGTGTGTCTATCTTTTATTGTAACAGTTGAGAGCGCTGCGCCGTGTGTCTATCTTTGATTGTAACAGTTGAGAGCGATGCGTCGTGTGTCTATCTTTGATTGTAACAGTTGAGAGCGATGCGTCGTGTGTCTATCTTTGATTGTAACAGTTGAGAGCGATGCGCCGTATGTCTATCTTTGATAGTAACACTTGAGAGTGATGCGTCGTGTGTCTATCTTTGATTGTAACAGTTGAGAGCGCTGCGCCGTATGTCTATCTTTGATTGTAACAGTTGAGAGCGATGCGTCGTGTGTCTATCTTTGATTGTAACAGTTGAGAGCGATGCGTCGTGTGTCTATCTTTGATTGTAACAGTTGAGAGCGCTGCGCCGTGTGTCTATCTTTGATTGTAACAGTTGAGAGCGATGCGCCGTGTGTCTATCTTTGATTGTAACAGTTGAGAGCGCTGCGCCGTGTGTCTATCTTTGATTGTAACAGTTGAGAGCGATGCGCCGTGAGTCTATCTTTGATTGTAACAGTTGAGAGCGCTGCGCCGTGTGTCTATCTTTGATTGTAACAGTTGAGAGTAGTGTGTCGTGTGTTTATCTTTGATTGTAATAGTTGAGAGCGCTGCGCCGTGTGTCTATCTTTGATTGTAACAGTTGAGAGCGATGCGCCGCGTGTCTATCTTTGATTGTAACAGTTGAGAGCGCTGCGCCGTGTGTCTATCTTTGATTGTAACAGTTGAGAGCGATGCGTCGTGTGTCTATCTTTGATTGTAACAGTTGAGAGTAGTGTGTCGTGTGTATATCTTTGATTGTAACAGTTGAGAGCGATGCGCCGCGTGTCTAACTTTGATTGTAACAGTTGAGAGTAGTGTGTCGTGTGCCTATCTTTGAGTGTAACAGTTGAGAGTAGTGTGTCGTGTGTCTATCTTTGGTTTGTAACAGTTGAGAGTAGTGTGTCGTGTGTCTATCTTTGATGGTAACAGTTGAGAGCGGTGCGCCGTATGTCTATCTTTGATTGTAACAGTTGAGAGTAGTGTGTCGTGTGTCTATCTTTGATTGTAACAGTTGAGAGCGATGCGCCGCGTGTCTAACTTTGATTGTAACAGTTGAGAGTAGTGTGTCGTGTGCCTATCTTTGAGTGTAACAGTTGAGAGTAGTGTGTCGTGTGTCTATCTTTGATTGTAACAGTTGAGAGCGATGCGCCGTATGTCTATCTTTGATTGTAACAGTTGAGAGTAGTGTGTCGTGTGTCTATCTTTGATTGTAACAGTTGAGAGCGATGCGCCGTGTGTCTATCTTTGATTGTAACAGTTGAGAGCGATGCGTCGTGTGTCTATCTTTGATTGTAACAGTTGAGAGCGCTGCGGCGTGTGTCTATCTTTGATTGTAACAGTTGAGAGCGATGCGTCGTGTGTCTATCTTTGATTGTAACAGTTGAGAGTAGTGTGTCGTGTGTCTATCTTTGATTGTAACAGTTGAGAGCGATGCGTCGTGTGTCTATCTTTGATTGTAACAGTTGAGAGTAGTGTGTCGTGTGTCTATCTTTTATTGTAACAGTTGAGAGCGCTGCGCCGTGTGTCTATCTTTGATTGTAAAAGTTGAGAGCGATGCTTCGTGTGTCTATCTTTGATTGTAACAGTTGAGAGCGATGCGTCGTGTGTCTATCTTTGATTGTAACAGTTGAGAGCGATGCGCCGAATGTCTATCTTTGATAGTAACACTTGAGAGTGATGCGTCGTGTGTCTATCTTTGATTGTAACAGTTGAGAGCGCTGCGTCGTGTGTCTATCTTTGATTGTAACAGTTGAGAGCGATGCGTCGTGTGTCTATCTTTGATTGTAACAGTTGAGAGCGATGCGTCGTGTGTCTATCTTTGATTGTAACAGTTGAGAGCGATGCGCCGTGTGTCTATCGTTGATAGTAACATTTGAGAGCGATGCGTCGTGTGTCTATCTTTGATTGTAACAGTTGAGAGTAGTGTGTCGTGTGTCTATCTTTGATTGTAACAGTTGAGAGTAGTGTGTCGTGTGTCTATCTTTGATTGTAACAGTTTAGAGCGATGCGTCGTGTGTCTATCTTTGATTGTAACAGTTGAGAGCGATGTGTCGTGTGTTTATCTTTGATTGTAACAGTTGAGAGCGATGCGTCGTGTGTCTATCTTTGATTGTAACAGTTGAGAGTAGTTTGTCGTGTGTCTATCTTTGATTGTAACAGTTGAGAGCGATGCGTCGTGTGTCTATCTTTGATTGTAACAGTTAAGAGCGATGCGTCGTGTGTCTATCTTTGATTGTAACAGTTGAGAGCGATGCGTCGTGTGTCTATCTTTGATTGTAACAGTTGAGAGTAGTGTGTCGTGTGTCTATCTTTGATTGTAACAGTTGAGAGCGATGCGTCGTGTGTCTATCTTTGATTCTAACAGTTGAGAGCGATGCGTCGTGTGTCTATCAATTATTGTAACAGTTGAGAGCGATGCGTCGTGTGTCTATCTTTGATTGTAACAGTTCAGAGCGATGCGCCGTGTGTCTATCATTGATTGTAACAGTTGAGAGCGATGAGTCGTGTGTCTATCTTTGATTGTAACAGTTGAGAGCGATGCGCCGTGTGTCTATCTTTGATTGTAACAGCTGAGTGCGATGCGTTGTGTGTCTATCATTGATTGTAACAGTTGAGAGCGATGCGTCGTGTGTCTATCTTTGATTGTAACAGTTGAGAGCGATGCGTCGTGTGTCTATCTTTGATTGTAACAGTTGAGAGCGATGCGTCGTGTGTCTATCTTTGATTGTAACAGTTGATAGCGATGCGTCGTGTGTCTATCTTTGATTGTAACAGTTGAGAGCGATGCGTCGTGTGTCTATCGTTGATTGTAACAGTTGAGAGCGATGCGTCGTGTGTCTATCTTTGATTGTAAGAGTTGAGAGTAGTATGTCGTGTGGCTATCTTTGATTGTAACAGTTGAGAGCGATGCGCCGTATGTTTATCATTGATTGTAACATTTGAGAGCGATGCGCCGTGTGTCTATCTTTGATTGTAACAATTGAGAGCGATGCGCCGTGTGTTTATCATTGATAGTAACATTTGAGAGCGATGCGTCGTGTGTCTATCTTTGATTGTAACAGTTGAGAGCGATGCGCCATGTGTTTATCATTGATTGTAACAGTTGAGAGCGATGCGCCGTGTGTTTATCTTTGATTGTAACAGTTGAGAGTAGTATGTCGTGTGGATATCTTTGATTGTAACAGTTGAGAGTAGTATGTCGTGTGGCTATCTTTGATTATGACAGTTGAGAGTAGTGTGTCGCATGTCTATCTTTGATTGTGATAGTCGAGAGTAGTGTGTCGCATGTCTATCTTTGATTGTGATAGTCGAGAGTAGTGTGTCGCATGTCTATCTCTGATTGTGATAGTCGAGAGTAGTGTGTCGCATGTCTATCTCTGATTGTGATAGTTGAGAGTAGTGTGTCGCATGTCTATCTCTGATTGTGATAGTTGAGAGTAGTGTGTTGCATGTCTATCTCTGATTGTGATAGTTGAAAGTAGTGTGTCGCATGTCTATCTCTGATTGTGATAGTTGAAAGTAGTGTGTCGCATGTCTATCTCTGATTGTGATAGTTGAAAGTAGTGTGTCGCATGTCTATCTCTGATTGTGATAGTTGAAAGTAGTGTGTCGCATGTCTATCTCTGATTGTAATAGTTGAGAGTAGTGTGTCGCATGTCTATCTTTGATTGAGATAGTCGAGAGTAGTGTGTCGCATGTCTATCTTTGATTGTAATAGTTGAGAGTAGTGTGTCGCATGTCTATCTCTGATTGTAATAGTTGAGAGTAGTGTGTCGCATGTCTATCTTTGATTGTGATAGTTGAGAGTAGTGTGTCGCATGTCTATCTTTGATTGTAATAGTTGAGAGTAGTGTGTTGCATGTCTATCTTTGATTGAGATAGTCGAGAGTAGTGTGTCGCATGTCTATCTTTGATTGTAATAGGATAGAGTAGTGTGTGGCATGTCTATCTTTGATTGTGAAAGTCGAGAGTAGTGTGTCGCATGTCTATCTCTGATTGTGATAGTTGAGAGTAGTGTGTCGCATGTCTATCTCTGACTGAGATAGTTGAGAGTAGTGTGTCGCATGTCTATCTTTGATTGTGATAGTCGAGAGTAGTGTGTCGCATGTCTATCTTTGATTGTGATAGTCGAGAGTAGTGTGTCGCATGTCTATCTCTGATTGTGATAGTTGAGAGTAGTGTGTCGCATGTAAATCTCTGATTGTGATAGTTGAGAGTAGTGTGTCGCATGTCTATCTTTGATTGAGATAGTCGAGAGTAGTGTGTCGCATGTCTATCTCTGATTGTGATAGTCGAGAGTAGTGTGTCGCATGTCTATCTCTGATTGTGATAGTTGAGAGTAGTGTGTCGCATGTCTATCTCTGATTGTGATAGTTGAGAGTAGTGTGTTGCATGTCTATCTCTGATTGTGATAGTTGAAAGTAGTGTGTCGCATGTCTATCTCTGATTGTGATAGTTGAAAGTAGTGTGTCGCATGTCTATCTCTGATTGTGATAGTTGAAAGTAGTGTGTCGCATGTCTATCTCTGATTGTGATAGTTGAAAGTAGTGTGTCGCATGTCTATCTCTGATTGTAATAGTTGAGAGTAGTGTGTCGCATGTCTATCTTTGATTGAGATAGTCGAGAGTAGTGTGTCGCATGTCTATCTTTGATTGTAATAGTTGAGAATAGTGTGTCGCATGTCTATCTCTGATTGTAATAGTTGAGAGTAGTGTGTCGCATGTCTATCTTTGATTGTGATAGTTGAGAGTAGTGTGTCGCATGTCTATCTTTGATTGTAATAGTTGAGAGTAGTGTGTCGCATGTCTATCTTTGATTGAGATAGTCGAGAGTAGTGTGTCGCATGTCTATCTTTGATTGTAATATTTGAGAGTAGTGTGTGGCATGTCTATCTTTGATTGTGAAAGTCGAGAGTAGTGTGTCGCATGTCTATCTCTGATTGTGATAGTTGAGAGTAGTGTGTCGCATGTCTATCTCTGATTGTGATAGTTGAGAGTAGTGTGTCGCATGTCTATCTCTGATTGTGATAGTCGAGAGTAGTGTGTCGCATGTCTATCTTTGATTGTGATAGTCGAGAGTAGTGTGTCGCATGTCTATCTCTGATTGTGATAGTCGAGAGTAGTGTGTCGCATGTCTATCTTTGATTGTGATAGTTGAGAGTAGTGTGTCGCATGTCTATCTTTGATTGAGATAGTCGAGAGTAGTGTGTCGCATGTCCATCTCTGATTGTGATAGTCGAGAGTAGTGTGTAGCATGTCTATCTCTGATTGTGATAGTTGAAAGTAGCGTGTCGCATGTCTATCTCTGATTGTGATAGTTGAAAGTAGTGTGTCGCATGTCTATCTCTGATTGTAATTTTTGAGAGTAGTGTCGCATGTATTTCTCTTATTGTGATAGTTGAAAGTAGTGTGTCATATGTCTATCTTTGATTGTGATAATTGAGAGTAGTGTGTCGCCACTCTATCTTTGATTGTGATAGTCGAGAGTAGTGTGTCGCATGTCTATCTTTGATTGTCATAGTTGAGGGTAGTGTGGCGCATGTCTATCTCTGATTGTAATAGTTGAGAGTAGTGTGTCGCATGTCTATCTCTGATTGTAATAGTTGAGAGTAGTGTGTCGCATGTCTATCTTTGATTGTGATAGTTGAGTGTAGTGTGTCGCATGTCTATCTTTGATTGTAATAGTTGAGAGTAGTGTGTCGCATGTCTATCTTTGATTGAGATAGTCGAGAGTAGTGTGTCGCATGTCTATCTTTGATTGTAATAGTTGAGAGTAGTGTGTCGCATGTCTATCTTTGATTGTGATAGTCGAGAGTAGTATGTCGCATGTCTATCTTTGATTGTGATAGTCGAGAGTAGTGTGTCGCATGTCTATCTCTGATTGTGATAGTTGAGAGTAGTGTGTCGCATGTCTATCTCTGATTGTGATAGTTGAAAGTAGTGTGTCGCATGTCTATCTCTGATTGTGATAGTTGAAAGTAGTGTGTAGCATGTCTATCTCTGATTGTGATAGTTGAAAGTAGTGTGTCGCATGTCTATCTTTGATTGTGATAGTTGAAAGTAGTGTGTCGCATGTCTATCTCTGATTGTGATAGTTGAGAGTAGTGTGTCGCATGTCTATCTTTGATTGTGATAGTTGAGAGTAGTGTGTCGCATGTCTATCTCTGATTGTGATAGTTGAGAGTAGTGTGTCGCATGTCTATCTCTGATTGTGATAGTTGAGAGTAGTGTGTCGCATGTCTATCTCTGATTGTGATAGTTGAGAGTAGTGTGTCGCATGTCTATCTCTGATTGTGATAGTTGAGAGTAGTGTGTCGCATGTCTATCTCTGATTGTGATAGTTGAGAGTAGTGTGTCGCATGTCTATCTCTGATTGTGATAGTTGAGAGTAGTGTGTTGCATGTCTATCTTTGACTGTGATAGTTGAGAGTAGTGTGTCGCATGTCTATCTTTGATTGTGATAGTTTATAGTAGTGTGTCGCATGTCTATCTCTGATTGTGATAGTTGAGAGTAGTGTGTCGCATGTCTATCTCTGATTGTGATAGTTGAGAGTAGTGTGTCGCATGTCTATCTCTGATTGTAATAGTTGAGAGTAGTGTGTCGCATGTATATCTCTGATTGTGATAGTTGAGAGTAGTGTGTCGCATGTCTATCTCTGATTGTGATAGTTGAGAGTAGTGTGTCGCATGTCTATCTCTGATTGTGATAGTTGAGAGTAGTGTGTCGCATGTCTATCTCTGATTGTAATAGTTGAGAGTATGTGTCGCATGTCTATCTCTGATTGTAATTTTTGAGAGTAGTATGTCGCATGTCTATCTGTGATTGGTTTAGAATGATCCAGTGCTTGCCAACATTTGAATTCAGCAACAGACGCGTCGTCGTCTACTTCATTAAATACAAGATAAAATATCTGAGGTAGACTGTGTACAAGATAAAATATCTGAGGTCGACTGTGTACAAGATAAAATATCTGAGGTCGACTGTGTACAAGATAAAATATCTCAGGTTGATTGTGTACAGGATAAATTATATCAGGTTGATTGTGTATAAGATAAAATATCTCAGGTTGGTTGTGTACAGATAAAATATCTCAGGTTGATTGTGTACAAGATAAAATATATCAGGTTGATTGTGTATAATATAAAATATCTCAGGTTGGTTGTGTACAGATAAAATATCTAAGGTTGATTGTGTACAAAATAAAATATCTCAGGTCGACTGTGTACAAGATAAAATATCTCAGGTCGACTGTGTACAAGATAAAATATCTCAGTTTGATTGTGTACAGATAAAATATCTCACGTTGATTGTGTATAGTTAAAATATCTCAGGTTGATTGTGTATAAGATAAAATATCTGAGGTTGACTGTGTACAAAATAAAATATATCAGGTTGACTGTGTACAATATAAAATATTTCAGATCGACTGTGTACAAGATAAAATATTTCAGATTGACTGTGTACAAGATAAAATATCTCAGGTTGACTGTGTACAAAATAAAATATCTCAGGTTGACTGTGTACAAGATAAAATATCTCAGGATGACTGTGTACAAGATAAAATATTCCAGGTTGACTGTGTACAAGATAAAATATATCAGGTTGACTGTGTACAAGATAAAATATCTCGGGTTGACTGTGTACAAGATAAAATATCTCAGGTTGACTGTATACAAGATAAAATATCTCAGGTTGATTATGTACAAGATAAAATATCTCAGGTCGACTGTGTACAAGATAAAATATCTCAGGTTGATTGTGTACAAGATACAATATCTCAGGTCGATTGTGTACAAGATAAAATATTTCAGGTTGACTGTGTACAAGACAAAATATCTCAGGTCGACTGTGTACAAGATAAAATATCTCAGGTTGAGTGTGTACAAGATAAAATATCTCAGGGTGACTGTACAAGATAAAATATATCAGGTTGATTGTGTACAAGATAAAATATCTCAGGTTGATTGTGTACAAGATAAATTATATCAGGTTGATTGTGTATAAGATAAAATATCTCAGGTTGGTTGTGTACAGATAAAATATCTCAGGTTGATTGTGTACAAGATAAAATATATCAGGTTGATTGTGTATAATATAAAATATCTCAGGTTGGTTGTGTACAGATAAAATATCTCAGGTTGATTGTGTACAAAATAAAATATCTCAGGTCGACTGTGTACAAGATAAAATATCTCAGGTCGACTGTGTACAAGATAAAATATCTCAGTTTGATTGTGTACAGATAAAATATCTCACGTTGATTGTGTATAGTTAAAATATCTCAGGTTGATTGTGTATAAGATAAAATATCTGAGGTTGACTGTGTACAAAATAAAATATATCAGGTTGACTGTGTACAATATAAAATATTTCAGATCGACTGTGTACAAGATAAAATATTTCAGATTGACTGTGTACAAGATAAAATATCTCAGGTTGACTGTGTACAAAATAAAATATCCCATGTTGACTGTGTACAAAATAAAATATATCAGGTTGACTGTGTACAAGATAAAATATTCCATGTTGACTGTGTACAAGATAAAATATATCAGGTTGACTTTGTACAAGATAAAATATCTCGGGTTGACTGTGTACAAGATAAAATATCTCAGTTTGACTGTATACAAGATAAAATATCTCAGGTTGATTATGTACAAGATAAAATATCTCAGGTCGACTGTGTACAAGATAAAATATCTCAGGTTGATTGTGTACAAGATACAATATCTCAGGTCGATTGTGTACAAGATAAAATATCCCAGGTTGACTGTGTACAAGATAAAATATCTCAGGTGGACTGTGTACAAGATAAAATATCTCAGGTGGACTGTGTACAAGATAAAATATCTCAGGTGGACTGTGTACAAGATAAAATATCTCAGGTGGACTGTGCACAAGATAAAATATATATCTCAGGTCGACTGTATAAAAGTTACAATTTCTCTAACCGACTGTGTACAAGATAAAATATCTCAGGTGGACTGTATAAAAGTTACAATTTCTCTGACCGACTGTGTATACGATAGTTCTGTATTTGATTATGCCAACGGAAGTTCACAGTGATGCCTCTCTGTCGACAGGTAACCATGACGACACCAATAACAGCTGCCTCAAGCCTTCTTGTCGCCATCTTGCTCGCACAGACCTTGTGTAGTGGTGCTAATGACAGTGACGTCACGGAGCAAGAAAGAACACAAAAGGAATATCCACAAGGTAAGCAACAAAATGTGTAAAACAAGAGATGGCTAGGGACGGAAAGGATAAAACTAAACATAGGAGAGATGATTTTATCATCAGGGCACCCGGAACCTGGCGCACAACATAGTGAAGGGGTAGCTATAATGTTATCAAGGAATGCACAGAAGATACTGATAGAATGGAAAGCAGTAAGGCCACGACTAATGAGAGTAACTTTTAAAACAACAACAAAAAACAAAATAAAAATACACATTATCCAATGCTACGCATCAACCAATGAAAAGGATGATTTGGTTAAAGATGATTTCTATGAACAGATGCAATGTCTGATGGATGAAAGAACAGCCAAGGATATTATAATCTTGATGGAAGATCTAAATGCAAAAGTAGGATTGGACAACAGAGGCTTTTATGAGATCCTGGTAAAATATGGACTTAGAGAAATGAATGAGAATGAAGAGATATTTGTGAATTTCTGTGCCCTTAATCAAGTGAGCCTAGGAGGAACAATATTCCAACATAAAAGAATACATAAAGCTACGTGGGTGTCACCAGATCATAGAACAGAGAATCAAACTCATCACGTATGTATTAATAACAAGTTTAAGTCATCCTTACAGGATGTAAAAGTATATAGAGGGGCAGATGTATCTTCAGATCATCAACTTCTGATAGCCAAACTTAAACTTAAACTAAAAAGATATACTACAACGAATAAGGGTAGAAAGTATGTCAATGTAAGGTTTCATAAAGAATGAAAGATAAATTAGCAGTCACAATATCAAACAAATAACAGGTCACCGAACAACTAGAAATTACAATAAATATAGAAGATCATTGGAAACAGGTAAAGGATAAATGGAAGGAAACATACAAAGAAACATGCGAAGAAACACTGGGAAAAAGAGAACGGCAGAATAAGGCATGCATGACAGCAGAGACTCTGGAAACAAATTAAAGAAAGAAAAAGTAAGAAAGCAGACATAAATAAAAGCAAAACGAGAAGTAATAAAGCCAAGACAGAGGAAGCTTACACAGATGTGAACAAAGAAGATGTAGAAAGAACTGTACAACAGCACATAGAAATTAAGTGGAAAATATAAACAGATCAATGGCTTCATTAAAGATAAGCAAGGAAATCTGCTTAATAAGAAAAGGGAACAAATGAAGAGATGGAAGGAGCACTTTGAAGAACTCTTGAACAGACCCGGCTCAAATAATCCTCCAGATATACTACCAGCAGAAGAAGAGTTACACGTTAACTGTGGAAAACCAAGCAAGGAAGAAATAATGAAAGCCATCAAGCTATTAAAATAATGGTAAAGCCACAGGACCAGATGAAATTCCTTCAGAAGCCATCAGAGCAGATATTAACACCTCTACCAAAATGTTTAATCTATTAGATAAAATTTGGGAGAGGGAAGAAATACCTACAAACTTGAAAGAAGGTAATATGATCAAACTACCAAAGAAAGGAAGTTTACAGGAGTGCACAAATTATAGGGGAATTATGCTAATATCAGTGCCAGAAAAAATATTAGGCAGAATCATTCTGGAGAGACTAAAAGAGGCCATAGAGATACATTTGAGAGATGAACAAGCAGGTTTTAGGAAGAACAGATCATGTGCTGATCAAATAACTACTCTACGTATAATAGTTGAACAAAGTTTAGAACTAAAATCCCCACTTTATATTGGATTCATAGATTACGAAAAGGAATTTGATAGTTTAGACAGAAGAATGCTTTGGAAGTTGCTGAGTCATTACGGACTCCCCATAAGGTTTATTAACCTGATAAAAACAACGTATTAAGGAATGAAATGTAAAGTAAAATACGTGACTTGAGCCGTCGTCTTAGCACGCGAGTTTCCACCCATATGTGCTCGGCCGCCTATCCAGAAATGTTCGGAGATTTCTGTATAGTGTCGCCTCAAGCATCGAAACTCAGATGCGAGGCGACATTCTTCACCTTCCCAGGGTAATACCCTGGTACCCATTTCTGCCAACGGCTGGGTCGACCGTGGAGGTATTTTTTTTTCCCAACCACGAGTACAATTCACACTGCTCCCAGCGGGAATCGAACACGGGTTGTCCGCACGTCGGAAGTCCAGTCGGGTGGTTTTCCCAACTAGGCTACTGAGGCCCTCTAGGAATGAAATGTAGTGTGGTGCATGAAGGACAGTTTACAGAAGCATTTGAAATAAGAACATGAGTAAGGCAGGGATGCCTTCTGTCTCCATTTCTCTTTCTACTGGCCATAGATTGGATTATGAGAATAACTCAAAACAACAGAAATGGAATCCAGTGGTCACTGACCAAGCAACTTGATGATTTAGACTTTGCTGATGACATAGCTCTTCTATCACACAGTCATCAACAGATGCAGGATACAATGAGCAAACTTGATGAGAGATCACAACAGCTAGGACTGAAAATAAATAGAGATAAGACCAGCATAATGAGAATTAATACAGTTGGCAATAACCAAATAATAATAGGAGAAAACCTCTACTAGACATACAATGTTACAGGCAGTAAAATAGATAAAGAGGGAGGAACAGAAAATGATACCAAAATAAGGATATCAAAAGTAAGAGGAGCTTTTGTTGCACTGGGAAACATATGGAAGTCCAAAACAATTAAGTTAAGTGCAAAAATAACAATTTTCAATTCTAATGTTAAGTCAGTCTTATTATATGGCCAAACATGACAAGCAAAAAATATGGACGAATATCAAAAAGACTAAAACTATGATCATAAACAAAGAATATACTCAAAATCCAAAAGTGGATATCAAAATAGAAGGAATAGACCTGGAGACAGTTCAGAACTACAACCATCTTGGACATACTATAACCAGTGATGGAAAATGTACAACTGAAATAAACAAAAGAATAGGAATGGTAAAAAGTAATTTTAATGTCATGAAGAACATACTAACATCAAAACAAATAACACCAGGGCTAAAACTAAGAATAGCAAAATGTTACATCTTCTCAATATTCCTATATGGTGCAGAAACATGGACATTAGACAAGAAAACAGAACAGAAAATTGAAGCCTTTGAAATGTGGATTTATAGAAGAATAGGTAGAATTGGATGGAAGGAAAAGAAAACAAACGATGAAGTCTTAAAACAACTAAAAATGAAAAGAGAACTACTAAATACAATTCAAACAAGACAAGTGCGATTTTTGGGCCATGTTAAAAGACACAACAGCGTACTAAAAGTAATCCTGGAGGGGAAAATACAAGGTAAAAGAGGCAGAGGCAGACCAAGACTAACATGGACGAGTAACATCAAAAGATGGACAAATCAGCCTATGGCAACCTGCACCATCAAAGCAAGAGATAGAGCAAAATGGCGCTCCATGGTAGCCAACCTTCGTTGCGGAGTAGGCACTCGTTGATGATGATTATATCCCTAGAATAAGAACCCAAGAGAAAAGAAATATCCCTTGGGTAAGAAACAAATTGACACATTCTGTATCAGGTCTACGTTTCATTAACAAAATCGTTTTTTTACGATAGCGGCTTGTTAAACCTCTGAACAACGGTAGACCAAGCCGGAGTTAAATAGTTAAACCTCTGAACAACGGTAGACCAAGCCGGAGTTAAATAGTTAAACCTCTGAACAACGGTAGACCAAGCCGGAGTTAAATAGTTAAACCTCTGAACAACGGTAGACCAAGCCGGAGTTAAATAGTTAAACCTCTGAACAACGGTAGACCAAGCCGGAGTTAAATAGTTAAACCTCTGAACAACGGTAGACCAAGCCGGAGTTAAATAGTTAAACCTCTGAACAACGGTAGACCAAGCCGGAGTTAAATAGTTAAACCTCTGAACAACGGTAGACCAAGCCGGAGTTAAATAGTTAAACCTCTGAACAACGGTAGACCAAGCCGGAGTTAAATAGTTAAACCTCTGAACAACGGTAGACCAAGCCGGAGTTAAATAGTTAAACCTCTGAACAACGGTAGACCAAGCCGGAGTTAAATAGTTAAACCTCTGAACAACGGTAGACCAAGCCGGAGTTAAATAGTTAAACCTCTGAACAACGGTAGACCAAGCCGGAGTTAAATAATTCCTCCATCTTGGATGCAACCGGAAACTGAGAGCTTCTTGCACAGAACAAAGACAAATGGCGAGATTTGATCAAGTATCTTTACAAGAATTCAGATAAGAGAGGGAGTATCTTGGTCTACGCCCTATGAGCCGGCTACGGCTCGAAAGTTCAATAGATAGATAGAAGAAACAAAGAGAAAAGGAATATCCCCAAGGTAAGAAACAAAGAGAAAAGGAATATCCCCAAGGTAAGAAACAAAGAGAAAAGGAATATCCCCAAGGTAAGAAACAAAGAGAAAAGGAATATCCCCAAGGTAAGAAACAAAGAGAAAAGGAATATCCCCAAGGTAAGAAACAAAGAGTAAAGGAATATCCCCAAGGTAAGAAACAAAGAGTAAAGGAATATCCCCAAGGTAAGAAACAAAGAGTAAAGGAATATCCCTATTTTTTTATTTTTTTTATTTTTATAAATCTTTATTTCGTTTTTTAAAACAATACATTTCATTTTACAACAATAAATTGCATGTATGTGATTTGATGATGATGAGTGATGATACATATATTTTCCATGTAAAAAGTTAAGCGATCTATTGCACCACACGACCAAAGGTTCAGAAGACAATAGGAGCGCCAGAGGCGACAATAGACTTGATCGCCCCGACCTTTGTCGGCGACTTTAAAGGTGGAACTTTCTTTATGTCTGTTGCCACTAAAGGTAGTTAAGCGAGGCGACAATAGCCTCGAGCCTGTCTTTTGGCAGGTGTGTCGTCTCGTCGGCGTCTTAACTGATTTCTTGTCTATTGATTGCCGCCAGTGAATGCTTAAAACGAGGCAACAATAGCCTCGAGCACTCTGACGTCTGTGTTTGGGGATGTCGTCGGTGGCTGTATTGCTTTGATGATGTCACCAAGTGTGGCAAACAAGGGAGATAAAAGGCTTGACAGGTGTGTCTTTCCACTTGAATAGTGGAAAATCATTCATTCGCATTCTTCCATTCATTCTCGAAAATTTAATTTTATTGTTTAAAAATGGACATTGCTCTTTTATTATAAATAAGTAAAAACAAGTTGGCATTAAAAGTCTTAGATTGGTAAACGGCAGCATTTCTGCAAGCCCACACTAAATTCCTATATTCCGATAATAGAATTAGGGATTTAGTGTAGGATTGTTGTGTTGTTGTTTTTGGCAGTGTGTTTAGCATGATAGATCTGTATATGTCTACTTTTTGTGTAGTGTGTGTTTCTAGTGTGTGTTGTAACTCTGTTCTTGCTGGTATGATTGTGCTGCATTTGTAGAATATGTGTTCTTCTGTTTCTTGTATGTTTCGCCTGCAAAGTTGGCATTTTGCTGCTTGTCCTGTGGGTGTCATGCTGTATATGAGTCTGTCCTCAGGAATATCCCTAGAGTAAGAAACAAAGAGAAAAGGAATATCCCCAAGTAAAGAAACAAAGAGAAAAGGAATATCCATAGAGTAAGAAACAAAGAGAAAAGGAATATGCATAGAGTAAGAAACAAAGAGAAAAGATGCAGTAGCCAATAACTACCTCCCCTTCTCATTCGATATCTGAAAGTAATGGTTGTCTCCCCTGTAATTCTCAATAAAAATTGTTTTTATCTTCCATTTAAAATTCATCATAAATAATTTGTATTTTCTTACATCTAAACCCCATCATAAATAATACTTTTTATTATTCCCCATCTAAAAACCATCATAAATAATATTTGTTATTCCTCATCTAAAACCCATCAAAAATAATAATATTTGTTATTCCCCTTCTAAAAACCATCATATATAATAATATTTGTTATTCCCCATCTAAAAACCATCATAAATAATAATATTTGTTATTCCCCATCTAAAAACCATCATAAATAATAATATTTGTTATTCCCCATCTAAAAACCATCATATATAATAATATTTGTTATTCCCCATCTAAAAACCATCATAAATGATAATATTTGTTATTCCCCATCTAAAAACCATCATAAATAATAATATTTGTTATTCCCCATCTAAAAACCATCATATATAATAATATTTGTTATTCCCCATATAAAAACCATCATAAATAATAATATTTGTTATTCCCCATCTAAAAACCATCATATATAATAATATTTGTTATTCCCCATCTAAAAACCATCATAAATAATAATATTTGTTATTCCCCATCTAAAAACCATCATAAATAATAATATTTGTTATTCCCCATCTAAAAACCATCATAAATAATAATATTTGTTTTTCCCCATCTAAAAACCATCATAAATAATAATATTTGTTATTCCCCATCTAAAAACCATCATAAATAATAATATTTGTTATTCCCCATCTAAAAACCATCATAAATAATCATATTTACTGATTCACATTTAAACATAAGAATTCATTATAGATGTTGTAAAGAACAGTTTTGTGTTATTACTTGAATGTGATGTGTTGTGATGTGTTGTGATGTGCTGTGATGTGCTGTGATGTGATGTGCTACGATGGGATGTGCTACGATGGGATGTTATGTGCTGTGTTGTGATGTGCTGTGATGTGCTACGATTAATTGTGCTACGATGGGATGTGATGTGCTGTGGTGTGATGTGCTACGATTGGATGTGCTACGATGGGATGTGATGTGCTGTGGTGTGATGTGCTGCGATCTGCTGATGTGATGTTCGGTGATGTGATGTGCTGAGATGTGCTGTGATTATAATGTGTTGTGCTGTGATGTGATGTGCTGTGATATGATGTGCTGTGATATGATGGGCTGTGATTATAATGTGATGTGCTGTGATATGATGTGCTGTGATGTAATGTGCTGTGGTGTGATATGATGTGCTTTGCAATGATGAGATGTGATGTGCTGTGATATGATGTGCTATATTGTGATGTGCTGTGATATGATGTGCTGTGATATGATGTGCTGCGAAGTGCAGTGATATTAAGTGTTGTTATATAAAGCTGCTGTGATATGATGTGATGTGCTGTGCTGTGATATGATTTGCTGTGCTGTGATATGATGTGATGTGCTGTGATATGATGTGCTGTGATATGTTGTGCTGTGATGTGCTGTGATATGATGTGATTTGCTGTGCTGTGATATGATGTGATGTGCTGTGATATGATGTGATGTGCTGTGATATGTTGTGCTGTGATGTGATGCGCTGCAATATGATGTGATGTGATAAGATGCGATGCGCTGTGATATAATGTGATATGATGTGATGTGCTGTGATATGATGTGATGTGCTGTGCCGTGATGTGTTGTGATATGATGTGACGTGCTGTGCTGTGATGTGATATGATGTGATGTTCTGTAATAGTATGTGCTGTGATGTGCTATTATATGATGTGATATGATGTGATGTGATATGATGTGATGTGCGGTGCTGTGATGTGATGTGTTATGATGTGATGTGGTATGATGTGCTATGATATATTGTGCTGTGATAAGATGTGATGTGCTGTGCTGTGATATGCTGTGATGTGATGTAATGTGTTGTGATGATATATGCTGTGATGTGATGTAATGTGTTGTGATGATATATGCTGTGATGTAATGTGCTGTGATGTAATGTGTTGTGATGCAATGTGCTGTGATGTGATGTAATGTGCTGTGATATAATGTGCTGTGCTGAGGTGTGTTATAATGTGCTGTGCTGTGATGTAGTGTGATGTAATGTGCTGTGCTGTGATGTAATGTGCTGTGCTGTGATGTAATGTGCTATGATGTAATGTGTTGTGCTATGCTGTGATGAGGTGTGTTATAATGTGCTTCGCTGTGATGAGGTGTGATGCAATGTGCTGTGTTGTAATGTGCTGTGCTGTAATGTGCTCTGCTGTGATGATGTGTGATGTAATGTGCTGTGCTGTGATGTAATGTGGTGTGCTGTGATGTAATGTGCTGTGCTGTGATGCGGTGTGATGTAATGTGCTGTGATGTAAGTGATGTGCTGTGATGTAAGTGATGTGCTGTGATGTAATGTGCTGTGATGTAATGTGCTGTGCTGTGATGCGGTGTAATGTGATGTGCTGTCATATGATGTGATGTTCTGTGATGTTGAACGCAACACTCTCACTTCTCCGTGTCTTCGCCTCATCAAAAGTCAGCAATGAAGGAGAATCGAATCATTGTTTATCACAAACACGCATGCAGTCGGTCTAAGTCAAGCAGATCCATATGCTAAATACTGTAACAATCATCATCATGTCGCCCGGTCCTTTGCAGAACATTGCAGTCACCACAGCCCGTCAGAAAAAATCTCTGTCTCTAGCCAGATCTACCACAGAACATTGCAGTCACCACAGCCCATCTGAAAGAATCTCTGTCTCTAGCCAGATCTACCACAGAACATTGCAGTCACCACAGCCCGTCAGAAAAAAATCTCCGTCTCTAACCAGATCTACCACAGAACATTGCAGTCACCACAGCCCGTCTGAAAGAATCTCTGTCTCTAGCCAGATCTACCACAGAACATTGCAGTCACCACAGCCCATCTGAAAGAATCTCTGTCTCTAGCCAGATCTGCCACAGAACATTGCAGTCACCACAGTCCGTCTGAAAGAATCTTTGTCTCTAGCCAGATCTACCACAGAACATTGCAGTCACCACAGCCCGTCTGAAAGAATCTCTGTCTCTAGCCAGATCTACCACAGAACATTGCAGTCACCACAGCCCATCTGAAAGAATCTCTGTCTCTAGCCAGATCTGCCATAGAACATTGCAGTCACCACAGTCCGTCTGAAAGAATCTTTGTCTCTAGCCAGATCTGCCACAGAACATTGCAGTCACCACAGTCCGTCTGAAAGAATCTCTGTCTCTAGCCAGATCTACCACAGAACATTGCAGTCACCACAGCCCGTCTGAAAGAATCTCTGTCTCTAGCCAGATCTACCACAGAACATTGCAGTCACCACAGCCCGTCTGAAAGAATCTCTGTCTCTAGCCAGATCTAATACAGAACATTGCAGTCACCACAGCCCGTCTGAAAGAATCTCTGTCTCTAGCCAGATCTAATACAGAACATTGCAGTCACCACAGCCCGTCTGAAAGAATCTCTGTCTCTAGCCAGATCTACCACAGAACATTGCGTTCACCACAGCCCGTCTGAAAGAATCTCTGTCTCTAGCCAGATCTACCACAGAACATTGCAGTCACCACAGCCCGTCTGAAAGAATCTCTGTCTCTAGCCAGATCTACCACAGAACATTGCGTTCACCACAGCCCGTCTGAAAGAATCTCTGTCTCTAGCCAGATCTACCACAGAACATTGCGTTCACCACAGCCCGTCTGAAAGAATCTCTGTCTCTAGCCAGATCTACCACAGAACATTGCAGTCACCACAGCCCGTCTGAAAGAATCTCTGTCTCTAGCCAGATCTACCACTTCTTCTATTGTCATGTTCAATGATACCTTAAACCCACCTGCTTCATGGTCTGCCCCTGATGCATCGCCCAGGAACTATGCCTTCTATTATTGTTCTTTCCAGCCCGCTGTGACTTTTGACGTGATGAAAGTTTAAATTTCCTCTGTAGAATAGCGTTTATTACATATCACATATTATATAGTATATATCACAAAGTATATATATCGCATAGTATATACCACATATTATATATCACATATTATATATTACATATTATATATCACATATTATATATCACATATTATATTTCATATATCACATATTATATATCACATATTATTTATCATATATCACATAGTATATATCACATATTATATATCACATATTATATATCACATTGTATATATCACATATAATATATATCACATAGTATATATCACATATTATATATCACATATTATATATCACGTATAATATATATCACATAGTATATACCACATATTATATATCATACAGTATATATCACATATTATATATCACATATTACATATCACATAGTATATATCACATAGTATATATCACATAGTATATATCACATAGTATATATCACATATTATATCAAATATCTTAGTAGTAGGAAACGCTTTGTACAGAACCTCGCAGTAGGAGGCAATCTGATCATCAGAAGTGGACTCCATCGAGCAAGTGTTTCAGCCATAAACAAACGAGGAAGTTTTAAAAGAACAACAAATTAAAAGAGAATTACTAAACACAATTAGAGCAAGACAAATGAAATATTTTGGTCATGTTAAAAGACACGTCTAATAAAAATAATATTAGAAGGGAAAATACAAGGTAAAAGAGGCAGAGGCAGACCAAGACTAACATGGACGAGTAACATCAAAAGATGGACAAGTCAGCCTATGACAATCTGCACCATCAAAGCAAGAGTTGGAGTGGAATGGCGCTCCATGGTAGCCACCCTTCGATGCGGAGACAGCACTCAATGATGATGATGACGGTGGAGTGTCTGTCGGCCCGGGGACTTCTTGCAACCAAGCGGTGTGAACGGTCGATGATGTCATTGTCTCGCTACTTGCCGCGCCTCATCTAGGGTGACACCGAAGCTAATTGTTTAGTTAGCTGAGTGGCAGTGTTCCCTAGCATTTGGCTTTTCGTGGCAAGGCGCTGTGCCACTGAGTACGGGTTCGATCCTGCTTTGGTCCATATTTTTTTCTGTTGTTGATTATTTGTCATTTTTTCCGAGTGCTGTCAACATACCTCTTCCTCTGAATTGATTCGCTGATTATCGCCTCGGAAGTTCCCCTCTAGAATAATATTCATTGATGATTATTTGTCTGCCGCTGAGACCGAAGGTCACGGTGTCGCCTAGTTGTCTCTCCCTCAGGTTATTGTGAACTTGATTGTCTGAACTGTCGGCACCACAGACGCCTGGTGTTGCTAAGGTCGATGATGTAACTTCTTATCGTCCACGCCTCGTGTCTATTCCCCGAGCAAACAGAGAGTTGACTTACGTGAGAGTAATAAGTTGTCGAGCTGCTCGCCCGATTGTCTGGACATACGATTATTTCATTGTTGATGTGTCACGATTCTGCCACAGCCAGCACGACGCTCTTTCGGCTGACTCAGCAATATTGAATCGATATAAAATCATTGTTGATGTGTCACGATTCTGCCACAGCCAGCACGACGCTCTTTCGGCTGACTCAGAAATAGTCTTCATTTTTGGTGTTCACATTCCCCCCCTTAATTCCTAGCATCTTGAAGAGGTCGTCGAGGGACGGGGTCGCGAGTCATCTGGCACTGTCCACCATAGAAAACACTCTACTTTGACTACAAAATACTCACCAAGACCTTGACGAACAAGCTAAAACCATTCGTGCTATCACTTGTCCACGAGGACCAACAGTGCAGCATCCAAGGCAGAAACATAGCCAACCACACCCACTTCATACGAGACATATTCACATACACACACGGAAGAAACGTGCAATCGTCGATCCTGTCCCTAGACCAGGAGAAGGCCTTTGACAAGGTTTCACACTCCTACCTACACAAGACACTGCACAACTGCAACATAGGAGATAACTTCCGACGATGGATTCAAATCCTGTACTCCAGACCTGAGAGCAAAGTCCTCGTCAATCACACACTCACGGACTCCTTCACACTAACCAGGTTCGTCAGACAGGGATGCCCTATATCTCCGCTGCTCTACATCCTAGCCTTAGAGCCATTACTCGAAAAAAATAAGAAAAGACGACACCATCAGAGGCACCTTTATACCAGGAGTAGGACAACGGAAGCTCATCGCATACGTCGACGACACCATCAGAGGCACCTTTATACCAGGAGTAGGACAACGGAAGCTCATCGCATACGTCGACGACACCATCAGAGGCACCTTTATACCAGGAGTAGGACAACGGAAGCTCATCGCATACGTCTACGACACCATCAGAGGCACCTTTATACCAGGAGTAGGACAACGGAAGCTCATCGCATACGCCGACGACACCATCTTCTTCCCCACAAGCGACCGCTCAATAACAAACATCATCCAAGCATACTCAGACTTCGGTAACAGCAGCGGAGCGAAGATCAACGTGAGGAAGTCATCCATCATGGGGATCGGCAGGTGGCAGAACAAAAAGGATTTCCCTTTAGGACTGGCATCCGTCGACGTCATGACGGTGTACGGTACGGCATCACCTTCCCGTGCAACCCCAAGATAAGCAAACCCACATGGCAGGTTCTAACCACAAGAATCACCGACACCATGCTGAGATATCAGCACAAAACATCACCGACACCCTGCTGAGATATCAGCACAAAACATCACCGACACCCTGCTGAGATATCAGCACAAAACATCACCGACACCCTGCTGAGATATCAGCACAAAACATCACCGACACCATGCTGAGATATCAGCACAAAACATCACCGACACCCTGCTGAGATATCAGCACAAAACATCACCGACACCCTGCTGAGATATCAGCACAAAACATCACCGACACCCTGCTGAGATATCAGCACAAAACATCACCGACACCCTGCTGAGATATCAACACAAAACATCACCGACACCCTGCTGAGATATCAACACAAAACATCACTGACACCCTGCTGAGATATCAACACAAGAATCACCGACACCCTGCTGAGATATCAACACAAAACATCACCGACACCCTGCTGAGATATCAACACAAAAATCACCGACACCCTGCTGAGATATCAACACAAAAATCACCGACACCCTGCTGAGATATCAACACAAAAATCACCGACACCCTGCTGAGATATCAACACAAAACATCACTGACACCCTGCTGAGATAGCAACACAAAACATCACCGACACCCTGCTGAGATATCAACACAAAACATCACCGACACCCTGCTGAGATAACAACACAAAACATCACCGACACCCTGCTGAGATAGCAACACAAAACATCACCGACACCCTGCTGAGATATCAACACAAGAATCACCGACACCCTGCTGAGATATCAACACAAAACATCAACTATCTTCGGCAGAAGCGTCATCGTCAACAACATCCTCATTCCCCAAGCTACTCTACACGGTCACAGTTCTCGATTCACCTCGTCACTCACTAAATCAACAAGCACATCAACAAGTCCATCCTTCGACACGTCATACACAACATAAAACACGAAACACTGATCCAAAGAAAATACGACGGGGGAATCGCTCTCCAAGACATCAACTCCAAAATAAAATCCTTCAGAATCGGCCATGTGGGACGCATCGTTCAACGACCACACAGCCACCCTTTCGCCCATTACCACATGGGACTCAGGCTCATCGGCCATGTGGGACGCATCGTTCAACGACCACACAGCCACCCTTTCGCCCATTACCACATGGGACTCAGGCTCATCAGGCACACACAAATGAACAACGCAAGCCCACACCATTACGGGACCATGCCTGCTTTCTACAAGTCATGCATACAAGCCATACAAGGAAACGAACACCTCATGCACCAGACAACAAAACACATATACCAACAATTAATACAACAAACCCCACCACTACAACGAAGGATCAAATGGGGTTACCCACACAACATCCAAAACTACAGCGGCACGTTCCAGAACCTGCACAACCCAGTAGTCACTCCAAAGGAGAGAGAAGTCGCATATCGACTTCTGTTCAATACGACGCCACTGGAACAAGGAGACAATGCCAAATGTGCAACACAAACACACAAGGAAACGAAGAACACATATACTATAGATGCCCAATCATCACACCAACAATCCAAGCACTACATGACACACTGCAAACATATACCAAACACAAAGTAGACATACACAGAGCGATAATGCTAAATACGATACCAAACACGACACCAGAACACCACAACACTTTAGTTTCTCTACTTTCTTATTTTAGACACCTAGTATGGGTCTGTCGTAATGAAACGAAATTCAGAAGACGAACGTATGAACCAGAAATTTTCTTAAACATAGACATGAAAAAACAAATGTCCATTATAGAGAGAATGAGAGAGCGAATGAAGGCAGGCCCATGAGGACATCCACGATGATGAAACGATTTCAACAAACAAATGTCCATCATAGAGAGAATGAGAGAGCGAATGAAGGCAGGTTCATGAGGACATCCACGATGATGAAACGATTTCAACAAACAAATCTCCTGCCTCTTCTTCAGAGGAGGGCAGGAGGAAATTTAAATCACTGAGTGGAAAAAAAAAAACACACACACTCTACTCTGGAGTCCCTGCTGTCTCAGCTCGGTGGCGAGATCCTTGTACTTGGGTACTTTAAATATATGTTGTTCCTCTATCCTGGATTCAAATGGCACTGTGAGCTCTATTAAGATTATGTGGGTCATATCTGATGTGCACAATACAATGTCCGGACGCATTTTAGAACTTTTAATGACCTCTGGACTCTGGGTACTTCCCTCCCCCTGGGAGGTCAACAGCCATCTCTCAGTCATTCACTACGCCCAGGCTAGTGGAGTCGTTCCAGTTGTTTTGGTTGGGGCGCGCAACCTGTCCAGCTCTAAAAAAGTAGGTGTTTATTGTAGCTGCATGTAGAATACTGCATTAAACTGCACCATTCTTTTTAGACAATGCAATGAAAGTTGATGTTTTTAGTTCATTTGCTATGTATCCTGTGTGGTATATGTCGTTGCATATGTCTGTAATCATTTCAATGCCAAAATCTTCTAGTGCCTGTATCATCTCTATCTGTATGCTGTCAGGTCCTGCTGCTCTTCCCTTTTTCATTGTTTTTATAGCTTTTTCTACCTCAGATTTTGCAAACTCGCTGTGTATGTCCTTATGTCTCGGCCGTGACACAAACTCGCTGTGTATGTCCTTATGTCTCGGTCGTGACACAAACTTGCTGTGTATGTCCTTATGTCTCGGCCGTGACACAAACTCGCTGTGTATGTCCTTATGTCTCGGCCGTGACACAAACTCGCTGTGTATGTCCTTATGTCTCGGCCGTGACACAAACTCGCTGTATATGTCCTTATGTCTCGGCCGTGACACAAACTCGCTGTGTATGTCCTTATGTCTCGGCCGTGACACAAACTCGATGTGTATGTTCTTATGTCTCGGTTGTGACTCTTGTGTCTGGGTGGCACTGCTTCTGTATACTGGTCACGTGTGCTGGTAGTGACTAGATGACGATCCAATGTGACTCGTGGCAACAAGTATCGGGCTTTTGTTTTGACAGATGGAGACTAACAGTTCCCTGGGGGGTGTCGGTGGCAAGGGGGGAGACATTGACCTGACAGCGAATACGAGGAGCGTGTTGTTGGGCGGAGGGTGAGGCGACAGACAGTCGCGAGCTCTTGAAGCTCACCTTAGCCTCGTGCGTGATCAGAACATTCAGTAATGTGTCTCCCTTGGTTAATCGGCCAACCAGTCGTGTACCTCTACTTTCATTTTCCACCGAAGAGACGTTCCTTCAATTTGATTTCCCTTCATCAGACACCACCTTCTATAAAAATTATTTCCCTTCAGCCACCACCTTCTATAAAAATTATTTCCCTTCAGCCACCACCTTCTATAAAAATTATATCCCTTCAGACACCACCTTCTATAAAAATTATTTCCCTTCAGCCACCACCTTCTATAAAAATTATTTCCCTTCAGCCACCACCTTCTATAAAAATTATATCCCTTCAGACACCACCTTCTATAAAAATTATTTCCCTTCAGCCACCACCTTCTATAAAAATTATTTCCCTTCAGCCACCACCTTCTATAAAAATTATATCCCTTCAGACACCACCTTCTATAAAAATTATTTCCCTTCAGCCACCACCTTCTATAAAAATGATTTCCCTTCAGCCACCACCTTCTATAAAAATTATTTCCCTTCAGCCACCACCTTCTATAAAAATTATATCCCTTCAGACACCACCTTCTATAAAAATTATTTCCCTTCAGACACCACCTTCTATAAAAATGATTTCCCTTCAGACACCACCTTCTATAAAAATTATTTCCCTTCAGCCACCACCTTCTATAAAAATTATATCCCTTCAGACACCACCTTCTATAAAAATTATTTCCCTTCAGACACCACCTTCTATAAAAATTATTTCCCTTCAGCCACCACCTTCTATAAAAATTATTTCCCTTCAGCCACCACCTTCTATAAAAATTATATCCCTTCAGACACCACCTTCTATAAAAATTATTTCCCTTCAGCCACCACCTTCTATAAAAATTATTTCCCTTCAGCCACCACCTTCTATAAAAATTATATCCCTTCAGACACCACCTTCTATAAAAATTATTTCCCTTCAGCCACCACCTTCTATAAAAATGATTTCCCTTCAGCCACCACCTTCTATAAAAATTATTTCCCTTCAGCCACCACCTTCTATAAAAATTATATCCCTTCAGACACCACCTTCTATAAAAATTATTTCCCTTCAGACACCACCTTCTATAAAAATGATTTCCCTTCAGACACCACCTTCTATAAAAATGATTTCCCTTCAGACACCACCTTCTATAAAAATTATTTCCCTTCAGACACCACCTTCTATAAAAATTATTTCCCTTCAGACACCACTTTCTATAAAAATGATTTCACTTCAGACTCCACTTTCTGCAAAAAAGCCACCTTCTATAAAAATTATTTCCTTTCAGACACCACTTACTGCAAAAATTATTTCCCTTCAGACGCCACTTTCTGCAAAAATTATTTCCCTTCAGACGCCACTTTCTGCAAAAATTATTTCCCCTCAGACGCCACTTTCTGCAAAAATTAATTTCCGTTCAGACACCACCTTCTGTAAAAATTATTTCCCTTCAGCCACCACCTTCTATAAAAATTATATCCCTTCAGACACCACCTTCTATAAAAATTATTTCCCTTCAGACACCACCTTCTATAAAAATGATTTCCCTTCAGACACCACCTTCTATAAAAATGATTTCCCTTCAGACACCACCTTCTATAAAAATGATTTCCCTTCAGACACCACCTTCTATAAAAATTATTTCCCTTCAGACACCACTTTCTATAAAAATGATTTCACTTCAGACTCCACTTTCTGCAAAAAGCCACCTTCTATAAAAATTATTTCCTTTCAGACACCACTTACTGCAAAAATTATTTCCCTTCAGACGCCACTTTCTGCAAAAATTATTTCCCTTCAGACGCCACTTTCTGCAAAAATTATTTCCCCTCAGACGCCACTTTCTGCAAAAATTAATTTCCGTTCAGACACCACCTTCTGTAAAAATTATTTCCCTTCAGACACCACTTTCTATAAAAATTATTTCCTTTCACACACCACCTTCTATAAAAATTATTTCCCTTCAGACACCACCTTCTATAAAAATTATTTCCCTTCAGACACCACCTTCTATAAAAATTATTTCCCTTCAGACACCACCTTCTATAAAAATTATTTCCCTTCAGACACCACCTTCTATAAAAATTATTTCCCTTCAGACACCACCTTCTATAAAAATTATTTCCCTTCAGACACCACCTTCTATAAAAATTATTTCCCTTCAGACACCACTTTCTATAAAAATGATTTCACTTCAGACACCACTTTCTGCAAAAATGATTTCCCTTCAGACGCCACTTTCTGCAAAAAGCCACTTTATATAAAAATTGTTTCCTTTCAGACACCACTTTCTGCAAAAAATATTTCCCTTCAGACGCCACTTTCTGCAAAAATTATTTCCCTTCTGATGCCACTTTCTGCAAAAATTATTTCCCCTCAGACGCCACTTTCTGCAAAAATTAATTTCTCTTCAGACACCACCTTCTGTAAAAATTATTTCCCTTCAGACACCACTTTCTATAAAAATTATTTCCTTTCACACACCACCTTCTATAAAAATTATTTCCCTTCCGACACAACCTTCTATAAAACATTATTTCCCCTCAGACGCCACCTTCTGTAAAATTATTTCCTTTCAGACAACACTTTCTGCAAAAATTATTTCCCTTTAGACACCACTTTCTGCAAAAATTATTTCTGTTCATCCTACACCACTTTCTGAAAAAAAAGTATTTCCGTTCATCCTACACCACGTTCTGCAAAAAATATTTCCGTTCATCCTACACCACGTTCTGCAAAAAATATTTCCGTTCATCCTACACCACGTTCTGCAAAAATTATTTCCGTTCATCCTAGACCACGTTCTGAAAAAATTATTTCCCGTCAGATCAGTGTTTCTTTAGTTTGATCCGTGTTTCTTTAGTTTGATCAGTGTTTCTTCAGACAAGTTTCCCTAAAGTTGACTTCATTCCAGACAAGTGTTTCTGTAATTTTATTTCCTCTAGTCAAGTGTTTCTGTAATTTTATTTCCTCTAGTCAAGTGTTTCTGTAATTTTATTTCCTCTAGTCAAGTGTTTCTATAATTTTATTTCCTCTAGTCAAGTGTTTCTGTAATTTTATTTCCTCTAGTCAAGTGTTTCTGTAATTTTATTTCCTCTAGTCAAGTGTTTCTGTAATTTTATTTCATCTAGTCAAGTGTTTCTGTAATTTTATTTCCTCTAGTCAAGTGTTTCTGTAATTTTATTTCCTCTAGTCAAGTGTTTCTGTAATTTTATTTCCTCTAGTCAAGTGTTTCTATAATTTTATTTCCTCTAGTCAAGTGTCTATAATTTTATTTTCTCTAGTTAGGTGTTTCTATAATTTTATTTCCTCTAGTCAAGTGTTTCTATAATTTTATTTCCTCTAGTCAAGTGTCTATAATTTTATTTTCTCTAGTTAAGTGTTTCTCCAATTTTATTACCTCTAGTCAAGTGTGTTTCCATTTTGATTTCCTCTAGTCAAGTGTTTCTCCAATTTCATTTCTTTAGGCAAGTGTGTTTCAAATTTGATTTCCTCTAGTCAAGTGTTTCTCCAATGTTCTTTCCTGTAGTCATGTGTTTCTGTAATTTTATTTCCTTTAGTCAAGTGTTTATCCAATTTGATCTTCTCTAGTTAAGTGTTTCTCCAATTTTATTTCCTCTAGTCAAGTGTGTTTCCATTTTGATTTCCTCTAGTCAAGTGTTTCTCCAATTTCATTTCCTTAGGCAAGTGTGTTTCAAATTTGATTTCCTCTAGTCAAGTGTTTCTCTATTTTAATTTCCTCTAGTCAAGTGTGTTTTCATTTTGATTTCCTCTAGTCAAGTGTTTCTCTATTTTAATTTCCTCTAGTCAAGTGTGTTTTCATTTTGATTTCCTCTAGTCAAGTGTTTCTCCATTTTGATTTCTTCTAGTCAAGTGTTTCTCAAATTTGATTTCCTGTAGTCAATTGTTTCTCCATTTTGATTTCTTCTAGTCAAGTGTTTCTCCAAATTGATTTCCTCTAGTCAATTGTTTCTCCATTTTGATTTCTTCTAGTCAAGTGTTTCTCAAATTTGATTTCCTCTAGTCAATTGTTTCTCCATTTTGATTTCTTGTAGTCAAGTGTTTCTCCAATCTGATTTCCTCTAGTCAAGTGTTTCTCCAATCTGATTTCCTCTAGTCAAGTGTTTCTCAAATTTGATTTCCTGTAGTCAATTGTTTCTCCATTTTGATTTCTTCTAGTCAAGTGTTTCTCCAAATTGATTTCCTCTAGTCAAGTGTTTCTCAAATTTGATTTCCTGTAGTCGAGTGTTGTGATTTGCTTCCCTAATTTGCAGCATGACTTCAATACAGTCGATGTTCCACCAATTTGATTTCCTTCCAGTTGTTATTAGGAACACTACGGGGCCATGTCTCTGACCGCTCTTTGGATGCACTGGCAGGTCGATGTGTCCCAAAGGTCAACAGCCTCACTTTTCTGATCATCATTCTCTCCACTGCAGTAAACATTGCAACCAACAACAACATATTCAAGGTTGGTGTTGCTTTTGAAACGCTGCGCGACGACAGCAGTGCGTATAATTAAAGTAGAACCAGTTTCATTGCCTTTATGATATGGAAGCAGTTTGAATTGTACACGTGGTTGGAAAAAAATAGCCCTCCCAGCAGCTGACAGAAATGGGTACCAGGGAAAGTGAGGAATGGCGCCTCGCTCGTGAGTAACGATGCTTGAGAAGACACTGGACAAGAGTCTCCGATCAAATCCAGATAGGTGGCCGAGCAAATATGGGTAAAAACTAATGTGATATGACGCCGATTTTTAAGAGCCAAAAAAAGTTGCAGAAGGTAACATCATGTTCAATATTGTAGAAGGTAACGACATGTTCAATGTGGTAGAAGGTAACGATATGTTCAATGTGGTAGAAGGTAACGACATGTTCAATGTGGTAGAAGGTAACGATATGTTCAATGTGGTAGAAGGTAACGACATGTTCAATGTGGTAGAAGGTAACGACATGTTCAATGTGGTAGAAGGTAACGACATGTTCAATGTGGTAGAAGGTAACGATATGTTCCATGTGGTAGAAGGTAACGACATGTTCAATGTGGTAGAAGGTAACGACATGTTCAATGTGGTAGAAGGTAACGACATGTTCAATATTGTAGATGGTAACGACATGTTAAATGTGGTAGAAGGTAACGACATGTTCAATGTGGTGGTTCAATGTGGTAGAATGTCACGACATATTAAATGTGGTAGAAGGTAACGACATGTTCAATGTGGTAGAAGGTAACGACATGTTCAATATTGTAGAAGGTAACGACATGTTAAATGTGGTAGAAGGTAACGACATTTTCAATATTGTAGAAGGTAACGACATGTTTAATGTGGTAGAAGGTAACGATATGTTCAATGTGGTAGGAGGTAACGACATGTTCAATGTGGTGGTTCAATGTGGTAGAATGTCACGACATATTAAATGCGGTAGAAGGTAACGACATGTTCAATGTGGGAGAAGGTAACGACATGTTCAATGTGTTAGAAGGTAACGATATGTTCAATGTGGTAGAAGGTAACGACATGTTCAATGTGTTAGAAGGTAACGACATGTTAAATGTGGTAGAAGGTAACGACATGTTAAATGTGGTAGAAGGTAACGATATGTTCAGTGTGGTAGAAGGTAACGACATGTTCAATGTGGTAGAAGGTAAAGACATGTTCAATGTGGTAGAAGGTAACGACATGTTCAATGTGGTAGAAGGTAACGACATGTTCAATGTGGTAGAAGGTAACGATATGTTCAATGTGGTAGAAGGTAACGACATGTTCAATGTGGTAGAAGGTAACGACATGTTTAATGTGGTAGAAGGTAACGATATGTTCAATGTGGTAGAAGGTAACGACATGTTCAATGTGGTGGTTCAATGTGGTAGAATGTCACGACATATTAAATGTGGTAGAAGGTAACGACATGTTCAATGTGGTAGAAGGTAACGACTTGTTCAATGTGGTAGAAGGTAACGACATGTTCAATGTGGTAGAAGGTAACGACATGTTCAATATTGTAGATGGTAACGACATGTTAAATGTGGTAGAAGGTAACGACATGTTAAATGTGGTAGAAGGTAACGACATGTTCAATGTGGTAGAAGGTTACGACATGTTCAATGTGGTAGAAGGTAACGACATTTTCAATATTGTAGAAGGTAACGACATGTTTAATGTGGTAGAAGGTAACGACATTTTCAATATTGTAGAAGGTAACGACATGTTTAATGTGGTAGAAGGTAACGATATGTTCAATGTGGTAGGAGGTAACGACATGTTCAATGTGGTGGTTCAATGTGGTAGAATGTCACGACATATTAAATGTGGTAGAAGGTAACGACATGTTCAATGTGGTAGAAGGTAACGACATGTTCAATATTGTAGAAGGTAACGACATGTTAAATGTGGTAGAAGGTAACGACATTTTCAATATTGTAGAAGGTAACGACATGTTTAATGTGGTAGAAGGTAACGACATGTTCAATATTGTAGATGGTAACGACATGTTAAATGTGGTAGAAGGTAACGACATGTTAAATGTGGTAGAAGGTAACGACATGTTCAATGTGGTAGAAGGTTACGACATGTTCAACGTGGTAGAAGGTAACGACATTTTCAATATTGTACAGGGTGTTTATAAAGTCTCACTAACTTGGTATCTAGGTCAATTTGAAAAAAAAATGTTTATGACGTCATCACAATATGTGCTCCCACTGTCAATGAAATTTGTTGAATAAGTTATTGCTACTGGAAATGTGGAAGATGCTCCACGATCTGGTAGGCCTGCTGTGAATGATGAAATATGTTAGATATCCAAGACAGAATCCTTAAAAGTCCAGACAAGTCATTAAGAAAACTGTCGCAACAAGTGAACTACCATTGAGCACATATTGTGATGACGTCATAAACATTTTTTTTTCAAATTGACCTAGATACCAAGTGTAGTGAGACTTTATAAACACCCTATAGAAGGTAACGACATGTTTAATGTGGTAGAAGGTAACGACATTTTCAATATTGTAGAAGGTAACGACATGTTAAATGTGGTAGAAGGTAACGACATGTTCAGTGTGGTAGAAGGTAACGATATGTTCAGTGTGGTAGAAGGTAACGATATGTTCAGTGTGGTAGAAGGTAACGACATGTTCAGTGTGGTAGAAGGTAACGATATGTTCAGTGTGGTAGAAGGTAACGACATGTTCAATGTGGTAGAAGGTAACGACTTGTTCAATGTGGTAGAAGGTAACGACATGTTAAATGTGGTAGAAGGTAACGATATGTTCAGTGTGGTAGAAGGTAACGACATGTTCAGTGTGGTAGAAGGTAACGATATGTTCAGTGTGGTAGAAGGTAACGATATGTTCAGTGTGGTAGAAGGTAACGACATGTTCAGTGTGGTAGAAGGTAACGATATGTTCAGTGTGGTAGAAGGTAACGACATGTTCAGTGTGGTAGAAGGTAACGATATGTTCAGTGTGGTAGAAGGTAACGACATGTTCAGTGTAGTAGAAGGTAACGATATGTTCAGTGTGGTAGAAGGTAACGACATGTTCATTGTGGTAGAAGGTAACGATATGTTCAGTGTGGTAGAAGGTAACGACATGTTCACTGTGGTAGAAGGTAACGACATGTTCAATGTGGTAGAAGGTAACGACATGTTAAAGGTGGTAGAAGGTAACGACATGTTCAGTGTGGTAGAAGGTAACGACATGTTCAGTGTGGTAGAAGGTAACGACATGCTCAGTGTGGTAGAAGGTAACGATATGTTCAGTGTGGTAGAAGGTAACGATATGTTCAGTGTGGTAGAAGGTAACGATATGTTCAATGTGGTAGAAGGTAACGACATGTTCAATGTGGTAGAAGGTAACGACATGTTCAATGTGGTAGAAGGTAACGACATGTTCAATGTGGTAGAAGGTAACGACATGTTCAGTGTGGTAGAAGGTAACGATATGTTAAATGTGGTAGAATGTAACATGTTCAGTGTGGTAGAAGGTAACGACATGTTCAATGTGGTAGAAGGTAACGACATGTTCAGTGTGGTAGAAGGTAACGATATTTTAAATGTGGTAGAAGGTAACGACATGTTCAAAGTGGCAGAAGGTAACGATATGTTCAGTGTGGTAGAAGGTAACGACATGTTCAATATTGTAGAATGTCACGACATGTTCAATGTACTAGAAGGTAACATCATGTTCTATGAGTTAGAAGGTAACGATATGTTCAATGTGGTAGAATGTCACGACATGTTCAATGTGGTAGAAGGTAAGGATATGTTCATTGTGGTAGAAGGTAACGACATGTTCAATGTGGAAGAAGGTAACGACATGTTCAATATTGTAGAATGTCACGACATGTTCAATGTGGTAGAAGGTAACGACATGTTCAATGTGGTAGAAGGTAACGACCTGTTCAATATTGTAGAATGTCACGACATGTTCAATGTGGTAGAAGGTAACGACATGTTCAATGTGGTAGAAGGTAACGACATTTTCAATATTGTAGAAGGTAACGACATGTTAAATGTGGTAGAAGGTAACGACATGTACAATGTGGTAGAAGGTAACGACATGTTCAATGTGGTAGAAGGTAACGACATGTTCAATATTGTGGAAGGTAACGACATGTTCAATGTAGTAGAATGTCACGACATGTTCAATATGGTAGAAGGTAACGGCATGTTCAATGTGGTAGAAGGTAACGACATGTTCAATGTGGTAGAAGGTAACGACATGTTCAATGTTGTAGAAGGTAACGACATGTTCAATGTGGTAGAATGTCACGACATGTTAAATGTGGTAGAAGGTAACGACATGTTCAATGTTGTAGAAGGTAACGACATGTTCAATATTGTAGAAGGTAACGACATGTTAAATGTGGTAGAAGGTAACGACATGTTCAATGTGGTAGAAGGTATCGACATGTTCAATGTGGTAGAAGGTAACGACATGTTCAGTGTGGTAGAAGGTAACGACATGTTAAATGTGGTAGAAGGTAACGACATGTTCAATGTGGTAGAAGGTAACGACATGTTCAATGTGGTAGAAGGTAACGACATGTTCAATATTGTAGATGGTAACGACATGTTAAATGTGGTAGAAGGTAACGACATGTTAAATGTGGTAGAAGGTAACGACATGTTCAATGTGGTAGAAGGTTACGACATGTTCAATGTGGTAGAAGGTAACGACATTTTCAATATTGTAGAAGGTAACGACATGTTTAATGTGGTAGAAGGTAACGACATTTTCAATATTGTAGAAGGTAACGACATGTTTAATGTGGTAGAAGGTAACGATATGTTCAATGTGGTAGGAGGTAACGACATGTTCAATGTGGTGGTTCAATGTGGTAGAATGTCACGACATATTAAATGTGGTAGAAGGTAACGACATGTTCAATGTGGTAGAAGGTAACGACATGTTCAATATTGTAGAAGGTAACGACATGTTAAATGTGGTAGAAGGTAACGACATTTTCAATATTGTAGAAGGTAACGACATGTTTAATGTGGTAGAAGGTAACGATATGTTCAATGTGGTAGGAGGTAACGACATGTTCAATGTGGTGGTTCAATGTGGTAGAATGTCACGACATATTAAATGCGGTAGAAGGTAACGACATGTTCAATGTGGGAGAAGGTAACGACATGTTCAATGTGTTAGAAGGTAACGATATGTTCAATGTGGTAGAAGGTAACGACATGTTCAATGTGTTAGAAGGTAACGACATGTTAAATGTGGTAGAAGGTAACGACATGTTAAATGTGGTAGAAGGTAACGATATGTTCAGTGTGGTAGAAGGTAACGACATGTTCAATGTGGTAGAAGGTAAAGACGTGTTCAATGTGGTAGAAGGTAACGACATGTTCAATGTGGTAGAAGGTAACGACATGTTCAATGTGGTAGAAGGTAACGATATGTTCAATGTGGTAGAAGGTAACGACATGTTCAATGTGGTAGAAGGTAACGACATGTTTAATGTGGTAGAAGGTAACGATATGTTCAATGTGGTAGAAGGTAACGACATGTTCAATGTGGTAGAAGGTAACGACTTGTTCAATGTGGTAGAAGGTAACGACATGTTCAATGTGGTAGAAGGTAACGACATGTTCAATATTGTAGATGGTAACGACATGTTAAATGTGGTAGAAGGTGACGACATGTTAAATGTGGTAGAAGGTAACGACATGTTCAATGTGGTAGAAGGTTACGACATGTTCAATGTGGTAGAAGGTAACGACATTTTCAATATTGTAGAAGGTAACGACATGTTTAATGTGGTAGAAGGTAACGACATTTTCAATATTGTAGAAGGTAACGACATGTTTAATGTGGTAGAAGGTAACGATATGTTCAATGTGGTAGGAGGTAACGACATGTTCAATGTGGTGGTTCAATGTGGTAGAATGTCACGACATATTAAATGTGGTAGAAGGTAACGACATGTTCAATGTGGTAGAAGGTAACGACATGTTCAATATTGTAGAAGGTAACGACATGTTAAATGTGGTAGAAGGTAACGACATTTTCAATATTGTAGAAGGTAACGACATGTTTAATGTGGTAGAAGGTAACGATATGTTCAATGTGGTAGGAGGTAACGACATGTTCAATGTGGTGGTTCAATGTGGTAGAATGTCACGACATATTAAATGCGGTAGAAGGTAACGACATGTTCAATGTGGGAGAAGGTAACGACATGTTCAATGTGTTAGAAGGTAACGATATGTTCAATGTGGTAGAAGGTAACGACATGTTCAATGTGTTAGAAGGTAACGACATGTTAAATGTGGTAGAAGGTAACGATATGTTCAGTGTGGTAGAAGGTAACGACATGTTCAATGTGGTAGAAGGTAAAGACATGTTCAATGTGGTAGAAGGTAACGACATGTTCAATGTGGTAGAAGGTAACGACATGTTCAATGTGGTAGAAGGTAACGATATGTTCAATGTGGTAGAAGGTAACGACATGTTCAATGTGGTAGAAGGTAACGACATGTTTAATGTGGTAGAAGGTAACGATATGTTCAATGTGGTAGAAGGTAACGACATGTTCAATGTGGTGGTTCAATGTGGTAGAATGTCACGACATATTAAATGTGGTAGAAGGTAACGACATGTTCAATGTGGGAGAAGGTAACGACATGTTCAATGTGTTAGAAGGTAACGATATGTTCAATGTGGTAGAAGGTAACGACATGTTCAATGTGTTAGAAGGTAACGACATGTTAAATGTGGTAGAAGGTAACGACATGTTAAATGTGGTAGAAGGTAACGACATGTTCAATGTGGTAGAAGGTAACGACATGTTCAGTGTGGTAGAAGGTAACGACATGTTCAATGTGGTAGAAGGTAACGACTTGTTCAATGTGGTAGAAGGTAACGACATGTTCAATATTGTAGAATGTCACGACATGTTCAATGTGGTAGAAGGTAACGACATGTTCAGTGTGGTAGAAGTTAACGACATGTTCAAAGTGGCAGAAGGTAACGATATGTTCAGTGTGGTAGAAGGTAACGACATGTTCAATATTGTAGAATGTCACGACATGTTCAATGTGGTAGAAGGTAACATCATGTTCTATGAGTTAGAAGGTAACGATATGTTCAATGTGGTAGAATGTCACGACATGTTCAATGTGGTAGAAGGTAAGGATATGTTCAATGTGGTAGAAGGTAACGACATGTTCAATGTGGTAGAAGGTAACGACATGTTCAATATTGTAGAATGTCACGACATGTTCAATGTGGTAGAAGGTAACGACATGTTCAATGTGGTAGAAGGTAACGACATGTTCAATGTGGTAGAAGGTAACGACATGATCAATATTGTAGAAGGTAACGACATGTTCAATGTGGTAGAAGGTAATGACATGTTCAATGTGGTAGAAGGTAACGACATGTTCAATATTGTAGAAGGTAACGACATGTTCAATGTAGTAGAATGTCACGACATGTTCAATATGGTAGAAGGTAACGGCATGTTCAATGTGGTAGAAGGTAACGACATGTTCAATGTGGTAGAAGGTAACGACATGTTCAATGTTGTAGAAGGTAACGACATGTTCAATGTGGTAGAATGTCACGACATGTTAAATGTGGTAGAAGGTAACGACATGTTCAATGTTGTAGAAGGTAACAACATGTTCAATATTGTAGAAGGTAACGACATGTTAAATGTGGTAGAAGGTAACGACATGTTCAATGTGGTAGAAGGTAACGACATGTTCAATGTGGTAGAAGGTAACGACATGTTCAGTGTGGTAGAAGGTAACGACATGTTCAATGTGGTAGAAGGTAACGACATGTTCAATTTGGTAGAAGGTAACGACATGTTCAATGTGGTAGAAGGTAACGACATGTTCAATATTGTAGATGGTAACGACATGTTAATTGTGGTAGAAGGTAACGACATGTAAAATGTGGTAGAAGGTAACGACATGTTCAATGTGGTAGAAGGTAACGACATGTTCAATGTGGTAGAAGGTAAAGACATTTTCAATATTGTAGAAGGTAACGACATGTTTAATGTGGTAGAAGGTAACGACATTTTCAATATTGTAGAAGGTAACGACATGTTAAATGTGGTAGAAGATAACGACATGTTCAGTGTGGTAGAAGGTAACGATATGTTCAGTGTGGTAGAAGGTAACGATATGTTCAGTGTGGTAGAAGGTAACGACATGTTCAGTGTGGTAGAAGGTAACGATATGTTCAGTGTGGTAGAAGGTAACGACATGTTCAATGTGGTAGAAGGTAACGACTTGTTCAATGTGGTAGAAGGTAACGACATGTTAAATGTGGTAGAAGGTAACGATATGTTCAGTGTGGTAGAAGGTAACGACATGTTCAGTGTGGTAGAAGGTAACGATATGTTCAGTGTGGTAGAAGGTAACGATATGTTCAGTGTGGTAGAAGGTAACGACATGTTCAGTGTGGTAGAAGGTAACGATATGTTCAGTGTGGTAGAAGGTAACGACATGTTCAGTGTGGTAGAAGGTAACGATATGTTCAGTGTGGTAGAAGGTAACGACATGTTCAGTGTAGTAGAAGGTAACGATATGTTCAGTGTGGTAGAAGGTAACGACATGTTCATTGTGGTAGAAGGTAACGATATGTTCAGTGTGGTAGAAGGTAACGACATGTTCACTGTGGTAGAAGGTAACGACATGTTCAATTTGGTAGAAGGTAACGACATGCTCAGTGTGGTAGAAGGTAACGATATGTTCAGTGTGGTAGAAGGTAACGATATGTTCAGTGTGGTAGAAGGTAACGATATGTTCAATGTGGTAGAAGGTAACGACATGTTCAATGTGGTAGAAGGTAACGACATGTTCAATGTGGTAGAAGGTAACGACATGTTCAATGTGGTAGAAGGTAACGACATGTTCAGTGTGGTAGAAGGTAACGATATGTTAAATGTGGTAGAATGTAACATGTTCAGTGTGGTAGAAGGTAACGACATGTTCAATGTGGTAGAAGGTAACGACATGTTCAGTGTGGTAGAAGGTAACGATATTTTAAATGTGGTAGAAGGTAACGACATGTTCAAAGTGGCAGAAGGTAACGATATGTTCAGTGTGGTAGAAGGTAACGACATGTTCAATATTGTAGAATGTCACGACATGTTCAATGTACTAGAAGGTAACATCATGTTCTATGAGTTAGAAGGTAACGATATGTTCAATGTGGTAGAATGTCACGACATGTTCAATGTGGTAGAAGGTAAGGATATGTTCATTGTGGTAGAAGGTAACGACATGTTCAATGTGGAAGAAGGTAACGACATGTTCAATATTGTAGAATGTCACGACATGTTCAATGTGGTAGAAGGTAACGACATGTTCAATGTGGTAGAAGGTAACGACCTGTTCAATATTGTAGAATGTCACGACATGTTCAATGTGGTAGAAGGTAACGACATGTTCAATGTGGTAGAAGGTAACGACATTTTCAATATTGTAGAAGGTAACGACATGTTAAATGTGGTAGAAGGTAATGACATGTACAATGTGGTAGAAGGTAACGACATGTTCAATGTGGTAGAAGGTAACGACATGTTCAATATTGTGGAAGGTAACGACATGTTCAATGTAGTAGAATGTCACGACATGTTCAATATGGTAGAAGGTAACGGCATGTTCAATGTGGTAGAAGGTAACGACATGTTCAATGTGGTAGAAGGTAACGACATGTTCAATGTTGTAGAAGGTAACGACATGTTCAATGTGGTAGAATGTCACGACATGTTAAATGTGGTAGAAGGTAACGACATGTTCAATGTTGTAGAAGGTAACGACATGTTCAATATTGTAGAAGGTAACGACATGTTAAATGTGGTAGAAGGTAACGACATGTTCAATGTGGTAGAAGGTATCGACATGTTCAATGTGGTAGAAGGTAACGACATGTTCAGTGTGGTAGAAGGTAACGACATGTTAAATGTGGTAGAAGGTAACGACATGTTCAATGTGGTAGAAGGTAACGACATGTTCAATGTGGTAGAAGGTAACGACATGTTCAATATTGTAGATGGTAACGACATGTTAAATGTGGTAGAAGGTAACGACATGTTAAATGTGGTAGAAGGTAACGACATGTTCAATGTGGTAGAAGGTTACGACATGTTCAATGTGGTAGAAGGTAACGACATTTTCAATATTGTAGAAGGTAACGACATGTTTAATGTGGTAGAAGGTAACGACATTTTCAATATTGTAGAAGGTAACGACATGTTTAATGTGGTAGAAGGTAACGATATGTTCAATGTGGTAGGAGGTAACGACATGTTCAATGTGGTGGTTCAATGTGGTAGAATGTCACGACATATTAAATGTGGTAGAAGGTAACGACATGTTCAATGTGGTAGAAGGTAACGACATGTTCAATATTGTAGAAGGTAACGACATGTTAAATGTGGTAGAAGGTAACGACATTTTCAATATTGTAGAAGGTAACGACATGTTTAATGTGGTAGAAGGTAACGATATGTTCAATGTGGTAGGAGGTAACGACATGTTCAATGTGGTGGTTCAATGTGGTAGAATGTCACGACATATTAAATGCGGTAGAAGGTAACGACATGTTCAATGTGGGAGAAGGTAACGACATGTTCAATGTGTTAGAAGGTAACGATATGTTCAATGTGGTAGAAGGTAACGACATGTTCAATGTGTTAGAAGGTAACGACATGTTAAATGTGGTAGAAGGTAACGACATGTTAAATGTGGTAGAAGGTAACGATATGTTCAGTGTGGTAGAAGGTAACGACATGTTCAATGTGGTAGAAGGTAAAGACATGTTCAATGTGGTAGAAGGTAACGACATGTTCAATGTGGTAGAAGGTAACGACATGTTCAATGTGGTAGAAGGTAACGATATGTTCAATGTGGTAGAAGGTAACGACATGTTCAATGTGGTAGAAGGTAACGACATGTTTAATGTGGTAGAAGGTAACGATATGTTCAATGTGGTAGAAGGTAACGACATGTTCAATGTGGTGGTTCAATGTGGTAGAATGTCACGACATATTAAATGTGGTAGAAGGTAACGACATGTTCAATGTGGTAGAAGGTAACGACTTGTTCAATGTGGTAGAAGGTAACGACATGTTCAATGTGGTAGAAGGTAACGACATGTTCAATATTGTAGATGGTAACGACATGTTAAATGTGGTAGAAGGTAACGACATGTTAAATGTGGTAGAAGGTAACGACATGTTCAATGTGGTAGAAGGTTACGACATGTTCAATGTGGTAGAAGGTAACGACATTTTCAATATTGTAGAAGGTAACGACATGTTTAATGTGGTAGAAGGTAACGACATTTTCAATATTGTAGAAGGTAACGACATGTTTAATGTGGTAGAAGGTAACGATATGTTCAATGTGGTAGGAGGTAACGACATGTTCAATGTGGTGGTTCAATGTGGTAGAATGTCACGACATATTAAATGTGGTAGAAGGTAACGACATGTTCGATGTGGTAGAAGGTAACGACATGTTCAATATTGTAGAAGGTAACGACATGTTAAATGTGGTAGAAGGTAACGACATTTTCAATATTGTAGAAGGTAACGACATGTTTAATGTGGTAGAAGGTAACGATATGTTCAATGTGGTAGGAGGTAACGACATGTTCAATGTGGTGGTTCAATGTGGTAGAATGTCACGACATATTAAATGCGGTAGAAGGTAACGACATGTTCAATGTGGGAGAAGGTAACGACATGTTCAATGTGTTAGAAGGTAACGATATGTTCAATGTGGTAGAAGGTAACGACATGTTCAATGTGTTAGAAGGTAACGACATGTTAAATGTGGTAGAAGGTAACGACATGTTAAATGTGGTAGAAGGTAACGATATGTTCAGTGTGGTAGAAGGTAACGACATGTTCAATGTGGTAGAAGGTAAAGACATGTTCAATGTGGTAGAAGGTAACGACATGTTCAATGTGGTAGAAGGTAACGACATGTTCAATGTGGTAGAAGGTAACGATATGTTCAATGTGGTAGAAGGTAACGACATGTTCAATGTGGTAGAAGGTAACGACATGTTTAATGTGGTAGAAGGTAACGATATGTTCAATGTGGTAGAAGGTAACGACATGTTCAATGTGGTGGTTCAATGTGGTAGAATGTCACGACATATTAAATGTGGTAGAAGGTAACGACATGTTCAATGTGGGAGAAGGTAACGACATGTTCAATGTGTTAGAAGGTAACGATATGTTCAATGTGGTAGAAGGTAACGACATGTTCAATGTGTTAGAAGGTAACGACATGTTAAATGTGGTAGAAGGTAACGACATGTTAAATGTGGTAGAAGGTAACGACATGTTAAATGTGGTAGAAGGTAACGACATGTTCAATGTGGTAGAAGGTAACGACATGTTCAGTGTGGTAGAAGGTAACGACATGTTCAATGTGGTAGAAGGTAACGACTTGTTCAATGTGGTAGAAGGTAACGACATGTTCAATATTGTAGAATGTCACGACATGTTCAATGTGGTAGAAGGTAACGACATGTTCAGTGTGGTAGAAGTTAACGACATGTTCAAAGTGGCAGAAGGTAACGATATGTTCAGTGTGGTAGAAGGTAACGACATGTTCAATATTGTAGAATGTCACGACATGTTCAATGTGGTAGAAGGTAACATCATGTTCTATGAGTTAGAAGGTAACGATATGTTCAATGTGGTAGAATGTCACGACATGTTCAATGTGGTAGAAGGTAAGGATATGTTCAATGTGGTAGAAGGTAACGACATGTTCAATGTGGTAGAAGGTAACGACATGTTCAATATTGTAGAATGTCACGACATGTTCAATGTGGTAGAAGGTAACGACATGTTCAATGTGGTAGAAGGTAACGACATGTTCAATGTGGTAGAAGGTAACGACATGTTCAATATTGTAGAAGGTAACGACATGTTCAATGTGGTAGAAGGTAACGACATGTTCAATGTGGTAGAAGGTAACGACATGTTCAATATTGTAGAAGGTAACGACATGTTCAATGTAGTAGAATGTCACGACATGTTCAATATGGTAGAAGGTAACGGCATGTTCAATGTGGTAGAAGGTAACGACATGTTCAATGTGGTAGAAGGTAACGACATGTTCAATGTTGTAGAAGGTAACGACATGTTCAATGTGGTAGAATGTCACGACATGTTAAATGTGGTAGAAGGTAACGACATGTTCAATGTTGTAGAAGGTAACAACATGTTCAATATTGTAGAAGGTAACGACATGTTAAATGTGGTAGAAGGTAACGACATGTTCAATGTGGTAGAAGGTAACGACATGTTCAATGTGGTAGAAGGTAACGACATGTTCAGTGTGGTAGAAGGTAACGACATGTTCAATGTGGTAGAAGGTAACGACATGTTCAATTTGGTAGAAGGTAACGACATGTTCAATGTGGTAGAAGGTAACGACATGTTCAATATTGTAGATGGTAACGACATGTTAATTGTGGTAGAAGGTAACGACATGTAAAATGTGGTAGAAGGTAACGACATGTTCAATGTGGTAGAAGGTAACGACATGTTCAATGTGGTAGAAGGTAAAGACATTTTCAATATTGTAGAAGGTAACGACATGTTTAATGTGGTAGAAGGTAACGACATTTTCAATATTGTAGAAGGTAACGACATGTTTAATGTGGTAGAAGGTAACGATATGTTCAATGTGATAGGAGGTAACGACATGTTCAATGTGGTGGTTCAATGTGGTAGAATGTCACGACATATTAAATGTGGTAGAAGGTAACGACATGTTCAATGTGGTAGAATGTAACAACATGTTCAATATTGTAGAAGGTAACGACATGTTAAATGTGGTAGAAGGTAACGACATTTTCAATATTGTAGAAGGTAACGACATGTTTAATGTGGTAGAAGGTAACGATATATTCAATGTGGTAGGAGGTAACGACATGTTCAATGTGGTGGTTCAATGTGGTAGAATGTCACGACATATTAAATGTGGTAGAAGGTAACGACATGTTCAATGTGGGAGAAGGTAACGACATGTTCAATGTGTTAGAAGGTAACGATATGTTCAATGTGGTAGAAGGTAACGACATGTTCAATGTGTTAGAAGGTAACGACATGTTAAATGTGGTAGAAGGTAACGACATGTTAAATGTGGTAGAAGGTAACGACATGTTAAATGTGGTAGAAGGTAACGACATGTTCAATGTGGTAGAAGGTAACGACATGTTCACTGTGGTAGAAGGTAACGACATGTTCAATGTGGTAGAAGGTAACGACTTGTTCAATGTGGTAGAAGGTAACGACATGTTCAATGTGGTAGAAGGTAACGATATGTTCAGTGTGGTAGAAGGTAACGACATGTTCAGTGTGGTAGAAGGTAACGATATGTTCAGTGTGGTAGAAGGTAACGATATGTTCAGTGTGGTAGAAGGTAACGACATGTTCAGTGTGGTAGAAGGTAACGATATGTTCAGTGTGGTAGAAGGTAACGACATGTTCAATGTGGTAGAAGGTAACGACTTGTTCAATGTGGTAGAAGGTAACGACATGTTAAATGTGGTAGAAGGTAACGATATGTTCAGTGTGGTAGAAGGTAACGACATGTTCAGTGTGGTAGAAGGTAACGATATGTTCAGTGTGGTAGAAGGTAACGATATGTTCAGTGTGGTAGAAGGTAACGACATGTTCAGTGTGGTAGAAGGTAACGATATGTTCAGTGTGGTAGAAGGTAACGACATGTTCAGTGTGGTAGAAGGTAACGATATGTTCAGTGTGGTAGAAGGTAACGACATGTTCAGTGTAGTAGAAGGTAACGATATGTTCAGTGTGGTAGAAGGTAACGACATGTTCAGTGTGGTAGAAGGTAACGATATGTTCAGTGTGGTAGAAGGTAACGACATGTTCACTGTGGTAGAAGGTAACGACATGTTCAGTGTGGTAGAAGGTAACGATATGTTCAGTGTGGTAGAAGGTAACGACATGTTCAATGTGGTAGAAGGTAACGACTTGTTCAATGTGGTAGAAGGTAACGACATGTTAAATGTGGTAGAAGGTAACGATATGTTCAGTGTGGTAGAAGGTAACGACATGTTCAGTGTGGTAGAAGGTAACGATATGTTCAGTGTGGTAGAAGGTAACGATATGTTCAGTGTGGTAGAAGGTAACGACATGTTCAGTGTGGTAGAAGGTAACGATATGTTCAGTGTGGTAGAAGGTAACGACATGTTCAATGTGGTAGAAGGTAACGACTTGTTCAATGTGGTAGAAGGTAACGACATGTTAAATGTGGTAGAAGGTAACGATATGTTCAGTGTGGTAGAAGGTAACGACATGTTCAGTGTGGTAGAAGGTAACGATATGTTCAGTGTGGTAGAAGGTAACGATATGTTCAGTGTGGTAGAAGGTAACGACATGTTCAGTGTGGTAGAAGGTAACGATATGTTCAGTGTGGTAGAAGGTAACGACATGTTCAGTGTGGTAGAAGGTAACGATATGTTCAGTGTGGTAGAAGGTAACGACATGTTCAGTGTAGTAGAAGGTAACGATATGTTCAGTGTGGTAGAAGGTAACGACATGTTCATTGTGGTAGAAGGTAACGATATGTTCAGTGTGGTAGAAGGTAACGACATGTTCACTGTGGTAGAAGGTAACGATATGTTCAGTGTGGTAGAAGGTAACGACATGTTAAAGGTGGTAGAAGGTAACGACATGTTCAGTGTGGTAGAAGGTAACGACATGTTCAGTGTGGTAGAAGGTAACGACATGCTCAGTGTGGTAGAAGGTAACGATATGTTCAGTGTGGTAGAAGGTAACGATATGTTCAGTGTGGTAGAAGGTAACGATATGTTCAATGTGGTAGAAGGTAACGACATGTTCAATGTGGTAGAAGGTAACGACATGTTCAATGTGGTAGAAGGTAACGACATGTTCAATGTGGTAGAAGGTAACGACATGTTCAATATTGTAGATGGTAACGATATGTTAAATGTGGTAGAATGTAACATGTTCAGTGTGGTAGAAGGTAACGACATGTTCAATGTGGTAGAAGGTAACGACATGTTCAGTGTGGTAGAAGGTAACGATATGTTAAATGTGGTAGAATGTAACATGTTCAGTGTGGTAGAAGGTAACGACATGTTCAATGTGGTAGAAGGTAACGATATGTTAAATGTGGTAGAAGGTAACGATATGTTCAGTGTGGTAGAAGGTAACGATATGTTCAGTGTGGTAGAAGGTAACGACATGTTCAGTGTGGTAGAAGGTAACGACATGTTCAATGTGGTAGAAGGTAACGACATGTTCAGTGTGGTAGAAGGTAACGATATGTTCAGTGTGGTAGAAGGTAACGACATGTTCAGTGTGGTAGAAGGTAACGACATGTTCAATGTGGTAGAAGGTAACGACATGTTCATGTGTAACGGCATAAACAAAAACAACCTATGTGGTTGTCTTCATAATGTATTACTATGGTAGCGTGATGGGAACCGCGATAGCTCAGTGGTTAATGAACTAGACTACAAAGGACAAGAGATAGGGTTCGATCCCAACCGACGGCTTCCGATTCACCCAGCCTTTAATGGATACCGGAAATTTTCTGGGAAAGTAAAGCGGCACGGGCGTTATACGCCATACCATATTACTCCAAAACTCTTGTGCCGAGGTCTGTAAAATTTATGGTCACTAACACTATATTCCATATACGCCACTTGGCGTGACGGGGGTACTTTACTTTTTTTTTTACATGGCAGCATGATTACAACTGTAGCACATTCATTACAACTGTAGCACAATTATTACAACTCTAGCACATTCATTACAACTGTAGCACATTCATTACAATTCTAGCACATTGATTACAACTGTAGCACATTGATTACAACTGTAGCACATTCGTTACAACTCTAAAACATTCATCACAACTCAGCACATTCATTACAACGGTAGCACATTCGTTACAACTGTAGCACATTCGTTACAACTCTAAAACATTCATCACAACTGTAGCACATTGATTACAACTGTAGCACATTCGTTACAACTCTAAAACATTCATCACAACTGTAGCACATTGATTACAACTGTAGCACATTCGTTACAACTCTAAAACATTCATCACAACTGTAGCACATTGATTACAACTGAAGCACATTGATTACAACTGTAGCATATTCATTATAACTGTAGCACATTGATTACAACTGTAGCACATTGATTACAATTGTAGCATATTCATTATAACTCTAGCACATTGATTACAATTGTAGCATATTCATTATAACTCTAGCACATTCATTACAACTGTAGCACATTCATTACAACTGTAGCACATTCATTACAACTGTAGCACATTCATTACAACTCTAGCACATTCTTTTCAACTCTAGCATATTCGTTACAATTCTAGCACATTGATTACAACTCTAGCACATTGATCACAACTGTAGCACATTGTTTACAACTGTAGCACATTCATTACAACTCTAGCAGATTGATTACAACTCTAGCACATTGATTACAACTCTAGCACATTCATTACAACTGTAGCAGATTGATTACAACTCTAGCACATTGATTACAACTGTAGCTCATTGATTACAACTCTAGCAGATTGATTACAACTCTAGCACATTGATTACAACTGTAGCTCATTGATTACAACTCTAGCAGATTGATTACAACTCTAGCACATTGATTACAACTGTAGCTCATTCATTACAACTGTAGCATATTCTTTATGATAGCGGAAATATTCATTACTACTGTGGGCCATTCACTACTACTATGGTACAATCGTTACGGTTTGGCGCGTTCATTATAACTGTATCACATTCTTTACGACTGTATCACATTCATTACATCTGTGACACATTCATTATGACTGTGGCACATTCATTACATCTGTGACACATTCATTATGACTGTGACACATTCATTACATCTGTGACACATTATTTACGACTGTGGCACATTCATTACATCTGTGACACATTCATTATGACTGTGGCACATTCATTACATCTGTGACACATTATTTACGACTGCGGCTCATTTACGACTGTGGCACGTTCATAACGACTGTATCACATTCATACAACTGTGACACATTCATTACATCAGTGACACATTCATTACATCTGTGAAACATTCATTACATCTGTGACTTGTTCATTACATCTGTGGTACATTTATTACATCTGTGACTTCTTCATTACATCTGTGAAACATTCATTACATCTGTGACTTGTTCATTACATCTGTGACTTGTTCATTACATCTGTGAAACATTCATTACATCTGTGACTTGTTCATTACATCTGTGAAACATTCATTACATCTGTGGTACATTCATTACATCGGTGACTTGCTCATTGCATCTGTGGTACATTTATTACATCTGTGACTTGTTCATTACATCTGTGAAAAATTCATTACATCTGTGACTTGTTCATTACATCTGTGAAACATTCATTACATCTGTGACTTGTTCATTACATCTGTGACTTGTTCATTACATCTTTGAAACATTCATTACATCTGTGACTTGTACATTACATCTGTGAAACATTCATTACATCTGTGGTACATTCATTACATCTGCGACTCATTCATTACATCTGTGACACATTCATTACATTTGTGACAAATTCATTACATCTGTGACTTGTACATTACATCTGTGACACATTCATTAAATCTGTGACAAATTCATTACACCTATAACTTGTACATTACACCTTTAACTTGTACATTACCACTGTGACACATTCATTACATCTGTGAAACATTCATTACATCTGTGAAACATTCATTACATCTGTGGTACATTCATTACATCTGTGACTTGTTCATTACATCTGTGACTTGTTCATTACATCTGTTACAAATTCATTACATTTGTTACTTGTACATGACATCTGTGGCATATTCATTACATCTGTGGCACATTCATTACATTTGTGGCACATTCATTACATTTGTGGCACATTCATTACATCTGTGGCACATTCATTACATCTGTGGCACATTCATTACTATTATGGCATAGCTATTAGGACGACTGTGTATGCTTGTTATATATTTATGTAGTGGTGGACACAATGTACTATGCGCTGACACCGCCATTTTGAGAGAGTTCGATTATGTTGTTTGTTTGCGTGTGTGGTCGTGTGTTTGTGTGTATGTGAAAAGGAGAGAATGATGGCTGCGGAATAGAGAAATAGAGAAGGAAAGAGAGAGAGAGAGAGAGAGAGAGAGAGAGAGAGAGAATATTATTTGATTCCTTGTGACCATCACAAGATGATAGTTGTTAGGGACGTCCGCTTGAGATCGTTTGTTTGTGAAATGTAATTACGTTTGACAAGTACCTTGTGTGTTGATGTACACGTAGCCTGTGTGTGTTGATGTACACGTAGCCTGAGTGTGTTGGTGTACACGTAGCCTGTGTGTGTTGATATACACGTAGGCTGTTTGTGTGTTGATGTACACGTAGCCTGTGTGTGTTGATATACACGTAGGCTGTGTGTGTTGATGTACACGTAGCCTGTGTGTGTCGATATACACGTAGGCTGTGTGTGTTGATGTACACGTAGGCTGAGTGTGTTGATATACACGTAGGCTGAGTGTGTTGATATACACGTAGGCTGTGTGTGTTGATATACACGTAGGCTGTGTGTGTTGATGTACACGTAGCCTGTGTGTGTTGATATACACGTAGGCTGTGTGTGTTGATATACACGTAGGCTGTGTGTGTTGATATACACGTAGGCTGAGTGTGTTGGTGTACACGTAGCCTGTGTGTGTTGATATACACGTAGGCTGTGTGTGTTGATGTACACGTAGCCTGAGTGTGTTGATGTACACGTAGCCTGTGTGTGTTGATATACACGTAACCTGAGTGTGTTGATGTACACGTAGCCTGTGTGTGTTGATGTACACGTAGCCTGAGTGTGTTGATGTACACGTAGCCTGAGTGTGTTGATGTACACGTAGCATGTGTGTGTTGATGTACACGTAACCTGTGTGTTGTGATGTACACGTAACCTGTGTGTTGTGATGTACACGTAACCTGTGTGTATTCATGTACACGTAGCCTGTGTGTGTTGATGTAATCGCAGTATGTGTGTGTGTTGATATACACGTAACCTGTGAGCTTTGATGCACACGTTGTCCTGTGTGTATAAGTGTAGCCTGTTTGTTGATTTATTCATAGCCTGTGTGTTGATGTACAAATAGCCTGTGTGTTTTGATGCACATGTAGCCTGTGTGTGTTGATGTAATCGTGACCTTTTTATTGAAGTAATCGTAACCTGTGTGTGTTTATGCTCATGTAGTCTGTGTGTGTCGATGTAATCGTAGTCTGTGTGTTGATTCACACGTAATTTGCGTGTTTTGATGGGCGCGTAGCCTGTGCGTTTATGCACACGTAGGCTGTGTGTTGATGTAATCGTAGTCTGTGTGTTGATGTAATCGTAGCCTTTGTTTCTTGATGTGTGCGTAGCCTGTGTGTTGATGTACACGTAGCTTCTGTGTTGATGTACACGTAGCCTGTGTGTGTACACATAGCCTGTGTGTGTTGATGTACACGTAGCTTGTGTGTGTTATGTACACGTAGCTTCTGTGTTGCTGTACACGTAGGCTCTGTGTGTTGATGTACACGTAGCCTGCATGTGTTGATGTACATGTAGCCGGTGTGTTGATGTAATTGTAGCATGTATGTGCCTACGTATGTGTGCTGTTTCGTATTATTTTTAAATAGCCGAACGATTTATATGTGGTATTTTTCTGTGCCAAGGTACATTAAAGACCTAAGTTAGAGAAACATTAAAGACCTAAGTTAGAGAAACATTAAAAGACCTAAGTTAGAGAAACATTAAAGACCTAAGTTAAAGAAACATTAAAGACCTAAGTTAAAGAAACATTAAAGACCTAAGTTAAAGAAACATTAAAGACCTAAGTTAAAGAAACATTAAAGACCTAAGTTAAAGAAACATTAAAGACCTAAGTTAAAGAAACATTAAAGACCTTAGTTAAAGAAACATTAAAGACCTAAGTTAGAGAAACATTAAAATACCTAAGTTAGAGAAACATTAAAGACCTAAGTTAGAGAAACATTAAAGACCTAAGTTAAAGAAACATTAAAGACCTAAGTTAAAGAAACATTAAAGACCTAAGTTAAAGAAACATTAAAGACCTAAGTTAGAGAAACATTAAAGACCTAAGTTAGAGAAACATTAAAGACCTAAGTTAAAGAAACATTAAAGACCTAAGTTAGAGAAACATTAAAGACCTAAGTTAGAGAAACATTAAAGACCTAAGTTAGAGAAACATTAAAGATCTAAGTTAAAGAAACATTAAAGACCTAAGTTAGAGAAACATTAAAGACCTAAGTTAGAGAAACATTAAAAGACCTAAGTTAGAGAAACATTAAAGACCTAAGTTAGAGAAACATTAAAGACCTAAGTTAGAGAAACATTAAAGACCTAAGTTAGAGAAACATTAAAGACCTAAGTTAGAAAAAATTTAAAGACCTACGTTAAAGAAACATTAAAGACCTACGTTAAAGAAACATTAAAGACCTAAGTTAGAGAAACATTAAAGACCTAAGTTAGAAAAAAATTAAAGACCTAAGTTAGAGAAACATTAAAGACCTAAGTTAGAAAAAAATTAAAGACCTAAGTTAGAGAAACATTAAAGACCTAAGTTAAAGAAACATTAAAGACCTAAGTTAAAGAAACATTAAAGACCTAAGTTAAAGAAACATTAAAGACCTAAGTTAAATAAATGCTAAAGACGTTCAGCCAAAGAAAATTGCTATAAATTGTGGGCCTCCCTGTGACGTCCTGCATGTTGTCCTTGTGTGACATGACGAAGTCGTGAGGACAGAAACGACTGTCCGGGCGTCCAGCCAGCTCTTAACTCGAACATCCGTTAGCTCGCAGCGGGACTGCAGTGTTAATGGGCCCCGATGTCAGCCAGTCACGTGCCCCCGGGGACTCTCACACAAGCAGATTTAATTAAGTGTGGGGGCTCAGACATCATCATCGCTCATGGCAACCAGTGGCAGGTACTGCCACGCCTGACAACTCATCAACCGTCGAGGTAAACATTGATGTCGGTCCTGGGTGGCACATCAAAGGACAACGTGGCCGCGGAAAGGTCGTCAGGTAATTAAGTTTCAAATGGTCCAACAATGGTTTCTGTTTGCTTTCTGCTGTCATTAATTTGGTGGCAGATTGAGGCAAGTGTTGACTAGAGCAAATGGCCTGACTGGTTCCATTGTGTTACCTCATCCACAGGTTGTCTTCTGGCTTTCAAAACTTCGATCTGTATAAAGAGCTGCCTGTCACATACATACATACACACACACACACATACATACATGCCACACTCTCATACATACACACACACATACATACATACATACATACATACACACTCACATACATACATACGTACATACATAAATACCACACTCACATTCATACCACACTCTCATACATACCACACTCTCATACATACATGCATACCACACTCACATACACACACACATATCACACTCTCATACATACATACATGCCACACTCACACGCATACATGTCACACTCACACACATACATACCACACTCACAAACATACATACCACACTCACACACATACATGTCACACTCACATACATACATGCCACATTCACACACATACATGTCAGACTCACATACATACATGCCACACTCACATACATACATGCCACACTCACACACGTCACACTCACACACATACATACATTACATTTACACTCAAAGCCCCCCACACCTCTTTCCACTTTCCCCCCTCCCCTGTGATCTGGTCTGCTAATGACTGTCCCCTGGAACGGTGAACTGAAAGTTATCACAGGGGTCCATGTCTGGAGCCACTGGCCACCATGTTCGGCCAGTCATGCGCACAAACGTCTGTAGGTGATAGGAGCTGTGGCGAGGTCCCCGCTGGGAGATACCTTTGCTGTCACTACACCGCTGTGAAAGCCCAGTCTTGTTTCCATTTTTGACTGCCATTTATATTGATTGTTTACTGTTTCCATTTATTGACTGCCATTTATATTGATTGTTTACTGTTTCCATTTATTGACTGTCATTTATATAGTTTGTTTACTGTTTCCATTTATTGACTGCCATTTATATAGATTGTTTACTGTTTCCATTTATTGACTGTCATTTATATTGATTGTTTACTGTTTCCATTTATTGACTGTCATTTATATTGATTATTTACTATTTCCATTTATTGACTGCCATTTATATAGATTGTTTACTGTTTCCATTTATTGACTGTCATTTATATTGATTGTTTACTGTTTCCATTTATTGACTGTCATTTATATTGATTGTTTACTGTTTCCATTTATTGACTGCCATTTATATTGATTATTTACTATTTCCATTTATTGACTGTCATTTATATAGATTGTTTACTATTTCCATTTATTGACTGTCATTTATATAGATTGTTTACTGTTTCAGTTTATTGACTGTCATTTATATAGATTGTTTACTGTTTCCATTTATTGACTGCCATTTATATTGATTGTTTACTGTTTCCGTTTTTTTGACTGGCATTTATATTGATTGTTTATTTTTACTGTTTCCATTTAATGCCTGATATTTTCTAATGATTGTTTACTGTTTCCATTAATTGACTGTCATTTTCTGTTGGTTGTTTAGTGTTTCTCTTTATTAACTGCCCATTTCTTTTTTATTGTTTACAGTTTCTATTTAATGACTGACATTTCCTACTGATTGTTTACAGTTTCTATTTATTGACTGACACCTCATCAAGGCCAGCTCCTTGTCGTGGGGATGGGGCTTAACAGTCACCAGGGACTGAAAACCAAGACTGGCCAGGCCTTCCTACACCCAAGCAAGACCACAGTCTGCTCTAGCAAGTTTAAGTGCTCAAGTCGGAGGCAACCAGCCCAAAGGCGCACTACAACAATCAGGATGCCACGCACTCATGCCAATGGGAAGTATGTCTATAACTGCAAATCGATATTGCACTCGTCCTGTGATGGACACTCAGGCAGGTGCAACACGGGCCCTCAACCTCGAAAGGGCCTAACCTCTATTACTGGATGTCCTTCTCAACCGCTCTGTGGAGGCAGGGGGTGAGAGAATAGAGCTACTGGCCAATCCAAAATAAGACCACTCAAAATAATGCACTGGAATGCTGAAGGTATCAACAGCAAAAGAGATGGGTACAGTAAAAAGATAGAATTAGAAAATATCCTGCATGAAGAACAAGTAAGCATATGCTGTTTGCAGGAAACCCATCTAAACAACGACATAGCCTTGAAGATTAGGGGATACCAGTGCTACCGATCTGACAGAAAAAAACAGACAAAAGGGCGGAATATTGACACTTGTAAGGAACAACATTAATGCATGTCAGATTGAAGTGTATATGGATGGGGCGGAATATCAAATACTGCACCTCAGGATAGAAATACAGACTTTCACCTACTTAACTACTACTGTCCGAGTGACCGCCCACTAGAACTTGACACTATTACATTAAAAGATAGAATAATTGTATGTGGAGACTTTAACAGCCATTCACAGAGCTGGGGCTATGAACATATGGACAAGAGAGGTGAAGAACTTGAAAATTGGCAGGATGACAATGGGCTTATACTGTTAAACCAGACAAAAGATCCACCAACATTCTACTCAAGATCATGGCATACCACATCTACACCAGACCTTGCTTTCCATTCACCAGACCTGGATTGGAATATCACACGTATTGTTGGGAAACAACTTGGAGGCAGCGACCACCGACCTGTCTTTTTAGTGGTGCAAAATGAGGCCGTCAGGGAGAGCAGCACTCTCTCCAGATGGAATTACAAAAAGGCAGACTTGAAAATATATCAACATTACACCAGTGTACTGACTAAAGATCTAAATACAGACAGAGACATCAACAAAATTGTAGATGAATTCAGTAGACTAATAATACAAGATGCCAGTGAAACAAAGAGCAACTGCACAATGACATGAAAATATCTCGAAAGCAAGCAGAAAATAACCCCTGCCAGGAACACCACAATAACTATCAACATGCTAAAGCCAAATTTCAACGGGCTAAACTACAAGCCAGACGGAGAAGCTGGAAAGAGAAAACAGAGTCCTTGAATCTCGAACGAGACACAAGAAAAGTGTGGAAGCTTGTAAAACAGCTGAATGATGAGGGTACAGAAAGGAACACAAAAATTACACTGAAGAAGGATGGAAACATCCTAACAGGTAAGCATGCAGCAAATCACTTGGCAGACTCCTTTGCAAATGACAACAATATTGAAATTAGCCTAGAGAAACGACAAGAGACCCGCTTAAAACAATAAAATGCAAGACAAGAAGAGGGTAGTGATGGAGTGTCTAATGAAATGATTAAGAACTTGGGAACTGCAGCCAAAGCAAAACTACTGCAGATCTACAACATTTGCTGGACCACAGGTAGAGTGCCACAGGCATGGAGAGAAGCAATTATGATACCATTACTAAAGCCAGGAAAAGATGGTTCAATGACATCCAGCTATAGACCAATCAGCCTTACAAGCTGTTTGTCTAAAACAATGGAACGTATAATCAATCTCAGACTGCAGTGGTACCTGGAAAGTGAAAATCTCCTTGTCCCACAACAAGCAGGCTTTAGACAGTGTTACTCTACCGAAGATCAAGCAACCTATCTTTCCCAGGAAATTGAAGATGCGTTTCAAGAAAAGAAACTGGTACTAGCAGCATGGATAGACCTAAAGAAAGCATTTGATAAGGTATGGAAGGAAGGACTTTTAAAGAAACTGAGAAATTATGGAGTAAATGGCAGGATGTACAAATGGGTCAAAGCATACCTGCATAACAGGAGAGCCAGAGTGCAAATGGATGGTCTTAAGAGTAAGGTGGTCTTACTGCGCCAGGGCGTTCCACAGGGAGGGGTACTATCGCCAACATTTTTTCTGATCTACATCAATGACCTAGTTACTGAACTACCACATGGCATCAAAGTGGCAATGCATACAGATGACTTGGTAATGTGGTGCACAGAGGAGTAGGCAACAGTGGCCTTCAAGTTGCTACAAAGAGCTATGAATGCACTGAATTCATGGACAAATAGATGGTGTATCAGCATCAATACAGACAAATGCAGTACTACACTTTTCACTCTCTCCTCAAAACAAAAAGCAGGAGCCATCTACATAAACAATGAGCCTGTGAAAGAAGACATTCAAGCTACGTATCTCGGAGTTACATTTGATAACAAACTATCTTGGAAACAGCAGATAAATAAGGCAACCCAAAAAGCAAGGAGGAAATTGGCTATTCTAAGAAAGTTGTGTGGAACTACGTGGGGTGCGAGTGGGAAAATACTCAATAAAGTTTACCAACAGAGTACACGCCCACATTTAGAATATGGATCATCTGCATGGTGCTCAGCATCAAACACTACACTGCAAGAACTGGATAAAGTACAAAATCAGGCGCTTAGGGTCATCACAGGAGCAATGAAATCAACACCAATATTGGAGATGGAGAAATTGTGGAGGATACCAGCACTGAGAGAACGGAGGGACACAAAGGTGCTGATACAGGCAGAAAAATGTGCATGCATGCCGAGACATCCAATGAAGGACCGATTGCATTGGGACGACTTAAGAGAAGCAGTTTTATCCACCAAGCCAAGCGTATTAGTAGACAAACACCAGACATGCCAAGAGTTGTTAACCCCCTACTGCCCATACCAGAACAGACTCCCTGGACAGAGGAATCAGGATTATCAGTTCAAATACGGACAGAAGTGAAAGGAATAGTTGACAAAGAAGAACAGAATAGTCTACAGCGAAAAACAATAACTCTCATTTTCTTGGATGAAGAATACCCACAAGACCTATGGATTCGTGTGTACACAGATGGATCAGCACAGAATGCAGTAAAAAATGGGGGAGCAGGTGCATATATAGAGTACCCAAATAACACTAGGGATATGAATAAAATAGCAACAGGGAAATATTGTCACAATTATGATGCATAAATACAAACAATAAATTTGGCAATAGAAAAACTGCTGAACAGTAATCTTAGCCCGCAGCCTGTAGTGTTTTTGACAGATGCAAGATCAGTACTCCAGGCACTACAATCCAGAAAATTACCACATCTGCAGACCTTATTGACTGAACTCTGCAAGCACCACAGGGTTGCCCTGCAGTGGATCCCATCTCACTGTGGAATACCAGGAAATGAGAAAGCAGATCAGTTGGCAAAGGAATGTTCAACAGGCACACAACTAGATACACCGGTTACATACCATCATAAGAAACAGATAAGTCAATCAGAGGACCACACGCCCCAAATCAGGATGCCTTTCATAATATGAATAGATATGAACAAGTTATCATTATACGCCTCAGAACAGGACACAATCGACTCCATAGTCACATGTATACAAAATTCAAGATCGGCACCTCAACTACATGTACATGTGGACAGGCACACCAGACTGCTGAACACATACTTCAAGACTGCACTGAATATAGTAGACTGAGGAAAATCCATTTGTCCATATATACAACACTACAGACAAAATTATATGGGCCACTGCAAGAATTACAAAAGACAGTAAAATTTATACAGGAAACGACATTGCTGATATAGACAATACTTCAGGCGAACGAAAGATAGATTGACTGACATTTCCTATTGGTTGTTTACAGTTTCTATTTAATGACTGACATTTCCTATTGACTGTTTACAGTTTCTATTTATTGACTGACATTTCCTATTGACTGTTTACAGTTCCTATTTATTAACTGCCCATTTCTTTTGATTGTTCACTGTTTCCATTTATTGACTGACATTTCCTATTGATTGTTTACTGTTTCCATTTATTGACTGACATTTCCTATTGAGTGTTCATTCTATTTTCCTTCCTGCTATTTGTTGTTTGTTTTTTCTATTTCTTGGCTGCAATTTCTACTTAAAACAGATGTTTCAATGTACAACTGCTGTTTATGTTTATTTACTGCTGTGTCTGTTTATTTACTACTGTTTCTGTTTATTTACTGCTGTTTATGTTTATTTACTGATGTGTATGTTTATTTACTGCTGTTTCTGTTTATTTACTGCTGTTTCTGTTTGTTTACTGCTGTTTCTGCTTATATACTGCTGTCTGTTTATTTACTGTTGTTTCTGTTTATTTACTGCTGTTTCTCTTTATTTACTGCTGTTTCTGCTTATATACTGCTGTTTTATTTGCACATCTATTTAATGATCACACTTCTCTTGGCTGCCGTTAACGGCCAGTGGCTGTGTCCACAATAAACTGATCTAAGCATGTTTCCGTTACCTGCTGTTTGTGTTTAATAGCTCATGTTTGTGTTTAATGACTGCTGCGTGTGTTTATTAATTGCTGTTTGTGTTTAATAACTGCTGCTTGTGTTTAATATGTACTGTTTAAAATTTAATAATTGCTGTTTGTGTTTAATCCCTTAATTTCGTCTAACCGACATCCCCAGACTTCTCTACAATAATTCTCCCTTAATCTCGTCCAACAGACATCCCCAGACTTCTCTTCAATAATTCTCCCTTATTCTCGTCCAACATACATCCCCAGACTTCTCTTCAATAATTCTCTCATAATCTCGTCCAACAGACATCGCCAAACTTCTCTTCAATAATTCTCTCATAATCTCGTCCAACAGACATCGCCAAACTTCTCTACAATAATTCTCCCTTAATCTCGTCAAACAGACATCCCCAGACTTCTCTACAATAATTCTCCCTTAATCTCGTCAAACTGACATCCCCAGACTTCTCTACAATAATTCTCCCTTAATCTCGTCAAACAGATATCCCCAGACTTCTCTACAATAATTCTCCCTTAATCTCGTCAAACAGATATCCCCAGACTTCTCTACAATAATTCTCCCTTAATCTCGTCAAACAGACATCCCCAGACTTCTCTACAATAATTCTCCCTTAATCTCGTCAAACAGACATCCCCAGACTTCTCTACAATAAGTCTCCCTTAATCTCGTCAAACAGACATCCCCAGACTTCTCTACAATAATTCTCCCTTAATCTCGTCCAACAGACATCCCCAGACTTCTCTTCACTAATTCTCCCTTATTCTCGTCCAACAGACATCCCAGACTTCTCTACAATAATTCTCCCTTAATCTCGTCAAACAGTCATCGCCAGACTTCTCTACAATAATTCTCCCTTAATCTCGTCAAACAGACATCCCCAAACCTCTCTTCAATAATTCTCCCTTCACCTCGTCCAGGTATCGCCAGACCTCTCTTCAATAATTCTCCCTTCACCTCGTCCAGGTATCGCCAGACTTCTCTTCAATAGTTCTCCCTTCATCTCGTCCAGGTATCGCCAGACCTCTCTTCAATAATTCTCCCTTCATCTCGTCCAGGTATCGCCAGACCTCTCTTCAATAATTCTCCCTTCACCTCTTCCAGGTATCGCCAGACCTCTCTTCAATAGTTCTCCCTTCACCTCGTCCAGGTATCGCCAGACCTCTCTTCAATAGTTCTCCCTTCATCTCGTCCAGGTATCGCCAGACCTCTCTTCAATAGTTCTCCCTTCACCTCGTCCAGGTATCGCCAGATTTCTCTTCAATAATTCTCCCTTCACCTCGTCCAGGTATCGCCAGACTTCTTTCAAATAATTCTCCCTTCACCTCGTCCAGGTATCGCCAGACTTCTCTTCAATAATTCTCCCTTCACTTCGTCCAGGTATCGCCAGACCTCTCTTCAATAATTCTCCCTTCATCTCGTCCAGGTATCGCCAGACTTCTCTTCAATAATTCTCCCTTCACCTCGTCCAGGTATCGCCAGACTTCTCTTCAAGCATATGCGCTTTCGAGCTCTCCCAGAAGTCTCCGACCCTGAGGAAGATCAGATCGATCTGCCGGATTATGGCGTCTGGGCAAGCCGACCTTCAGATTCTGATTCAGGAGAGAACACTTTCTTCAGGAGTGCCCGTCATCCATCCGGAACTCGATGTGAGTACATTTGTATAGCTCCATAGATGTCCAAGTATAGCTTCATAGATGTACATGTATAGCTCCATAGGTGTCCATGTATAGCTTCATAGATATACATGTATAGCTCCATAGATGTCCATGTATAGCTTCATAGATGCCCATGTATAGCTCCATAGATGTCCATGTTTAGCTTCATAGATGTCCATGTTTAGCTTCATAGATGTTCATGTATAGCTCCATTGATGCCCATGTATAGCTTCATAGATGTTCATGTATAGCTCCATAGATGTCCATGTATAGCTTCATAGATGTCCATGTATAGCTTCATAGATGTCCATGTATAGCTCCATAGATGTCCATGTATAGCTTCATAGATGTCCATGTATAGCTCCATAGATGTCCATGTTTAGCTTCATAGATGTCCATGTATAGCTCCATAGATGTCCATGTACAGCTCCATAGATGTAATTTATATCTCCATACATGTAATTTATATCTCCATAAATGTAATTTATAGCTCCATAGATGTCCATATATAACTCCGTAGGTGTCCATGTATAACTCCATAGATGTCCATGTATATATCCATAGATGTCCACGTTTATCTACAAAGATGGACACGCAAAGGAGAAATGAAGAAAAAAAATTAAATGGTATGGTTAAAGCTTTACGTAAATAATGGACGACGCAAATTTGAACGACGTTTCGGCTCAATAAACCTTCAGCAGGAACAGCGCACACAGATATGTGAGTAACTAAAATTAACCCTAACAATTAAAAATTGACCGGACGACAATGGTTTTATCCTGCTAAACCAGACAACAGATCCACCAACATTCTACTCCAGATCATGGCATACCACATCTACACCAGACTTTGCTTTCCATTCACCAGACCTGGATTGGAATATCACACGTACTGGTGGGAAAACAACTTGGAGGCAGCGAACCGAACAGTCTTTTTAGTGGTGGAAAATGAAGCTGTCAAGGAGAGCAGCACACTCTGTAAATGTATAAAAAACACCAATGTACTGACTAAAGATCTAAATACAGACAGAGACATCAACAAAATTGTAGATGAATTCAGTAGACTAATAATACAAGCTGCCGGTGAAACAATACCTAGAGGGTCACGGAAACACTACAAACCATACTGGAGTAGTTAACTAGAGCAACTGCACAATGACATGAAAATATCTCGAAAGAAAGCAGAAAATAACCCTAGCCAGGAACACCACAATAACTATCAGCATGATAGGGCCAAATTTCAATGGGCTAAACTACAAGCCAGACGGAGAAGCTGGAAAGAGAAAACAGAGTCCTTGAATCTTGAACGAGACACAAGAAAAGTGTGGAAGCTTGTAAAACAGCTGAATGATGAGGGTACAGAAAGGAACACAAAAATTACACTGAAGAAGGATGGAAACATTCTAACAGGTAAGCATGCAGCAAATTACTTTGCAGACTCCTTTGCAAATGACAATAATATATAAATTAGCCTGGAGAAACGACAAGAGACTTGCTTAAAACAACAAAATGCAAGATATGAAAAGACCACATATGAAGTCATGGAAATACCCATTACACAAAGAGAGCTAGAACTGGCAATATCCAAATTAAAAATTAAAAAGTCACGTGGCAAGGATGAAGTGTCCAATGAAATGATTAAGAACTTGGGAACTACAGCTAAAGCAAAACTACTGCAGATCTACAACATTTGCTGGATCACAGATAGAGTGCCACAAGCATGAAGAGAAGCAATTATGGCACCATTACTAAAGCCAAGGAAATATGGTTTGGTGACATCCAGCTATAGACCAATCAGCCTTACAAGCTGTTTGTCTAAAACAATGTAGCGTATAATCAATCTCAGACTGCAGTGGTACCTGGAAAGTGAAAACATTCTTGTCCCACAACAAGCTGCCTTTAGACAGTTTTACTCTACCGAAGGTCAGGCAACCTATCTTTTCCAGGAAATTGGGGATGCATTTCAAGAAAATAAACTGGTACTAGCAGCATGGATAGACCTAAAGAAAGCATTTGATAAGGCATGGAAGGAAGGGCTTTCGAAGAAACTGAGAAATTATGGAGTAAATGGCAGGATGTACAAATGGGTCAAAGCATACCTGCATATCAGGAGAGCCAGAGTGCAACTGGATGGTCTTAAGAGTAAGAAGGTCTTATTGCGCCAGGGCGTTCCACAGGGAGGGGTACTATCTCCAACACTTTTTTCTAATCCTAGTTACTGAACTACCACATGACATCAAAGTGGCAATGTATGCAGATGACTTGGTAATGTGGTGCACAGAGGAGTATACAACAGTGGCCTCCAAGTTGCTACAAAGAGCTATGAATGCACTGAATTCATGGACAAATAGATGGTGTATCAGCATCAATACAGACAAATGCAGTACTACACTCTTCACTCTCTCCCCAAAACAAAAAGCAGGATCCATCTACATAAACAATTAGCCTGTGAAAGAAGACATACAAGCTACATATCTCGGAGTTACATTTGATAACAAACTATCTTGGAAACAGCAGATAAATAAGGCAACCCAAAAAGCAAGGATGAAATTGGCTATTCTAAGAAAGCTGTGTGGAATCACATGGGGTGCGAGTGGGAAAATACTCAGTAAAGTTTACCAACAGAGTATACGCCCACATTTAGAATATGGATCATCCGCATGGTGCTCAGCATCAAACACCACATTGCAAGAACTGGATAAAGTACAAAACCAGGCACTTAGGGTCATCACAGGAGCAATGAAATCAACACCAATATTGGAGATGGAGAAATTGTGGAGGATACCAGCACTGAGAGAACGGAGAGACACAAAGGTGCTGATACAGGCAGAAAAATGTGCATGCATGCCGAGACATCCAATGAAGGACCGATTCCAAAATCTTGCATTGGGACGACTTAAGAGAAGCAGTTTTATCCACCAAGCCAAGCGTATTAGTAGACAAACACCAGACATGCCAAGAGTTGTTAACCCCCTACTGCCCATACCAGAACAGACTCCCTGGACAGAGGAATCAGGATTATCAGTTCAAATACGGACAGAAGTGAAAGGAATAGTTGACAAAGAAGAACAGAATAGTCTACAGCGAAAAACAATAACTCTCATTTTCTTGGATGAAGAATACCCACAAGATCTAAGGATTCGTGTGTACACACACACACACACACACACACACACACACACACACACACATATATATATATATATATATATATATATATATATATATATATATATACATACAGCTACACTGTGCGTACACATGCATGTGAGAAAGTGCGCACACAGCATAGATACCCAAGAGTGTCCTCACCTAGGCCCGTGTGCATACATAAAGCACAGAGAATAGAGCAGAAGATTACAGGGAACCTGCAAGGAGGAAGGAGTGAGATGTCTGAGAGTGGGCTTCACTAAGAGCATGTAAAAGGTAAGGTACCGAGTAGTGCAGGTGGAAAGGGTATCTCCTTGCGCAAAGGCAAGCAGTCCAGACACAAGAGATATAGGAGACCACCGAAGTGTTGCAGTGTGGTCCATTAGAGGAGAGCTGTGAATGGTATAGCATGTGCATATACTAACATGGACAGAAGAGTAGAATATGCAATATGGAAGGAGTAGCTACAGAGAAACTATGTGTATGAGTATGATACATTCATGCCTCGTGGAATCAGCGAACCCAATTGGACTATAAGGGGATTCTCCAAAACGAACCGGCTGCGGTTATCGGAGTTGGCAAGGGACAATACATATATATGTGTGTGTACATATATATATATATATATATATATATATATATATATATATATATATATATACAGATTTGTGTGTTCTCACACGGTTGTATATACGTAGATACTAATAGACTTTGCCTGTGACGTTACAGTTGTGGTACCCTATACAAAAGCGCCCCTCCCCCCACATTTTTAGAACCCTTCCATTTGTGCTTTGACCCTCCCAGAAGCTGGTCAACTTTGCTAGTATCCTGTTCGGACTAGCCCTCGTTCATTTTGATTATGGCCACATCACAATACGCAGGGAGGTCATCATTTTTATTTCTCATTCTAGTTTTAAATTATTTTGTTTTAGTACTTCATTATTACCCAGCTATGTGGGACTCATCTTATTTATTTGAATACTTGTGTGTGTTTGTGTGTGTTGTTTGTTGTTCCTGCTAATTGCCTATTGAGCTAAAACATCGTTGATATTGTGTCGTCCAATAATTGCGTAAAGCTTTAACTATACAATGTTTTTCCATTTGTTTTTCTTTTCTCCATTACCATCAGCTTTAGTGCAACTTCGCATTTTTATGCATTTCTTTGACTTGACCCTTTATGTGCATGTATAGCCACAATTTATATATGCTACATTTTAGACAAGTCATGAACACAACTGTCACATTTTAGACAAGCCTTGAGACCACAACTGTCACATTTTAGACAAGCCTTGAGAACACAACTGTCACATTTTAGACAAGCCTTGAGAACACAACTGTCACATCTTAAACAAGCCTTAAGAACACAACTGTCACATTTTAGACAAACCTTCAGAATACAACTGTCAAATTTTAGACAAACCTTGAGAACACAACTGTCACATTTTAAATAATTCATAAGAACACAAGTGTCATATTTTAGACAATTTATAAGAACACAACTGTCACATTTTAGACAAGTCTTGAGAACACAACTGTCACATTTTAGTCAAGCCTTGAGAACACAGCTGTTATATTTTAGGTAATTCATGAACATATCTGACATATTTCAGGTAAGTCATGAACACAACTGTTATGTTTTTGGTAAGTCATAAACACAACTGTCACATTTTAGACAAGTCTTGAGAACACAGCTGTCACATTTTAGACAAGTTATGAAATCACAACTGTCACATTTTAGACAAGTCTTGAGAACACAACTGTCACATTTTAGACAAGTTATGAAATCACAACTGTCACATTTTAGACAAGTCTTGAGAACGCAACTGTCACATTTTAGACAAGTCTTGAACACATCTGATACATTTTAGACAAGACTTGAAAACACCTGTCACATTTCAGACAAGATTTTAAGACACAACTGTCACATTTTAGAAAAGCCAGGAATACAACGACGACTTTGACAGCATTTACGTACGAGACTGTGACTTGTGGTGGAATATACCAGAAATGTGACTGTGACAGGTGGTGAAATATATCAGAAATGTGACTGTGACTTGTGGTGGAATATACCAGAAATGTGACTGTGACAGGTGGTGAAATATATCAGAAATGTGACTGTGACAGGTGGTGAAATATATCAGAAATGTAACTGTGACAGGTGGCGAAATATATCTGAAATGTGACTGTGACTTGTGGTGTAATATACCAGAAATGTGAATGTGATATGCGGTGAAATATACCAGAAATGTGACTGTGACATGTGGCAAAACATACAGGAAATGTGAATGTGACATGTGGTGAAACATACCAGAAATGTGACTATGACATATGGTGAAATATACCAGAAATGTGACATGTAGTGCAATATTCCAGAAATGTGCCTTTGACATCAGGTGAAGTATACCAGAAAAATGACTGTGACATGTGGTGAAACATACCAGAAATGTGACTGTGACATGTGGTGCAATATACCATAAATGTGACATGTGTTGCAATATACCATAAATGTGACATGTGGTGCAATATACCAGAAATGTGACATGTGGTGCAATATACCATAAATGTGACATGTGGTGCAATATACCATAAATGTGACATGTGGTGCAATATACCATAAATGTGACATGTGGTGCAATATACCAGAAATGTGACATGTGGTGCAATATACCATAAATGTGACTGAAACAGTTATCAAGCATGCTGTGTAACACCACGATAGTCAGTCACGTGATAACGAGCACGTATTTTTGTTGACAGACTTAAAGCGGGAGCAGCAGGAACTTGTCAACAATCTGGCAGCACTTCTGGCAGAGTCCAACAGGGGCAAGAACTCGGCCTCAACTCTGCGCATGCCCAGTCTCAGGTTTGGATAATGGCCCTGATGTTGACAGGAGCTCACTGAGATCTCAACTACTGAAGTCATCGTTTGTTTTTTAAACACTTTACTTCACAGACAGGTTTACAGTGCACAGACACAGCAGCAATAGACTGAGATACACACACTGACCTACACACAGCAGCAATAGACTGAGATACACACAGCAGCAATAGACTGAGATACACACAGCAGCAATAGACTGAGATACACACACTGACCTACACACAGCAGCAATAGACTGAGATACACACACTGACCTACACACAGCAGCAATAGACTGAAATACACACACTGACCTACACACAACAGCAAGAGACTGAGAGACGTATACTGTCCTACACACAACAGCAATAGACTGTGAGAGGTATACTGAAATACACACAACAGCAATAGACTGAGAGAGGTATACTGACCTACACACAACAGCAATAGACTGAGAGAGGTATACCTACTTACAGACAACAGCAATAGACTGAGAGAGGTATACCTACCTACAGACAACAGCAATAGACTGTGAGAGGTATACTGACCTACACACAACAGCAATAGACTGTGAGAGGTACACTGACCTACAGACAACAGCAATAGACTGTGAGAGGTATACCTACCTACAGACAACAGCAATAGACTGTGAGAGGTATACTGACCTACAGACAACAGCAATAGACTGTGAGAGGTATACCTACCTACAGACAACAGCAATAGACTGTGAGAGGTATACCTACCTACAGACAACAGCAATAGACTGTGAGAGGTATACTGACCTACAGACAACAGCAATAGACTGTGAGAGGTATACTGACCTACAGACAACAGCAATAGGCTGTGAGAGGTATACTGACATACAGACAACAGCAATAGACTGTGAGAGGTATACTGACCTACAGACAACAGCAATAGGCTGTGAGAGGTATACTGACATACAGACAACAGCAATAGACTGTGAGAGGTATACTGACATACAGACAACAGCAATAGGCTGTGAGAGGTATACTGACATACAGACAACAGCAATAGACTGTGAGAGGTATACTGACCTACAGACAACAGCAATAGGCTGTGAGAGGTATACTGACATACAGACAACAGCAATAGACTGTGAGAGGTATACTGACATACAGACAACAGCAATAGACTGTGATAGGTATACTTACCTACAGACAACAGCAATAGACTGAGAGAGGTATACTGGCATACACACAACAGCAATAGACTGTGAGAGGTATACTGACCCACAGACAACAGCAATAGACTGTGAGAGGTATACTGACCCACAGACAACAGCAATAGACTGAGAGAGACACACGATACTGACCTCCTACACATGACACTGACCTCCTACACCCGGCACTGACCTCCTACACATGACACTGATATCCTACACATGACACTGACCTCCTACACCCGACACTGACCTCCTACACATGACAGTTCAGCGGTTTCATCATTGAGCAGCAAAATGACACCAAAGTTGGTCCGGGTTTAACACAAACAAACGTATCTTGTCAACGATGAGTAGAGTCCCCTATGATAACGATGACGCTGACATGTGGCTGACCCAGGGGAACAAGACAGCTAAACAATTCTAGTTGCAATACCTTGCACAAAACAGTTATCAACATTCATTCAACATTTTGAAAATAGTTTCCGACATTTGGGCAAAGTGAGAGAGGTAGCCCAGGATATGGCATCGTGGGGACACCAGAGCTAGAGACAAACAGGATCAACAACAATCGACACAATACCGCTTGCATGTCTCAAGTGTTTTTAAAAATTGTATTCTACACAACAATATCACGTGACACTTGTAAACCAACCCTTGAGCGACAGGAAGCTTGTGACGCGATGTAGGCGGTATCATGTTGATAGTAGAGTGTAGACATGAGGCTGCTGGCTAAATTTATAGAGGAAATAGACTGTAGAATATACAAGAGATAAAGTATATTACAGACTATACAATAGAGAAAGTAGGCTGTAGACTATACAATAGATAAAGTATATTACAGACAATACAATAGAGAAAGTAGGCTGTAGACTATACAATAAACAAAGTAGATTGTAGACTGTAGACTATACAATAGAGAAAGTAGATTACAGACTATACAATAGAGAAAGTAGGCTGTAGACTATACATTAGCAAAAGTAGATTGTAGATTATACAATAGAGGAAATAGACTGTAGATTATACAATAGACAACGTAGATTGTAGACTATACAATAGAGGAAATAGACTGTAGATTATACAATAGGCAAAGTAGATTGTAAAATACACAATAGAGAAAGTAGAAGGTATACAATACAATAGAGAAAGTAGATTGTGGACCATAAAATAGAAAAAGTAAGTTGTAAACTATGCAATAGAGAAAGTAGTTTGTGGACTACACACGAGAGAAATTAGATTGTAAGCTATGCAATAGAGAAAGTAGATTTTAGACTATACAACAGAGAAAGTAGATTGTAGACTATACAACAGAGAAAATAGATTGTAGACTATACAACAGAGAAAATAGATTGTAGACTATACAACAGAGAAAGTAGATTGTAGACTATACAACAGAGAAAATAGATTGTAGACTATACAACAGAGAAAGTAGATTGTAGACTATACAACAGAGAAAGTAGATTGTAGACTATACAACAGAGAGTGTATACTTTAGACTATACAACAGAGAAAGTAGATTACAGACTATACAACAGAGAAAATAGATTGTAGACTATACAACAGAGAAAGTAGATTGTAGACTATACAACAGAGAAAGTAGATTGTAGACTATACAACAGAGAAAGTAGATTGTAGACTATACAACAGAGAGTGTATAATTTAGACTATACAACAGAGAAAGTAGATTACAGACTATACAACAGAGAAAATAGATTGTAGACTATACAACAGAGAAAGTAGATTGTAGACTATACACCAGAGAAAGTAGAATGAACGTAACTTTGATGTAGACATCATACATTATGATGGACACCGCGAGGTAAGAGTTAAACCAAACTGTTATCTCAGTGTGTGTGTGTTGTTGTTGTTGTTGATTTCAATGGCATCGATGTGTAGCCTATATATGAGCACACAGACCTGGGTTACTACCAACGCCCCTGACCAATGGCATCGATGTGTAGCCTATATATGAGCACACAGATCTGGGTTACTACCAACGCCCCTGACCAATGGCATCGATGTGTAGCCTATATATGAGCACACAGATCTGGGTTACTACCAACGCCCCTGACCAATGGCATCGATGTGTAGCCTATATATGAGCACACAGATCTGGGTTACTACCAACGCCCCTGACCAATGACATCGATGTATAGCCTATATATGAGCACACAGATCTGGGTTACTACCAACGCCCCTGACCAATGGCATCGATGTGTAGCCTATATATGAGCACACAGATCTGGGTTACTACCAACGCCCCTGACCATCTAGTCACATCTGAATCATTCCCCAGCAACAAGGTAATGACCTCCGACCTCTCTGTCCCAGACAAGTCTAGTATACGCGGCATACGATAGCCACTGATTCTAACCAATCACAAGCGGTTTTATATGTGACAAGGACAGCAAGGAGTTGTAACCAATCACCTTCTGCATATTTTATCCAATCATAGAGAGAGTTAATAATTCCAATCAATCATAGAGAGAGTTAATAATTCCAATCAATCATAGAGAGAGTTAATAATTCCAATCAATCATAGAGAGAGTTAATAATTCCAATCAATCATAGAGAGAGTTAATAATTCCAATCAATCATAGAGAGAGTTAATAATTCCAATCAATCATAGAGAGAGTTAATAATTCCAATCAATCATAGAGAGAGTTAATAATTCCAATCAATCATAGAGAGAGTTAATAATTCCAATCAATCATAGAGAGAGTTAATAATTCCAATCAATCATAGAGAGAGTTAATAATTCCAATCAATCATAGAGAGAGTTAATAATTCCAATCAATCATAGAGAGAGTTAATAATTCCAATCAATCAGAGAGAGTTAATAATTCCAATCAATCATAGAGAGAGTTAATAATTCCAATCAATCATAGAGAGAGTTAATAATTCCAATCAATCATAGAGAGAGTTAATAATTCCAATCAATCATAGAGAGAGTTAATAATTCCAATCAATCATAGAGAGAGTTAATAATTCCAATCAATCATAGAGAGAGTTAATAATTCCAATCAATCAGAGAGAGTTAATAATTCCAATCAATCATAGAGAGAGTTAATAATTCCAATCAATCATAGAGAGAGTTAATAATTCCAATCAATCATAGAGAGAGTTAATAATTCCAATCAATCATAGAGAGAGTTAATAATTCCAATCAATCATAGAGGATAATACGATGCATACGATAATGCATCTTACAGAGATTGGGAATAGTTATATATATTTCTATAACAGATAAGGAATAGTTATATATTTATATAAGAGATAAGGAATAGTTATATATTTATATAAGAGATAGGGAATAGTTATATATATATATTTATATAAGAGAGAAGGAATAGTTATATATATTTCTATAAGAGATAAGGAATAGTTATATATTTATATAAGAGATAGGGAATAATTATATATTTATATAAGAGATAAGGAATAGTTATATATATATATATTTATATAAGAGATAAGGAATAGTTTATATATATATATATATATATATATATATATATATATATTTATATAAGAGATAAAGAATAGTTATCTATATCTATAAAACAGAGATATGGAACAGTTATATACATAACATACATAAGGAACGATTTTATATATACAACAGAGATTGGGAACAGATATATATATAACAGAGATTGGGAACAGATATATATAACAGAGATTGGGAACAGATATATATAACAGAGATTGGGAACAGATATATATATGACAGATATGGATCAGTTATATATAACAGAGATAGGAGACTGCTATGATGGAGACTATAGCTACCTTTCTTTGTTTGGGAGATGAGTTAGTAATTCAGATGATTCCACTGGCACGGGCGGTTGAGCAATTATGGATTTTAATTCGTTTGCAGTGATACCGAGGCCTTCCATAACCATAACAATAAATAGGCACAGTTATATATAACATAGATAGACACAGTTATATATATATAAAAGAAATAGGGAACAGTTATACAATACCGGCGCTGAGAAGTCATGCTATCACAAAAGAGAAATAGACCATCAACATAACTATTGACGGCAGACAACTAAAACAAGTAGAGAAATTTAAATACATAGGAAGTCTAGTGACAAACAGCAGAGATAGATTCAAGATGCAACAAAGCTTGTCAAATCATTGGACAACTATCACCACTATAACCCAACAAATAAATGTGATTTACAGCTCAAATATAATGTTCAGGGCACCCCTTTTTTTGCAATTTTTCTGAAATGTTCTAACAAGGAAATAACTTCAGAGGCAAAATGGGCACTCTACAATACATTTTCATCCCAACTTTGTGCTACCAATGCCAGTCCTGGACCCTATAATACAATCTTCATCCCAACGTTGTGCTACCAATGCCAGTCCTGGACCCTATAATACAATCTTCATCCCAACGTTGTGCTACCAATGCCAGTCCTGGACCCTATAATACAATCTTCATCCCAACGTTTTGCTACCAATGCCAGTCCTGGACCCTATAATACAATCTTCATCCCAACGTTGTGCTACCAATGCCAGTCCTGGACCCTATAATACAATCTTCATCCCAACGTTGTGCTACCAATGCCAGTCCTGGACCCTATAATACAATCTTCATCCCAACGTTTTGCTACCAATGCCAGTCCTGGACCCTATAATACAATCTTCATCCCAACGTTTTGCTACCAATGCCAGTCCTGGACCCTATAATACAATCGTCATCCCAACGTTTTGCTACCAATGCCAGTCCTGGACCCTATAATACAATCTTCATCCCAACTTTGTGCTACCAATGCCAGTCCTGGACCCTATAATACAATCGTCATCCCAACGTTGTGATACCAATGCCAGTCCTGGACCCTATAATACAATCTTCATCCCAACGTTGTGCTACCAATGCCAGTCCTGGACCCTATAATACAATCTTCATCCCAACGTTGTGATACCAATGCCAGTCCTGGACCCTATAATACAATCTTCATCCCAACGTTGTGCTGTTCCCTTCATTAATTCGTGAACACAGTGTCCTTCAACTTGTTTTCGAAAACAGATGAAATGTTGTGAATTTGTGTTTGCGGTTTAGATTTTCACTGACCTTTAGATTTTCACTGACCTTTAGATTTTCACTGACCTTTAGATTTTCACTGACCTTTAGATTTTCACTGACCTTTAGATTTTCACTGACCTTTAGATTTTCACTGACCTTTAGATTTTCACTGACCTTTAGATTTTCACTGACCTTTAGATTTTCTAACCTTCAAGTCTAAATGCAGGTCTGCTATCTGGCACAAATTGTTCATTGTTAGAACATTTCAGAAAAATTGCAAAAGAGGGGTGCCCTGAACATTATATCTGAGCTGTAAATCACATTTATTTGTTGGGTTATTGTTTACGTCCAACCATATAAAGACACATAAGCAAACTACGTCACTGATAGCGCGATCATTGCAGCAGTTATGAATGGCTAGAGATTGCTTCACGAATGTTGAATCTTAGATTGCTTCCATGTGTTGGAGCCGTACATTACAAGTGCTGTCCATGAATGGAACAGTTGAATGTTAGATTGCTTCCATGTGTTGAACCCGTACATTACAAGTGCTGTCCATGAATGGAACAGTTGAATGTTAGATTGCTTCCATGTGTTGAACCCGTACATTACAAGTGCTGTCCATGAATGGAACAGTTGAATCTTAGATTGCTTCCACGTGTTGAAGCCGTACATTACAAGTGCTGTCCATGAATGGAACAGTTGAATGTCCAGTCAGCCACAAGCAAAACTTCCAATTACATATTACACATATTTCATTGAGGTCGATCAACGGTGGACAAGTTGACATGATTTCTCTCCCAAGGTTTCAAGGCTTCCACCTTGGAAAGATGTTCAAGATTTGATAAAAGTACTATACTAATGTCAGACCTCAATGTCAGACCTCAATGTCAGACCTCAATGTCAGACCTCAATGTCAGACCTCGATGTCAGACCTCAATGTCAGACCTCAATGTCAGACCTCAATGTCAGACCTCAATGTCAGACCTCAATGTCAGACCTCAATGTCAGACCTCAATGTCAGACCTCAATGTCAGACTCAAGAACAGTACGACAAATAACCACCACCGAAATGAAATGTGTTAGACGCATGGCAGGAAGCAACCCGAGCGATACGATTCAAAGTTGAGGGCTAAGAAAAAAAAAAGGTTAGGAATAATTGCTGTCATAGAGCACATCAAGAAACAGATACAATGGTTTAGCCACATGGCAAGACAGATAGACCAAAACATAAGGAGCCTTCAATAAACGTTGCGAGAACACCAGACCCAAAGGCCGACCACAAAAATGATGGATTGATGGAATAAAATGATGAAATATTAGAAATACTAGGCAACAAAACTGGAGGAGAGGCCAACAGAAGTGTAAAAGATGGATTGAGAAATATCAATCACATACAAACAATCATAGAGATAGGGTATAGATTCCAATTATCACAAAGATAGGATATAGATTGCAACAATCACAGATACAGTTTATAAATGTCAGCAATCACAGAGAAAGGATATAGATTCCAACAATCACAGAGAAAGGATATAGATTCCAACAATCACAGAAAAAGGATATAGATTCTAACAATCACAGAGAAAAAATATAGATCCAACAATCACCGAGAAAGGATATAGATTCCAACAATCACAGAGAAAGGATACAGATTCCAACAATCACAGAGATAGGGTATAGATTCCAACAATCACAGAGATACTATATAGATTCCAACAATCACAGAGATAAGATAAATATTCCAACAATCACTGAGATAGTGTATAGATTTCAACAATCACCGAAATAGTGTATATATTCCAACAATCACAGAGGAAGTATATAGATTTCAACAATCGCAGAAAAAGGATATAGATTCTAACAATCACAGGGAAAGGATATAGATTTCAACAATCACACAGATAGTATATAGATTCCAACAATCACAGAGATAAGATAAAGATTCCAACAATCACAGAGATAATATAAAGATTTCAACAATCACAGAGATAAGATACAGATTCCAACAATCACAGAAAAAGGATATAGATTCCAACAGTACCGGGATAAAATATAAATTCCAACAATCACAGAGATAAGATATAGATTTCAACAATCACAGAGACGGGGTATAGATTTCAACAATCACAGAAACAGGATATAGATTCCAACAATCACAGAGATAAGATATAGATTCCAACAATCACAGAGATAATATATAGATTCCAACGATCACAGAGATAGGAAATAGATTCCAACAATCACAGAGATAAGATATAGATTCCAACAATCACAGAAACAGGATATAGATTCCAACAATCACAGAGATAAGATATAGAGATTCCAACAATCACAGAGATAAGATATAGATTTCAACAATCACAGAAACAGGATATAGATTCCAACAATCACAGAGATAAGATATAGATTCCAACAATCACAGAGATAAGATATAGATTTCAACAATCACAGAAACAGGATATAGATTCCAACAATCACAGAGATAAGATATAGATTCCAACAATCACAGAGATAAGATATAGATTTCAACAATCACAGAAACAGGATATAGATTCCAACAATCACAGAGATAAGATATAGATTCCAACAATCACAGAGATAAGGTATAGATTCCAACAATCACAGAGATAAGATATAGATTTCAACAATCACAGAAACAGGATATAGATTCCAACAATCACAGAGATAAGATATAGATTTCAACAATCACAGAAACAGGATATAGATTCCAACAATCACAGAGATAAGATATAGATTCCAATAATCACCGAGAAAGCAAAGAATTGTCTCCAAGTACAGACATAAACAACAAACAGTGACAGCATCTTGTTTTTGCTTCCTTGTTTTTGTTGCTGTGATGTCTTTGTGATGTTGTTATTGTGATATTGATTGTTATTGTGATGTTGTTGTTGTAATGTTGTTGTGATGTTGTTGTTGTTGTAATGTTGTTGTGAAGTAGTTGTTGTGATGTTATTATTGTGATGATGCTGTTGTTGTAATTTTGTTGTGATGTTGTTGTTGTGATGTTATATTGTAATGATGTTGTTGTTGTAATGTTGTTGTGAAGTAGTTGTTGTGATGTTATATTGTAATGATATTGTTGTTGTAATGTTGTTGTGAAGTAGTTGTTGTGATGTTATTATTGTGATGATGTTGTTGTTGTAATGCTGTTGTGATGTTGTTGTTGTGATGTTATATTGTAATGATATTGTTGTTGTAATGTTGTTGTGAAGTAGTTGTTGTGATGTTATTATTGTGATGATGTTGTTTTTGTGATTGTATTATTTTTGTTGTGATGATATTTCTGCTTTTGTTGTGATGATGTTCTTGTTGTTGTTGTGATGTTGTTGTAATGATGTTATTGTTGTGATGACGTTCTTGCTGTTGTTGTAATGTTGATGTTGTAATGATTTTATTGTTGTGATGATGTTCTTGCTGTTGTTGTGATGTTTATGTTATTGTAATGATGTTATAGTTGTGATGATGTTCTTGTTGTTGTGATGTTGGCGTTGTTGTTGTATTGATATTATTTTTGTAATGATGTTTTTGTTGTGATGATGTTCTTGCTGTTGTTGTGATGTTTATGTTGCTGTAAAGATGTTATTGTTGTGATTATGTCCTTGTTATTGTGATGTTGTTGTTGTTGTTGTTGTAATGATATTATTGTTATAATGATGTTTATGTTGTTGTAATGATGTTATTGTTGTGATGATGTTCTTGTTGTTGTGATTTTGTTGTTGTTGCTGTTGTAATGATGTTATTGTTGTGATGATGTTCTTGTTGTTGTGATGTTTATGTTGTTGTAATGATGTTATTGTTGTGATGATGTTCTTGTTGTTGTGATGTTGTTGTTGTAATGATGTTATTGTTGTAATTATGTTTTTGTTGTGATGATGTTCTTGCTGTTGTATGATGTTGATGTTGCTGTAATGATGTTATTGTTGTGATGTTGTTGTTGTTGTAATGATGTTATTGTTGTAATTATGTTTTTGTTGTGATGATGTTCTTGCTGTTGTATGATGTTGATGTTGCTGTAATGATGTTATTGTTGTGATGATGTTCTTGTTGTTGCTGTTGTTGTTGTAATGATGTTATTGTTGTGATGATGTTCTTGTTGTTGTAATGTTATTGTTGTGATGATGTTCTTGTTGTTGTGATATTGTTTTTGTGATTTTGGTATTGTTGTGGTGATGTTCTTGTTGTGTGAATTTGTTGTATTTACTGTTATAATGTTGCTATTATTGTTGTGATTTTGTTGATTGTATTGTTGTTGTTGTTACGAAGATAATCTTGCTGTTGCTGTGGTGATGTTGTTGTTGTTTTTCTTGTGACATTGTTGTTGATGTGATTATATTCTTGTTGTTGACGAAATAGCGACGGATTGAAATCTAAAGCGGTGTCTATGTTCAGTCACTTTCTCACCGGTTTTAGTCAGTCATAACATTCAAAGGAAAAGTTTTAACCAGCTTCTGACATACAAGATTTAACCAGCCCCTGACATACAAGATTTAACCAGTCCCTGACATACAAGATTTAAGCATCCCCTGACATACAAGATTTAACCAGTCCCTGACATACAAGATTTAAGCATCCCCTGACATACAAGATTTAACCAGTCCCTGACATACAAGATTTAAGCATCCCCCCTGACATACAAGATTTAACCAGCCCCTGACATACAAGATTTACCCAGTCCCTGACTAAAAAAGATTTAAGCATCCCCTGACATACAAGATTTAAGCATCCCATGACATACAAGATTTAACCAGCCCCTGACATACAAGATTTAAGCATCCCCTGACATACAAGTTTTAACCAGTCCCTGACATACAAGATTTAACTAGTCCCTGACATATAAGATTTAAGCATCCTCTGACATACAAGATTTAACCAGTCCCTGACATACAAGATTTAACCAGTCCCTGACATACAAGATTTAACCAGTCCCTGACATACAAGATTTAACCAGCCCCTGGCATACAAGATTTAACTAGTCCCTGACATATAAGATTTAAGCATCCTCTGACATACAAGATTTAACCAGTCCCTGACATACAAGATTTAACTAGTCCCTGACATATAAGATTTAAGCATCCTCTGACATACAAGATTTAACCAGTCCCTGACATACAAGATTTAAGCATCCCCTGACATACAAGATTTAACCAGTCCCTGACATACAAGATTTAACCAGCCCCTGACATACAAGATTTAACCAGCCCCTGACATACAAGATTTAACCAGCCCCTGACATACAAGATTTAACCAGTTCCTGACATACAAGATTTAACCAGCCCCTGACATACAAGATTTAACCAGTCCCTGACATACAAGATTTAACCAGCCCCTGACATACAAGATTTAACCAGCCCCTGACATACAAGATTTAAGCATCCCCTGACATACAAGATTTAACCAGTCCCTGACATACAAGATTTAACCAGTCCCTGACATACAAGATTTAAGCATCCCCTGACATACAAGATTTAACCAGTCCCTGACATACAAGATTTAACCAGCCCCTGACATATAAGATTTAACCAGCCCCTGGCATACAAGATTTAACCAGTCCCTGACATACAAGATTTAAACATCCCCTGACATACAAGATTTAACCAGTCCCTGACATACAAGATTTAACCAGTCCCTGACATACAAGATTTAAGCATCCCCTGACATACAAGATTTAACCAGCCCCTGACATACAAGATTTAAGCATCCCCTGACATACAAGATTTAACCAGCCCCTGACATACAAGATTTAACCAGCCCCTGACATACAAGATTTAACCAGCTCCTGACATACAAGATTTAACCAGCCTCTGGCATATAAGATTTAAGCATCCCCTGACATACAAGATTTAACCAGCCCCTGACATATAAGATTTAAGCATCCCCTGAAATACAAGATTTAACCAGCCCCTGACATATAAGATTTAAGCATCCCCTGACATACAAGATTTAACTAGTCCCTGACATATAAGATTTAAGCATCCCCTGACATACAAGATTTAACCAGTCCCTGACATACAAGATTTAAGCATCCCCTGACATACAAGATTTAACCAGTCCCTCACATACAAGATTTAACCAGCCCCTGACATATAAGATTTAACCAGCCCCTGGCATACAAGATTTAACCAGTCCCTGACATACAAGATTTAAGCATCCCCTGACATACAAGATTTAACCAGTCCCTGACATACAAGATTTAACCAGTCCCTGACATATAAGATTTAAGCATCCCCTGACATACAAGATTTAACCAGCCCCTGACATACAAGATTTAAGCATCCCCTGACATACAAGATTTAACCAGCCCCTGACATACAAGATTTAACCAGTCCCTGACATACAAGATTTAACAAGCTCCTGACATACAAGATTTAACCAGCCTCTGACATATAAGATTTAAGCATCCCCTGACATACAAGATTTAACCAGCCCCTGACACATAAGATTTAAGCATCCCCTGACATACAAGATTTAAGCATCCCCTGACATACAAGATTTAAGCATCCCCTGACATGCAAGATTTAAGCATCCCCTGACATACAAGATTTAACCAGCCCCTGACATACAAGATTTAACCAGCCCCTGACATGCAAGATTTAACCAGCCCCTGACATACAAGATTTAACCAGCCCCTGACATACAAGCTTTAACCAGCCCCTGACATACAAGATTTAACCAGCCCCTGACATACAAGATTTAACCAGCCCCTGACATGCAAGATTTAACCAGCCCCTGACATACAAGATTTAACCAGCCCCTGACATACAAGCTTTAACCAGCCCCTGACATACAAGATTTAACCAGCCCCTGACATACAAGATTTAACTAGCCCCTGACATACAAGATTTACACATCCCCTGACATACAAGCTTTAACCAGCCCCTGACATACAAGATTTAACTAGCCCCTGACATCCAAGATTTACACATCCCCTGACATACAAGCTTTAACCAGCCCCTGACATACAAGATTTAACCAGCCCCTGACATACAAGATTTAACCTGCCCCTGACATACAAGATGTAAGCATCTCCTGACATACAAGATGTAAGCATCCCCTGACATACAAGATTTAACCAGCCCCCGACATACAAGATTTAACCAGCCCCTGACATACAAGATTTAACCAGCCCCTGACATACAAGATTTAACCAGCCCCTGACATACAAGATGTAAGCATCTCCTAGAGGAGAGTCCCTTCAGCCACAAAAACACGAACAATGATTTCAGTTTCTGCAGACAAAACGACTCTAGGCATCCATTTCTCATGAGTTGCATGATGTTCTCATTTTGTTGATGCTGAAAATAAACGCAGCTTTCACACCAGGCTTGTTCTTTTAGTGATTTCATGATGTTGTGCCATGATGTATTTTGTGATTTCATGATGTTGTGCCATGATGTATTTTGTGATTTCATGATGTTGTGCCATGATGTATTTTGTGATTTCATGATGTTGTGCCATGATGTATTTTGTGATTTCATGATGTTGTGCCATGATGTATTTTGTGATTTCATGATGTTGTGCCATGATGTATTTTGTGATTTCATGATGTCGTGTCATGTTGTGTTTTGTGATTTCATGAAGTTGTGCCATATTGTGTTTTGTAATTTCATGATGTTTTGCCATGTTGTATTTTGTGATTTCATGATGTTGTGCCATATTGTATTTTATGATTTCATAATGTCGTGCTATGTTGTATTTTGTGATTTCATGATGTTGGGCCATGTTGTATTTTGTGATTGTTGTCTGTTTCTGTTTGTGTGTGGTAGAGGTTGTTGTAAGTTTCTGTTTGTGTGTGGTAGAGGTTGTTGTAAGTTTCTGTTTGTGTGTGGTAGAGGTTGCTGTAAGTTTCTATTTGTGTGTGGTAGAGGTTGTTGTAAGTTTCTGTTTGTGTGCGGTAGAGGTTGCTGTAAGTTTCTGTTTGTGCGTTGTAGAGGTTGTTATAAGTTTCTGTTTGTGTGTGGTAGTGGTTATTGTAAGTTTCTGTTTGTGTGTTGTAGAGGTTGCTGTTAGTTTCTGTTTGTGTGTTGTAGAGGTTGCTGTAAGTTTCTGTTTGTGTGTGGTAGAGGTTGTTGTAAGTTTCTGTTTGTGTGTGGTAGAGGTTGCTGTAAGTTTCTATTTGTGTGTGGTAGAGGTTGCTGTAAGTTTCTGTTTGTGTGTTGTAGAGGTTGTTGTAGGTTTCTGTTTGTGTGTGATAGTGGTTATTGTAAGTTTCTATTTGTGTGTTGTAGAGGTTGCTGTTAGTTTCTGTTTGTGTGTTGTAGAGGTTGCTGTAAGTTTCTGTTTGTGTGTGGTAGAGGTTGTTGTAAGTTTCATTTTGTGTGTGGTAGAGGTTGCTGTAAGTTTCTATTTGTGTGTGGTAGAGGTTGTTGTAAGTTTCTGTTTGTGTGTGGTAGAGGTTGTTGTAAGTTTATGTTTGTGTGTGGTATAGGTTGTTGTAAGTTTCTGTTTGTGTGTGATAGAGGTTGCTGTACGTTTCTGTTTGTGAGTTGTAGAGGTTGTTATAAGTTTCTGTTTGTGTGTGGTAGAGGTTGCTGTAAGTTTCTATTTGTGTGTGGTAGAGGTTGTTGTAAGTTTCTGTTTGTGTGTGGTAGAGGTTGTTGTAAGTTTCTGTTTGTGTGTGGTAGAGGTTGTTGTAAGTTTCTGTTTGTGTGTGGTAGAGGTTGCTGTAAGTTTCTGTTTGTGATTTGTAGAGGTTGTTATAAGTTTCTGTTTGTGTGTGATAGAGGTTGTTGTAAGTTTCTGTTTGTGTGTTGTAGTGGTTATTGTAAGTTTCTGTTTGTGTGTTGTAGAGGTTGCTGTAAGTTTCTGTTTGTGTGTTGTAGAGGTTGTTGTAGGTTTCTGTTTGTGTGTGGTAGAGGTTGTTGTAAGTTTCTGTTTGTGTGTTATAGAGGTTGTTGTAAGTTTCTGTTTGTGTGTTGTAGAGGTTGTTGTAAGTTTCTGTTTGTGTGTTGTAGAGGTTGTTGTAGGTTTCTGTTTGTGTGTGGTAGAGGTTGTTGTAAGTTTCTGTTTGTGTGTTATAGAGGTTGTTGTAAGTTTCTGTTTGTGTGTTGTTGAGGTTGTTGTAAGTTTTTGTTTGTGTGTTGTAGAGGTTGCTGTTAGTTTCTGATTGTGTGTTGTAGAGGTTGTTGTAAGTTTCTGTTTGTGTGTGGTAGAGATTGCTGTAATTTTCTGTTTGTGTGTGGTATAGGTTGTTGTAAGTTTCTGTTTGTGTGTGGTAGAGGTTGTTGTAAGTTTCTGTTTGTGTGTGGTAGAGGTTGCTGTAAGTTTCTATTTGTGTGTGGTAGAGGTTGCTGTAAGTTTCTGTTTGTGTGTTGTAGAGGTTGTTGTAGGTTTATGTTTGTGTGTGATAGTGGTTATTGTAAGTTTCTATTTGTGTGTTGTAGAGGTTGCTGTTAGTTTCTGTTTGTGTGTTGTAGAGGTTGTTGTAAGTTTCTGTTTGTGTGTGGTAGAGGTTGTTGTAAGTTTCATTTTGTGTGTGGTAGAGGTTGCTGTAAGTTTCTATTTGTGTGTGGTAGAGGTTGTTGTAAGTTTCTGTTTGTGTGTGGTAGAGGTTGTTGTACGTTTCTGTTTGTGTGTGGTAGAGGTTGTTGTAAGTTTCTGTTTGTGTGTGGTAGAGGTTGCTGTACGTTTCTGTTTGTGATTTGTAGAGGTTGTTATAAGTTTCTGTTTGTGTGTGGTAGAGGTTGCTGTAAGTTTCTGTTTGTGTGTTGTAGTGGTTATTGTAAGTTTCTGTTTGTGTGTTGTAGAGGTTGCTGTAAGTTTCTGTTTGTGTGTTGTAGAGGTTGTTGTAGGTTTCTGTTTGTGTGTGGTAGAGGTTGTTGTAAGTTTCTGTTTGTGTGTTATAGAGGTTGTTGTAAGTTTCTGTTTGTGTGTTGTAGAGGTTGTTGTAAGTTTCTGTTTGTGTGTTGTAGAGGTTGTTGTAGTTTTCTGTTTGTGTGTGGTAGAGGTTGTTGTAAGTTTCTGTTTGTGTGTTATAGAGGTTGTTGTAAGTTTCTGTTTGTGTGTTATAGAGGTTGTTGTAAATTTCTGTTTGTGTGTTGTACAGGTTGCTGTATGTTTCTGATTGTGTGTTGTAGAGGTTGTTGTAAGTTTCTGTTTGTGTGTGGTAGAGATTGCTGTAAGTTTCTATTTGTGTGTGGTATAGGTTGTTGTAAGTTTCTGATTGTGTGTGGTAGAGGTTGCTGTAAGTTTCTGTTTGTGCGTTGTAGAGGTTGTTATAAGTTTCTGTTTGTGTGTGGTAGAGGTTGCTGTAAGTTTCTGTTTGTGTGTTGTAGAGGTTGTTGTAAGTTTCTGTTTGTGTGTGGTAGAGGCTGTTGTAAGTTTCTGTTTGTGTGTGGTAGAGGTTGTTGTAAGTTTCATTTTGTGTGTGGTAGAGGTTGCTGTAAGTTTCTGTTTGTGTGTTGTAGGGGTTGTTTTAAGTTTCTGTTTGTGTATGGTAGAGGATGCTGTAAGTTTCTGTTTGTGTGTGGTAGAGGCTGTTGTAAGTTTCTGTTTGTGTGTGGTAGAGGCTGTTGTAAGTTTCTGTTTGTGTGTGGTAGGGGCTGTTGTAAGTTTCTGTTTGTGTGTGGTAGAGGCTGTTGTAAGTTTCTGTTTGTGTGTGGTAGAGGTTTTTGTAAGTTTCTGTTTGTGTGTGGTAGAAGTTGTTTTAAGTTTATGTTTGTGTTTTCTAGAGGTTGCTGTAAGTTTCTGTTTGTGTGTGGTCGAAGTTGTTTTAAGTTTCTGTTTGTGTGTGGTAGAGGTTTTTGTAAGTTTCTGTTTGTTTGTGGTAGAAGTTGTTGTACGTTTCTGTTTGTGTGTTGTAGAGGTTGCTGTAAGTTTCTGTTTGTGTGTGGTCGAAGTTGTTTTAAGTTTCTGTTTGTGTGTGGTAGAGGTTTTTGTAAGTTTCTGTTTGTGTGTGGTAGAAGTTGTTGTACGTTTCTCTTTGTGTGTGGTAGAGGTTGCTGTAAGTTTCTGTTTGTGTGTGGTCGAAGTTGTTTTAAGTTTCTGTTTGTGTGTGGTAGAAGTTGTTGTACGTTTCTCTTTGTGTGTGGTAGAAGTTGTTGTACGTTTCTCTTTGTGTGTGGTAGAGGTTGTTGTACGTTTCTCTTTGTGTGTGGTAGAGAGAGAAAGATCGACAGTGAGAGCACTTTTGCTAGAGAGGTGGTTGTTTTTCCTGTGTCTGATGCATCAGATAAGTGGGAACAACTAACGACAGGGACCGAGGGCCATCAATAAACATTTAATGATCGTTGGCTTGAATGGAGCATCGTGAAGTAGAAGTGGAGTTCAAACAATCTCTGTGTGAATGGAGAATAGTGAAGTAGAAGTGGAGTTCAAACAATCTCTGTGTGAATGGAGAATAGTGGAGTAGAAGTGCAGTGCAAACAATCTCTGTGTGAATGGAGAATAGTGGAGTAGAAGTGGAGTGCAAACAATCTCTGTGTGAATGGAGCATCGTGAAGTAGAAGTGGAGTTCAAACAATCTCTGTGTGAATGGAGAATAGTGGAGTAGAAGTGGAGTGCAAACAATCTCTGTGTGAATGGAGAATAGTGGAGTAGAAGTGGAGTGCAAACAATCTCTGTGTGAATGGAGAATATGTGTGGGAGTGGAGAAGTGGAGTGTAAAAACAATCTCTAGTGGAGTGAATGTGAAGAAATAGTGGAGTAGAAGTGGAGTGTAAACAATCTCTGTGTGAATGGAGAATAGTGGAGTAGAAGTGGAGTGCAAACAATCTCTGTGTGAATGGAGAATAGTGGAGTAGAAGTGGAGTGCAAACAATCTCTGTGTGAATGGAGAATAGTGGAGTAGAAGTGGAGTGCAAACAATCTCTGTTTGAATGGAGCATCGTGAAGTAGAAGTGGAGTGTAAACAATCTCTGTGTGAATGGAGCATCGTGAAGTAGAAGTGGAGTATAAACAATCTCTGTGTGAATGGAGCATCGTGAAGTAGAAGTGGAGTGTAAACAATCTCTGTGTGAATGGAGCATCGTGAAGTAGAAGTGGAGTGTAAACAATCTCTGTGTGAATGGAGCATCGTGAAGTAGAAGTGAAGTGTAAACAATCTCTGTGTGAATGGAGCATCGTGAAGTAGAAGTGGAGTATAAACAATCTCTGTGTGAATGGAGAATAGTGGAGTAGAACCATATTTTGGAGTGTTTAGCACACCCACCACTTGCTCCTTGCTACCAGCTTTACCGCAGCATTGCAATTATTTGCCTGTCCCCTACATAAACGTGTTACTTACTCAAATATTACACATAAACTTGTTACTTACTCAAATATTACACATAAACTTGTTACTTACTCAAATATTACACATAAACTTGTTACTTGCTCAAATATTACACATAAACTTGTTACTTGCTCAAATATTACACATAAACTTGTTACTTGCTCAAATATTACACATAAACTTGTTACTTACTCAAATATTACACATAAACTTGTTACTTGCTCAAATATTACACATAAACTTGTTACTTACTCAAATATTACACATAAACTTGTTACTTACTCAATATTACACATAAACTTGTTACTTGCTCAAATATTACACATAAACTTGTTACTTACTCAAATATTACACATAAACTTGTTACTTGCTCAAATATTACACATAAACTTGTTACTTACTCAAATATTACACAAAGTTGAATGTGCCAAGAGATGGTATCGAGCCAAGAGATTGTATCGAGCTGAGAGATGGTATCGTGCCAAGAGATGGTATCGAGCCAAGAGATTGTATCATGCCAAGAGATGGTATCGTGCCAAGAGATGGTATCGTGCACAGAGATAGTATCGTGCCAAGAGATGGTATCGAGCCCAGAAATGGTATCGTGCCCAGAGATAGTATCGTGCCAAGAGTTGGTATCGTGTCAAGATATGGTATCGTGCGCAGAGATAATATCGTGCCAAGAGATGGTATCGTGCCAAGAGATAGTATCGAGCTCAGAGACGATATCGTGCCCACAGATGGTATCGTGCCCAGAGATGGTATCGTTCCCAGAGATGGTATCGTGCCCAGAGATGGTATCGTGCCCAGAGATGGTATCGTGCTCAGAGATAGTATCGAGCTCTGAGACGGTATCGTGCCCACAGATGGTATCGTGCTATGTGATGGTATCCTGCCCACAGATGGTGGATCTATGCAAAGATCTGCGATGACATTCCCTCATGAACAAACACAAGAACGTGTCATCACTGCCTGTGTCCTCGACCTGTTGCAATTCTGTGAATATTAATTCTGTTTTTTTTTTTTAAATACACTTTTTACTAAACGCAATTGAAAGGGCCTTGTTTGTAGTGTCATGTTTGTTGTATCACACGCACACTATTTCTAACCCCCCCCCCCCCCCCCCCCCCCCGCCTACTTATAGCTGTTATAGAGAAACAAACTGACATTATTTACACACACACAGACGAGTGTGTGTGTTCAGCCAATGATGGCCAGCCGATGTTGACAATCTTCTATAAGATAATATTTTATGTCCATTTTGGTGTAGACATTGTCATCAATTGATTATGTCCTGGTCTGTAGGCGAGTGTCAACATCTCAATTATCAACGCAAGTTCCTGGTTTTCATTTCTGGAAACAAAATGCTGGCCACATTGCATGAGGAGGCCAGGACGTGGCGAGTGGTCGCATTACATGAGAAGGTCAGGACATAGGGAGTGGTCGCATTACATGAGAAGGTCAGGACATAGGGAGTGGTCGCATTACATGAGAAGGTCAGGACATAGGGAGTGGTCGCATTACATGAGAAGGTCAGGACATAGGGAGTGGTCGCATTACATGAGAAGGTCAGGACATAGGGAGTGGTCGCATTACATGAGAAGGTCAGGACATAGGGAGTGGTCGCATTACATGAGAAGGTCAGGACATAGGGAGTGGTCGCATTACATGAGAAGGTCAGGACATAGGGAGTGGTCGCATTACATGAGAAGGTCAGGACATAGGGAGTGGTCGCATTACATGAGAAGGTCAGGACATAGGGAGTGGTCGCATTACATGAGAAGGTCAGGACATAGGGAGTGGTCGCATTACATGAGAAGGTCAGGACATAGGGAGTGGTCGCATTACATGAGAAGGTCAGGACATAGGGAGTGGTTGTATTTACATGAGAAGGTCAGGGCTTAGTGAGTGGTTGTAAATACATGAGAATGTCAGGGCATAGTGAGTGGTTGTAATTACATGAGAATGTCAGGGCATAGTGAGTGGTTGTAATTACATGAGAATGTCAGGGCATAGTGAGTGGTTGTATTTACATGAGAATGTCAGGGCATAGTGAGTGGTTGTATTTACATGAGAATGTCAGGGCATAGTGAGTGGTTGTAATTACATGAGAATGTCAGGGCATAGTGAGTGGTTGTAATTACATGAGAATGTCAGGACATAGTGAGCGGTTGTATTTACATGAGAATGTCAGGGCATAGTAAGTGGTTGTAATTACATGAGAATGTCACGGCATAGTGAGTGGCTGTAATTACATGAGAAGGTCGTGGCATAGTGAGTGGTTGTAATTACATGAGAATATCAGGGTATAGTGAGTGGTTATAATTACTTGAGAAGGTCAGGGCATGGTGAGTGATCGCATTACATGAAAAGGTCAGGGCATAGTGAGAGTTTGTAATTACATGAGAATGTCAGGGCATAGTGAGTGGTTGTAATTACATGAGAATGTCAGGGCATAGTGAGTGGTTGTATTTACATGAGAATGTCAGGGCATAGTAAGTGGTTGTAATTACATGAGAATGTCACGGCATAGTGAGTGGCTGTAATTACATGAGAAGGTCATGGCATAGTGAGTTGTTGTAATTACATGAGAATATCAGGGTATAGTGAGTGGTTATAATTACTTGAGAAGGTCAGGGCATGGTGAGTGATCGCATTACATGAAAGGTCAGGGCATAGTGAGAGTTTGTAATTACATGAGAAGGTCAGGGCATGGTGAGTTGTAATTAAATGAGAAGGTCGGGACATAGTGAGTGGTTGTAATTACATGAGAAGGTCAGGGCATGGTGAGTTGTTGTAATTACATGAGAAGGTCAGGGTATGGTTATATCAGGGAATGAATAGATATAAGAGAAGGGTCGTTAGCTGTGGCAACGACCAGCACAGGTTCAGCGAGTTGTATAGCAGGGGAAATAGTATGACCAAAAATTGCACACTAAGAGATGAAGGATCGGGAAGAAAAGATTAGGCACAGAAGCATACTGAAGAGGAGATGACGAAATGAGAATCCATGACGGAATTTGTATAACGTAGAGATAGAAACGGTTGTTAGGAGATTAAGAAGTAAATTCAGTTGGACATTGGAGCTTGAAGAGAGAGGATGTACGGTCATGGACAGGCTGAAGATTAACGGCTAGATGAGTTGGACATTGGAGTTTGAAGAGAGAGGATGTACGGTCATGGACAGGCTGAAGATTAACGGCTAGATGAGTTGGACATTGGAGTTTGAAGAGAGAGGATGTACGGTCATGGACAGGCTGAAGATTAACGGCTAGATAAGTTGGACATTGGAGTTTGAAGAGAGGGGATGTACGGTCATGGACAGGCTGAAGATTAACGGCTAGATAAGTTGGACATTGGAGCTTGAAGAGAGAGGATGTACGGTCATGGACAGGCTGAAGATTAACGGCTAGATAAGTTGGACATTGGAGTTTGAAGAGAGAGGATGTACGGTCATGGACAGGCTGAAGATTAACGGCTAGATAAGTTGGACATTGGAGTTTGAAGAGAGAGGATGTACGGTCATGGACAGGTTGAAGATTAACGGCTAGATAAGTTGGACATTGGAGTTTGAAGAGAGAGGATGTACGGTCATGGACAGGCTGAAGATTAACGGCTAGATAAGTTGGACATTGGAGCTTGAAGAGAGAGGATGTACGGTCATGGACAGGCTGAAGATTAACGGTTAGATAAGTTGGACATTGGAGCTTGAAGAGAGAGGATGTACGGTCATGGACAGGCTGAAGATTAACGGCTAGATAAGTTGGACATTAGAGCTTGAAGAGAGAGGATGTACGGTCATGGACAGGCTGAAGATTAACGGCTAGATAAGTTGGCATTGGAGTTCGAAGAGAGAGGATGTACGGTCATGGACAGGCTGAAGATTAACGGCTAGATAAGTTGGACATTGGAGCTTGAAGAGAGAGGATGTACGGTCATGGACAGGCTGAAGATTAACGGCTAGATAAGTTGGGCATTGGAGTTTGAAGAGAGAGAGGATATACGGTCATGGACAGGCTGAAGATTAACGGCTAGATAAGTTGGACATTGGAGCTTGAAGAGAGAGGATGTACGGTCATGGACAGGCTGAAGATTAACGGCTAGATACGTTGGACATTGAAGTTTGAAGAGAGAAGATGTACGGTCATGGACAGGCTGAAGATTAACGGCTAGATAAGTTGGACATTGGAGTTTGAAGAGAGAGGATATACGGTCATGGACAGGCTGAAGATTAACGGCTAGATAAGTTGGACATTGGAGTTTGAAGAGAGAGGATATACAATCATGGACAGGCTGAAGATTAACGGCTAGATAAGTTGGACATTGGAGCTTGAAGAGAGAGGATGTACGGTCATGGACAGGCTGAAGATTAACGGCTAGATAAGTTGGACATTGGAGTTTGAAGAGAGAGGATGTACGGTCATGGACAGGCTGAAGATTAACGGCTAGATAAGTTGGACATTGGAGTTTGAAGAGAGAGGATGTACGGTCATGGACAGGTTGAAGATTAACGGCTAGATAAGTTGGACATTGGAGTTTGAAGAGAGAGGATGTACGGTCATGGACAGGCTGAAGATTAACGGCTAGATAAGTTGGACATTGAGCTTGAAGAGAGAGGATGTACGGTCATGGACAGGCTGAAGATTAACGGTTAGATAAGTTGGACATTGGAGCTTGAAGAGAGAGGATGTACGGTCATGGACAGGCTGAAGATTAACGGCTAGATAAGTTGGACATTAGAGCTTGAAGAGAGAGGATGTACGGTCATGGACAGGCTGAAGATTAACGGCTAGATAAGTTGGACATTGGAGTTCGAAGAGAGAGGATGTACGGTCATGGACAGGCTGAAGATTAACGGCTAGATAAGTTGGACATTGGAGCTTGAAGAGAGAGGATGTACGGTCATGGACAGGCTGAAGATTAACGGCTAGATAAGTTGGGCATTGGAGTTTGAAGAGAGAGAGGATATACGGTCATGGACAGGCTGAAGATTAACGGCTAGATAAGTTGGACATTGGAGCTTGAAGAGAGAGGATGTACGGTCATGGACAGGCTGAAGATTAACGGCTAGATACGTTGGACATTGAAGTTTGAAGAGAGAAGATGTACGGTCATGGACAGGCTGAAGATTAACGGCTAGATAAGTTGGACATTGGAGTTTGAAGAGAGAGGATATACGGTCATGGACAGGCTGAAGATTAACGGCTAGATAAGTTGGACATTGGAGTTTGAAGAGAGAGGATATACAATCATGGACAGGCTGAAGATTAACGGCTAGATAAGTTGGACATTGGAGTTTGAAGAGAGAGGATGTACGGTCATGGACAGCCTGAAGATTAACGGCTAGATAAGTTGGACATTGGAGTTCGAAGAGAGAGGATATACGGTCATGGACAGGCTGAAGATTAACGGCTAGATACGTTGGACATTGAAGTTTGAAGAGAGAAGATGTACGGTCATGGACAGGCTGAAGATTAACGGCTAGATGAGTTGGACATTGGAGTTTGAAGAGAGAGGATATACGGTCATGGACAGGCTGAAGATTAACGGCTAGATAAGTTGGACATTGGAGTTCGAAGAGAGAGGATGTACGGTCATGGACAGCCTGAAGATTAACGGCTAGATAAGTTGGACATTGGAGTTTGAAGAGAGAGGATGTACGGTCATGGACAGCCTGAAGATTAACGGCTAGATAAGTTGGACATTGGAGTTCGAAGAGAGAGGATATACGGTCATGGACAGGCTGAAGATTAACGGCTAGATACGTTGGACATTGAAGTTTGAAGAGAGAAGATGTACGGTCATGGACAGGCTGAAGATTAACGGCTAGATAAGTTGGACATTGGAGTTTGAAGAGAGAGGATATACGGTCATGGACAGGCTGAAGATTAACGGCTAGATAAGTTGGACATTGGAGTTCGAAGAGAGAGAGGATGTGAAGACGAAACACAACGGACGAAGTTTTCATTTAGGGATCATAGGCCGAAGAGAAAGGATGTAGAGATGAAACACAACAGACGAAGTAGAGCCTGACGGCAGAAGAAATAAGTTTATACAGAGTCATAGATTGGCAACTGAAGGAAGCACAGAAGTAGAAGCAGAGATGGTAGACATAGAGATAGTCACAACGAGAATCCAAGCGAAGTAGTACTGGAGGCTCAGGAGTGACAGAATAAATAGTGTACTAGAGACCAGAAGAGTACTGTGGATCGTAAGGCCGATAGATAAGGATAGATAGATCAGGGGGTGCGTCCGATGGGGACGTACCAAGTAGGATAACGGCCACAAATAGTAAAATAGATTAGTTGTAGGGTTGAGACCATGGAATAGGGAGAATAGATAATGCTAATGGCATGACTGTGTTGCAAGTTAGAGATGACCGTAACATAACAATGTAACAAGATGTGAACATGAAAGAAAATAAAGGAAAGGAGCCAATGTAACAAGATGTGAACATGAAAGAAAATAAAGGAAAGGAGCCAATGTAACAAGATGTGAACATGAAAGAAAATAAAGGAAAGGAGCCAATGTACCAAAATATCAAGTGTCTGTATTCGGTCATATAGCCTGTCTTCGGTTACAGTTTCAATGGACGTTCCGTGATGAATTACATCTCATCAATAAGAACATCTACAAATTCAGTGAAGAATTATATCTCATCAATAAGAACATCTACAAATTCAGTGAAGAATTATATCTCATCAATAAGAACATCTACAAATTCAGTGAAGAATTATATCTCATCAATAAGAACATCTACAAATTCAGTGAAGAATTATATCTCATCAATAAGAACATCTACATGCTGAGTGGTCGCATTACATGAGAAGATCAGGGCATTGTGAGTGGTTGTAATTACATGAGAAGGTCAGGGCATTGTGAGTGGTTGTAATTACATGAGAAGGTCAGGGCATTGCGAGTGGTTGTAATTACATGAGAAGGTCAGGGCATAGCGAGTGGTTGTAATTACATGAGAAGGTCAGGGCATAGCGAGTGGTTGTAATTACATGAGAAGGTCAGGGCATTGCGAGTGGTTGTAATTACATGAGGTCAGGGCATAGCGAGTGGTTGTAATTACATGAGAAGGTCAGGGCATTGCGAGTGGTTGTAATTACATGAGAAGGTCAGGGCATAGCGAGTGGTTGTAATTACATGAGAAGGTCAGGGCATAGCGAGTGGTTGTAATTACATGAGAAGGTCAGGGCATAGCGAGTGATTGTAATTACATGAGAAGGTCAGGGCATAGTGAGTGATTGTAATTACATGAGAAGGTCAGGGCATGGTGAGTTGTTGTGATTAAATGAGAAGGTCCGGACATAGTGAGTGGTTGTAATTACATGAGAAGGTCGGGACATATTGAGTGGTTGTAATTAATGAGAAAGTCAGGACATGATGAGTGGTCGCATTACAAGAGAAGGTCAGGACATGGTGAGTGGTTGCATTACAAGAGAAGGTCAGGACATGGTGAGTGGTTGCATTACAAGAGAAGGTCAGGACATGATGAGTGGTCGCATTACAAGAGAAGGTCAGGACATGATGAGTGGTCGCATTACATGAGAAGGTCAGGACATGGTGAGTGGTTGCATTACATGAGAAGGTCAGGACATGGTGAGTGGTTGCATTACATGAGAAGGTCAGGACATGGTGAGTGGTCGCATTACATGAGAAGGTCAGGACATGGTGAGTGGTTGCATTACATGAGAAGGTCAGGGCATAGTGAGTGGTCGCATTACACGAGAAGGTCAGGGCATAGTGAGTGGTCGCATTACATGAGAAGGTCAGGGCATAGTGAGTGGTTGCATTACATGAGAAGGTCAGGACATGGTGAGTGGTCGCATTACGTGAGAAGGTCAGGACATGGTGAGTGGTCGCATTACGTGAGAAGGTCAGGACATGGTGAGTGGTCGCATTACGTGAGAAGGTCATGACATGGTGAGTGGTCGCATTACATGAGAAGGTCGGGACATGGTGAGTGGTTGCATTACATGAGAAGGTCAGGACATGGTGAGTGGTTGCATTACATGAGAAGGTCAGGACATGGTGAGTGGTCGCATTACGTGAGAAGGTCAGGACATTGTGAGTGGTCGCATTACGTGAGAAGGTCAGGACATGGTGAGTGGTCGCATTACGTGAGAAGGTCAGGACATGGTGAGTGGTCGCATTACGTGAGAAGGTCAGGACATGGTGAGTGGTTGCATTACATGAGAATGTCAGGACATGGTGAGTGGTCGCATTACATGAGAAGGTCAGGACATGGTGAGTGGTCGCATTACGTGAGAAGGTCAGGACATGGTGAGTGGTCGCATTACGTGAGAAGGTCAGGACATGGTGAGTGGTCGCATTACGTGAGAAGGTCAGGACATGGTGAGTGGTCGCATTACGTGAGAAGGTCAGGACATGAGGTCAGGGCTTGATGAGTGCTTGTAATTACAGCACATCCATCTGTAAACTAAGTTGCCAACTATTCATCTATTGACCTATCGAGCCGTAGTCAGCCCATAGGGCAGAGACTCAGTAACTCTTTCCCTGTTTCGAAACTTCATTCTAGCAGTCTCAATTCTTGCAAAGATCATTTACCAAATCTCCTCGTTTATCTGTGTTCAGTGCAAGCATCTCGATCTCATTGAGAGAGCCGATTCCTGCTGCCTTTGCCTCTCTGATCAATGTTCTTCTCAGTATCTCTCTGGGTCGGCTTATTTTCTTCCTGATTGTTGTTTTCCACTTGAGGGCTTGCTTGTCTTCTTCTTTTATCTTTCAGCTCCCTGTGGAGCATAGGTCTTCAACAAACACTTTCCAAGCCGTTCTGTTTGTTGCAATTCTTGTAAGATCATTCCATATCTTCCCCATCATCTTCATCTCTGCTTCTGTCTGTCTTCTCCATGAATTTCTTGGTCTTCCTCTTTGTCTTTTCCCCCTGGGGATTCCAAAAAGGGCCTGTTGTGTAATACTCTCAGTTGGCTTCCATAGTGTGTGTCCTATCCAGCGCCATCGGCTTCGCTGTATCTATTTATCCACTGGTGTTTGACTGGTACATTTCCATAATTCTATGTTAGTGATTTTGTCCTGCCATTTCCATCCTTTTATTCTGCGTAAGCATCCATTAATGAAAGTCTGTATCTTCATGATTGTTAATTTTGTTGTTCTCCATGTTTCACAGCCATATAATAGGACCGCCTTAACATTTGAGTTGAAAATTTGTATTTTTGTATTTAACCTAATTTCTTTGGACTTCCATATGTTTCCCAGTGCAACAAAAGCTCCTCTTCCTTTTGATATCATTAGGACTTGCTTTGCTATTCGGTTATTATCTCTCCTCATCACATGTCCAACATATGACCACCGTCTTTTCTTTATTACTGAAGATATTAGTGGTTGATTGGCGATTTCTCTAATTTCCTCGTTTGTTTTGAATTCGTTCCACGCTATACCAAGTATTTTCCTTAGACATTTATTTTCAAAAAAACTTTGTTTCTATGTCTCTTTTTGTTTTCCAGCTTTCACACGCATACGTAAGGGTTGATAGTACATTTGATTTGAATAGTCTACGTTTTGTGTTTGTGCTGATGAGTTTTGATTTCCACATCTTTTCAGGCTTCTGAAAGACATTGCTGCTTTAGCTATTCTGATTCTAATTTCTTTGCTTGTATCCCCTTCCCGATCAATGTGACTTCCAAGATAGATAAAGTGATCGATCTCTTCTACTGGTTTGTTTTCCATGTATATTTTGTCACTTGTTGGAATTAAACTTTTCATGACTTTCGTCTTTTCATGACTTTCGTCTTTTCATGACTTTCGTCTTTTCATGATTGATCTTGCGCCAAATGTTGCTGGCTATTGATGACAGTTCATTTGTGTTTTCCTGCATCGTTTTTATCTGACTGCTTATGAGAACTATGTCATCAACAAAGTCGAGGTCCTCCAAATGGTCTTCTTGTATTCATTCAATGCCTTTATTACCAGTACAGCATTTCTTCATTATGAAGTCCATCATCAAGTACCGGGCCTGCTGGCGTAGGTGATCATGTCTCTCCACAACTTTCGATCTCGACAGTTATTTATCATTTCTGTTGTTGACCTTCTGCCAAGCCATTCTCTAAAGCTGTCTGGTATTTTTTCTCTTTGCTTCCCTCTATCTCTTCGTCCCTCAATTTTCCCAGTTGTTACAATATATTCCAGCTGTTCTCTTCTCATTACATGGCGACAAAATGATGATTGTCTCTTCCTAACATTAGAAATTAGCTCCCTTTTTGCTTTGACCTCTCTCAGAACATCTTCATTACGATGAAGTCCATAGCAACTCCAACAAACAAGGGCGATAAATTACCTCCTTGTTTAACTCCAGCTTCTACTGGCAAACATTCGCTCAGTCCTTCTTCTGCACATGTGTAGCCATCATACATGTCTTTGATAACATTTGATTTGTGATGGTAAGCCATATTGTTTCAGTTGCCAACTATCACCAACATCACTGTGTGCCATCTCCGCATCGAAAGTTGGCTACCATGGAGCTCCATTCCGCTCTGTCTCTTGCTTTGATGGTGCAGGTTGTCATAGGCTGATTTGTCCAACTTTTGATGTTACTTGTCCATGTTAGTCTTGGTCTGCCTCATATACCTTGTATTTTCCCTTCCAAGATTGCTTTTAGTAGACTGCTGTGTCTTTTAACTTGCCACAAAAATCTCATTTCTCTTGTTTGGATTGTGTTTAGTAGTTTTCTTTTCATTTTTAGTTATTTTAAGACTTCATCGTTTGTTTTCTTTTCTTTCCATCCAATTCTACTATAAATCCACATTTTAAAGGCTTCAATAGACGATTGCAAAAACCTATACATGCGGCTACGCGCACGTCTTTCGTACACATCATTTTCGGTGTACACACCCATAGTTGCAGATATACACGGATTTATATGTTCGTTTTTTCCATGTGGATTTACTTATTGGGCATCAACTCATAGAGATGTTTCCAGTAATAGTAAAGTCTGGGATCTTGTACCCACCTCCAGTAATAGTAAAGGCTGAGATCTTGTACCCACCTCCAGTAATAGTAAAGTCTGGGATCTTGTACCCACCTCCAGTAATAGTAAAGTCTGGGATCTTGTACCCACCTCCAGTAATAGTAAAGTCTGGGATCTTGTACCCACCTCCAGTAATAGTAAAGGCTGAGATCTTGTACCCACCTCCAGTAATAGTAAAGGCTGAGATCTTGTACCCACCTCCAGTAATAGTAAAGGCTGAGATCTTGTACCCACCTCCAGTAATAGTAAAGGCTGGGATCTTGTACCCACCTCCAGTAATAGTAAAGGCTGAGATCTTGTACCCACCTCCAGTAATAGTAAAGGCTAGGAACTTGTACCTACCTCCAGTAATAGTAAAGGCTAGGAACTTGTACCCACCTCCAGTAATAGTAAAGGCTAGGATCTTGTACCTACCTCCAGTAATAGTAAAGGCTGGGATCTTGTACCCACCTCCAGTAATAGTAAAGGCTGAGATCTTGTACCCACCTCCAGTAATAGTAAAGGCTGAGATCTTGTACCCACCTCCAGTAATAGTAAAGGCTGAGATCTTGTACCCACCTCCAGTAATAGTAAAGGCTGAGATCTTGTACCCACCTCCAGTAATAGTAAAGGCTGGGATCTTGTACCCACCTCCAGTAATAGTAAAGGCTGAGATCTTGTACCCACCTCCAGTAATAGTAAAGGCTAGGATCTTGTACCTACCTCCAGTAATAGTAAAGGCTGAGATCTTGTACCACCTCCAGTAATAGTAAAGGCTAGGATCTTGTACCTACCTCCAGTAATAGTAAAGGCTGAGATCTTGTACCCACCTCCAGTAATAGTAAAGGCTAGGATCTTGTACCCACCTCCAGTAATAGTAAAGGCTGAGATCTTGTACCCACCTCCAGTAATAGTAAAGGCTGGGATCTTGTACCCACCTCCAGTAATAGTAAAGGCTGGGATCTTTTACCCACCTCCAGTAATAGTAAAGGCTGAGATCTTGTACCTACCTCCAGTAATAGTAAAGGCTGAGATCTTGTACCCAGCTCCAGTAATAGTAAAGGTTGGGATCTTGTACCCACCTCCAGTAATAGTAAAGTCTGGGATCTTGTACCCACCTCCAGTAATAGTAAAGTCTGGGATCTTGTACCCACCTCCAGTAATAGTAAAGGCTGAGATCTTGTACCCACCTCCAGTAATAGTAAAGGCTGAGATCTTGTACCCACCTCCAGTAATAGTAAAGGCTGAGATCTTGTACCCACCTCCAGTAATAGTAAAGGCTCGGATATTGTACCCACCTCCAGTAATAGTAAAGGCTGAGATCTTGTACCCACCTCCAGTAATAGTAAAGGCCAGGATCTTGTACCTACCTCCAGTAATAGTAAAGGCTAGGATCTTGTACCCACCTCCAGTAATAGTAAAGGCTAGGATCTTGTACCTACCTCCAGTAATAGTAAAGGCTGGGATCTTGTACCCACCTCCAGTAATAGTAAAGGCTGGGATCTTGTACCCACCTCCAGTAATAGTAAAGGCTGAGATCTTGTACCCACCTCCAGTAATAGTAAAGGCTGAGATCTTGTACCCACCTCCAGTAATAGTAAAGGCTGAGATCTTGTACCCACCTCCAGTAATAGTAAAGGCTAGGATCTTGTACCTACCTCCAGTAATAGTAAAGGCAGAGATATTGTACCCACCTCCAGTAATAGTAAAGGCTGAGATCTTGTACCTACCTCCAGTAATAGCAAAGGCTAGGATCTTGTACCTACCTCCAGTAATAGTAAAGGCTGAGATCTTGTACCCACCTCCAGTAATAGTAAAGGCTAGGATCTTGTACCCACCTCCAGTAATAGTAAAGGCTGAGATCTTGTACCCACCTCCAGTAATAGTAAAGGCTGGGATCTTGTACCCACCTCCAGTAATAGTAAAGGCTGGCATCTTGTACCCACCTCCAGTAATAGTAAAGGCTGAGATCTTGTACCTACCTCCAGTAATAGTAAAGGCTGAGATCTTGTACCCACCTCCAGTAATAGTAAAGGCTGAGATCTTGTACCCACCTCCAGTAATAGTAAAGGCTAGGATCTTGTACCCACCTCCAGTAATAGTAAAGGCTGGCATCTTGTACCCACCTCCAGTAATAGTAAAGGCTGAGATCTTGTACCTAACTCCAGTAATAGTAAAGGCTTGGATCTTGTACCCAGCTCCAGTAATAGTAAAGGTTGGGATCTTGTACCCACCTCCAGTAATAGTAAAGTCTGGGATCTTGTACCCACCTCCAGTAATAGTAAAGGCTGGGATCTTGTACCCACCTCAAGTAATATTAAAGGCTGAGATCTTGTACCCACCTCCAGTAATAGTAAAGGCTGGCATCTTTTACCTACCTCCAGTAATAGTAAAGGCTGGGATCTTGTACCCACCTCCAGTAATAGTAAAGGCTGAGATCTTGTACCCACCTCCAGTAATAGTAAAGGCTGGGATCTTGTGCCCACCTCCAGTAATAGTAAAGGCTAGGATCTTGTACCCACCTCCAGTAATAGTAAAGGCTGAGATCTTGTACCCACCTCCAGTAATAGTAAAGGCTGAGATCTTGTACCCACCTCCAGTAATAGTAAAGGCTGGCATCTTGTACCCACCTCCAGTAATAGTAAATGTTGGGATCTTGTACCCACCTCCAGTAATAGTAAAGGCTGGCATCTTGTACCCACCTCCAGTAATAGTAAAGGCTGGGATCTTGTACCCACCTCCAGTAATAGTAAAGGCTAGGATCTTGTACCCACCTCCAGTAATAGTAAAGACTGGCATCTTGTACCCACCTCCAGTAATAGTAAAGGCTGAGATCTTGTACCCACCTCCAGTAATAGTAAAGGCTAGGATCTTGTACCCACCTCCAGTAATAGTAAAGGCTAGGATCTTGTACCCACCTCCAGTAATAGTAAAGGCTGAGATGTTGTACCCACCTCCAGTAATAGTAAAGGCTGAGATCTTGTACCCACCTCCAGTAATAGTAAAGGCTAGGATCTTGTACCCACCTCCAGTAATAGTAAAGGCTGAGATCTTGTACCCACCTTCAGTAATAGTAAAGGCTGAGATCTTGTACCCACCTCCAGTAAAAGTAAAGGCTGAGATCTTGTACCCACCTCCAGTAATAGTAAAGGCTGAGATCTTGTACCCACCTCCAGTAATAGTAAAGGCTGGGATCTTGTACCCACCTCAAGTAATATTAAAGGCTGAGATCTTGTACCCACCTCCAGTAATAGTAAAGGCTGAGATCTTGTACCCACCTCCAGTAATAGTAAAGGCTAGGATCTTGTACCTACCTCCAGTAATAGTAAAGGCTGAGATCTTGTACCCACCTCCAGTAATAGTAAAGGCTGAGATCTTGTACCTACCTCCAGTAATAGTAAAGGCTAGGATCTTGTACCTACCTCCAGTAATAGTAAAGGCTGAGATCTTGTACCCACCTCCAGTAATAGTAAAGGCTGAGATCTTGTACCCACCTCCAGTAATAGTAAAGGCTGAGATCTTGTACCCACCTCCAGTAATAGTAAAGGCTAGGATCTTGTACCCACCTCCAGTAATAGTAAAGGCTAGGATCTTTTACCCACCTCCAGTAATAGTAAAGGCTGAGATCTTGTACCTACCTCCAGTAATAGTAAAGGCTGAGATCTTGTACCCAGCTCCAGTAATAGTAAAGGTTGGGATCTTGTACCCACCTCCAGTAATAGTAAAGTCTGGGATCTTGTACCCACCTCCAGTAATAGTAAAGTCTGGGATCTTGTACCCACCTCCAGTAATAGTAAAGGCTGAGATCTTGTACCCACCTCCAGTAATAGTAAAGGCTGAGATCTTGTACCCACCTCCAGTAATAGTAAAGGCTGAGATCTTGTACCCACCTCCAGTAATAGTAAAGGCTCGGATATTGTACCCACCTCCAGTAATAGTAAAGGCTGAGATCTTGTACCCACCTCCAGTAATAGTAAAGGCCAGGATCTTGTACCTACCTCCAGTAATAGTAAAGGCTAGGATCTTGTACCCACCTCCAGTAATAGTAAAGGCTAGGATCTTGTACCTACCTCCAGTAATAGTAAAGGCTGGGATCTTGTACCCACCTCCAGTAATAGTAAAGGCTGAGATCTTGTACCCACCTCCAGTAATAGTAAAGGCTGAGATCTTGTACCCACCTCCAGTAATAGTAAAGGCTGAGATCTTGTACCCACCTCCAGTAATAGTAAAGGCTGAGATCTTGTACCCACCTCCAGTAATAGTAAAGGCTGGGATCTTGTACCCACCTCCAGTAATAGTAAAGGCTGAGATCTTGTACCCACCTCCAGTAATAGTAAAGGCTAGGATCTTGTACCTACCTCCAGTAATAGTAAAGGCTGAGATATTGTACCCACCTCCAGTAATAGTAAAGGCTGAGATCTTGTACCTACCTCCAGTAATAGTAAAGGCTGAGATCTTGTACCCACCTCCAGTAATAGTAAAGGCTAGGATCTTGTACCTACCTCCAGTAATAGTAAAGTTTGGGATCTTGTACCCACCTCCAGTAATAGTAAAGGTTTAGATCTTGTACCCACCTCCAGTAATAGTAAAGACTGGCATCTTGTACCCACCTCCAGTAATAGTAAAGACTGGCATCTTGTACCCACCTCCAGTAATAGTAAAGGTTGGGATCTTGTACCCACCTCCAGTAATAGTAAAGACTGGCATCTTGTACCCACCTCCAGTAATAGTAAAGACTGGCATCTTGTACCCACCTCCAGTAATAGTAAAGGTTGGGATCTTGTACCCACCTCCAGTAATAGTAAAGGCTGGCATCTTGTACCCACCTCCAGTAATAGTAAATGTTGGGATCTTGTACCCACCTCCAGTAATAGTAAAGGCTGGCATCTTGTACCCACCTCCAGTAAAAGTAAAGGCTGGGATCTTGTACCCACCTCCAGTAATAGTAAAGGCTAGGATCTTGTACCCACCTCCAGTAATAGTAAAGGCTGGCATCTTGTACCCACCTCCAGTAATAGTAAAGGCTGAGATCTTGTACCCACCTCCAGTAATAGTAAAGGCTAGGATCTTGTACCCACCTCCAGTAATAGTAAAGGCTAGGATCTTGTACCCACCTCCAGTAATAGTAAAGGCTGAGATGTTGTACCCACCTCCAGTAATAGTAAAGGCTGAGATCTTGTACCCACCTCCAGTAATAGTAAAGGCTAGGATCTTGTACCCACCTCCAGTAATAGTAAAGGCTGAGATCTTGTACCCACCTTCAGTAATAGTAAAGGCTGAGATCTTGTACCCACCTCCAGTAATAGTAAAGGCTGAGATCTTGTACCCACCTCCAGTAATAGTAAAGGCTGAGATCTTGTACCCACCTCCAGTAATAGTAAAGGCTAGGATCTTGTACCTACCTCCAGTAATAGTAAAGGCTGAGATCTTGTACCCACCTCCAGTAATAGTAAAGGCTGAGATCTTGTACCTACCTCCAGTAATAATAAAGGCTAGGATCTTGTACCTACCTCCAGTAATAGTAAAGGCTGAGATCTTGTACCCACCTCCAGTAATAGTAAAGGCTAGGATCTTGTACCCACCTCCAGTAATAGTAAAGGCTGAGATCTTGTACCCACCTCCAGTAATAGTAAAGGCTGGGATCTTGTACCCACCTCCAGTAATAGTAAAGGCTGGGATCTTGTACCCACCTCCAGTAATAGTAAAGGCTAGGATCTTTTACCCACCTCCAGTAATAGTAAAGGCTGAGATCTTGTACCTACCTCCAGTAATAGTAAAGGCTGAGATCTTGTACCCAGCTCCAGTAATAGTAAAAGTTGGGATCTTGTACCCACCTCCAGTAATAGTAAAGTCTGGGATCTTGTACCCACCTCCAGTAATAGTAAAGTCTGGGATCTTGTACCCACCTCCAGTAATAGTAAAGGCTGGGATCTTGTACCCACCTCAAGTAATATTAAAGGCTGAGATCTTGTACCCACCTCCAGTAATAGTAAAGGCTGGCATCTTGTACCTACCTCCAGTAATAGTAAAGGCTGGGATCTTGTACCCACCTCCAGTAATAGTAAAGGCTGAGATCTTGTACCCACCTCCAGTAATAGTAAAGGCTGGGATCTTGTGCCCACCTCCAGTAATAGTAAAGGCTAGGATCTTGTACCCACCTCCAGTAATAGTAAAGGCTGAGATCTTGTACCCACCTCCAGTAATAGTAAAGGCTGAGATCTTGTACCCACCTCCAGTAATAGTAAAGGCTAGGATCTTGTACCCACCTCCAGTAATAGTAAAGGCTGGGATCTTGTACCCACCTCCAGTAATAGTAAAGGCTAGGATCTTGTACCCACCTCCAGTAATAGTAAAGGCTGGCATCTTGTACCCACCTCCAGTAATAGTAAAGGTTGGGATCTTGTACCCACCTCCAGTAATAGTAAAGGCTGGCATCTTGTACCCACCTCCAGTAATAGTAAAGGCTGGGATCTTGTACCCACCTCCAGTAATAGTAAAGGCTAGGATCTTGTACCCACCTCCAGTAATAGTAAAGGCTGAGATCTTGTACCCACCTCTAGTAATAGTAAAGGCTGAGATCTTGTACCCACCTCCAGTAATAGTAAAGGCTAGGATCTTGTACCCACCTCCAGTAATAGTAAAGGCTAGGATCTTGTACCCACCTCCAGTAATAGTAAAGGCTGAGATTTTGTACCCACCTCCAGTAATAGTAAAGGCTAGGATCTTGTACCCACCTCCAGTAATAGTAAAGGCTGAGATCTTGTACCCACCTTCAGTAATAGTAAAGGCTGAGATCTTGTACCCACCTCCAGTAAAAGTAAAGGCTGAGATCTTGTACCCACCTCCAGTAATAGTAAAGGCTGAGATCTTGTACCCACCTCCAGTAATAGTAAAGGCTGGGATCTTGTACCCACCTCCAGTAATATTAAAGGCTGAGATCTTGTACCCACCTCCAGTAATAGTAAAGGCTGGCATCTTGTACCTACCTCCAGTAATAGTAAAGGCTGAGATCTTGTACCCACCTCCAGTAATAGTAAAGGCTGAGATCTTGTACCCACCTCCAGTAATAGTAAAGGCTGGGATCTTGTGCCCACCTCCAGTAATAGTAAAGGCTAGGATCTTGTACCCACCTCCAGTAATAGTAAAGGCTGGGATCTTGTACCCACCTCCAGTAATAGTAAAGGCTGAGATCTTGTACCCACCTCCAGTAATAGTAAAGGCTAGGATCTTGTACCCACCTCCAGTAATAGTAAAGGCTAGGATCTTGTACCCACCTCCAGTAATAGTAAAGGCTGGCATCTTGTACCCACCTCCAGTAATAGCAAAGGCTGGGATCTTGTGCCCACCTCCAGTAATAGTAAAGGCTGGGATCTTGTACCCACCTCCAGTAATAGTAAAGGCTAGGATCTTGTACCCACCTCCAGTAATAGTAAAGGCTGAGATCTTGTACCCACCTCCAGTAATAGTAAAGGCTGGGATCTTGTGCCCACCTCCAATAATAGTAAAGGCTAGGATCTTGTACCCACCTCCAGTAATAGTAAAGGCTGGGATCTTGTACCCACCTCCAGTAATAGTAAAGGCTGAGATCTTGTACCCACCTCCAGTAATAGTAAAGGCTAGGATCTTGTACCCACCTCCAGTAATAGTAAAGGCTGGGATCTTGTACCTACCTCCAGTAATAGTAAAGGCTAGGATCTTGTACCCACCTCCAGTAATAGTAAAGGCTTGCATCTTGTACCCACCTCCAGTAATAGTAAAGGCTGGGATCTTGTGCCCACCTCCAGTAATAGTAAAGGCTAGGATCTTGTACCCACCTCCAGTAATAGTAAAGGTTGGCATCTTGTACCCACCTCCAGTAATAGTAAAGGTTGGCATCTTGTACCCACCTCCAGTAATAGTAAAGGCTAGGATGATGTACCCACCTCCAGTAATAGTAAAGGCTAGGGTCTTGTACCCACCTCCAGTAATAGTAAAGGCTGAGATCTTGTACCCACCTCCAGTAATAGTAAAGGCTTGGATCTTGTACCTACCTCCAGTAATAGTAAAGGCTAGGATGATGTACCCACCTCCAGTAATAGTAAAGGCTAGGATGATGTACCCACCTCCAGTAATAGTAAAGGCTGGGATCATGTACCCACCTCCAGTAATAGTAAAGGCTAGGGTCTTGTACCCACCTCCAGTAATAGTAAAGGCTGAGATCTTGTACCCACCTCCAGTAATAGTAAAGGCTTGGATCTTGTACCCACCTCCAGTAATAGTAAAGGCTGGGATCTTGTACCCACCTCCCCATATTTTTAGAACCATTCCCCTCTTACTGTTTTCCACACTTTGGTCCCGCCCTGTTGGTCGGACATGTCAATCCAGTCGTTGCCTGACCAAACTCTGTGGCTGACCAGGAGCTCAGCTCGTTTCAAATCATGTGCCCAACTTCAAAACGCTATTACTCTCTAACCATTTGTTAAAAACTTTTGAAATTTTCCAAATGTTATTAGAATGCAAAAGACCCTTTAAATATATATTTAACAAATATCTTCCAGCTGCAGTTTTCTTAAAGCGGCGAATTTCTTTGATGTTTGTCACAATTGTAAATTGTGAAGCCCTAAAGAATAGAAATTACCGTAGTTGCTGGTCTATGATTAATTTTCACTGGGTAAAGGCGTGGCCGTAATGGGGAAATAACTGTATAAGACAAAACACCAGGAGAATTATTGTCTGCTCAGTTCGAGGACGGACGATAATATCAAGGTATACCTGTATGTCCAATTTTCATAGTTGTGTGGTCCTGAAAAGGACCGTTTGTTGAACTAATTTAAGGTAATATAGGGGCCAACATTGTGGGGGCTATATACTTTCATTCTGAATCAGACGAGTCTAAAAGATTAATAACTGTTTGGGGTTGAACATTCCACAAACCATCATTTTTCCAATATTCCTCTTCCTGTTTTAAGACGTGGTCTTCACATTTAGCCCAATAATCTTTGTCTATATTTAATAAAGCGAGCTTAGCAAGAGTCTTTACATCGCATATTTTGAATGTTGTATTTTCATCTGCCACTTGTCCTTTTAATTTTGCCCAGATTAGTTCTATTGGATTTAAATGAGCATGGTAAGGTGGCAGCCTCAAACTTATATGACCGTGCTCTTGGATAATCTTATCTATTTGAAAAATCTTTGTCCTTTGTTTTTGCTTTACTAGAGATAGTAATTCAGGTTTTAAGTACATGTTATTAAATTGTATGTGCTCCTTTGTGAGCCATATCTTAATAGCATCTTTTGTACTGGATGACGTCGGGACTTTATCTTCAAGTGCAACAATGTTGTGGTACGCCGCATTGTCCATTATTAGGCAAAATGGTCGATCTAGTGATGGGAGAACAGAATTTTCAATCCAATGTGACCATTCATCTCAGATTGATAATCCCGATTGTCTATGGATTTTGAAAGAAAAATGAGCTCTGCATTCTGTATTAGTCCATGTTGTCGACTACCTGCATGAGCAATTATCAATTAGCGCTGTCCTTTGCTGCTAGGTATTAATCTCTTAATCTTTCTATTTGATGACTGCCATTCCCTTTGGTTAGTGTGGTGAGCATTGATCCATGTTTCATCCAAGTACACAATATCATAACCTTGCTTGCGCACCTCTTTTACTTCACGTAAGTACTTGCTTCTCATGACTACTATATGTGGCTTCTCACAGATGATGTTTCGTCCATTGGAATACTTTCTGAATGTAAAGCCTGCAGCTCTCACATTCCTCCATAATGTAGACTTTGATATTTCAATACTGTTGTTCTTTTTCAGCGATACTTTTAATGTTCTTATTGTAACAGTTTCATTCATACCCAACATTTTGCGAATTTCACTTCTAATAAGTTCACTGTCGAAATTATCCAACATTTTTGCTCTTCCTTGTGATTTTGTATATTTTGAACATTGACGGTCACGTGCTTGAATCCAGCGATTAAATGACCGTTTAGATAAATCCAAAATGTGTCTTGTCCTATTCTCAGGGTTTTCTAAAGAATGAAATAATCTTCCTCGTTTAGCCTCTTTGCAAAAATAGTCATACATTTTTATTGCGATGTTTTGTAAACTGCAGAATTTCATTTTAAGACTCATGATAAATGTTATTGTTCCACGTCTCCACCTATGAATAAACGGAAATGGAACACACAATGCCTCGTGTTTTCTACAAGTGTCTAATTGTGTCAGACAACTCACGTTGAAAGCGTGCAAAAACGCCAATTGTACCTTGTATGGATTTTTAATCGCTATTTTTAAATTAAAATACTGTAAACACTAAGTTTTGACTACATCAATGGGTCGTTATAAATTTATATAAATCAAATAAGCAACAATAATAACCAAATGTTTTTTTTTAATGAAATTAATCCCCTGTTGGGTTCTAATCATTATAACTTTACATGCAAATTTTGAAAAAATTACAACAAGGGATTAAAAAGATATCGATTTTAAAAGTTGGGCACCAGTTATGAAACGGACTATAGCATATTATCGCCATGTAGTTAGATTTTTGTGTATATCTTTATATATTTGTGTGCTGTGGTTTGTTGTTCCTTCTGAAGACTTTCTGGCCGAAACGTTCTGCTTGTGTTTTGTTTCTCACCTACATAAAGCTGTTACCATACCACTGGAGGCCCCAGTAGCCTAGTTGGGACAACCACACGGCTAAGCTACCGACGTTCGGACAACCCGTGTTCTATTCCCGCTGGAATCAGTGTGAGTTGTACTCCTGGTTAAAAAAGAAATCCACCCGCGGTCGACCCAGCTGCTGGCAGATATGGGTACTAGGGTAGTACTCTGGGAAGGTGAGGAATGCCGCCTCGCATTATGAGTTTCGATACTTGAAGCGACACTATCAAGAAATCTCCGAACACTTCTGGATAGGAGACTGAGCACATACGCTGGTTCTTGTACTTGACCTTGACCTTACCACTTTTTCCTTTTTTTACAAAAAAATTCATTATTGTCATCAGCTTTACAGCAGCTTTGCATTTCTGCGTCTTGATGTCTTGACCCGTTGATTGAGTGATTGAGTTGTTGAGTGATTGAGTTATTGAGTGATTGAGTGATTGAGTGATTGAGTGATTGAGTTGTTGAGTGATTGAGTTATTGAGTGATTGAGTTATTGAGTGATTGAGTCATTGAGTGATTGAGTTGTTGAGTGATTGAGTTATTGAGTGATTGAGTTATTGAGTGATTGATTGAGTGATTGAGTTGATTGAGTTATTGAGTTATTGAGTGATTGAGTGATTGAATTATTGAGTTATTGAGTGATTGAGTGATTGCGTTGTTGAGTGATTGAATTATTGAGTTATTGAGTCATTGAGTGATTTAGTTGTTCAGTGATTGAATTATTGAGTTATTGAGTCGTTGAGTGATTGAGTTGTTGAGTGATTGAATTATTGAGTTATTGAGTCATTGAGTGATTGCGTTGTTGAGTGATTGAATTATTGAGTTATTGAGTGATTGAGTTGTTGAGTGATTGAATTATTGAGTCATTGAGTGATTGAGTTGTTGAGTGATTGAATTATTGAGTTATTGAGTGATTGAGTTATTGAGTTGTTGAGTTATTGAGTGATTGAGTTATTGAGTGATTGAATTATTGAGTTATTGAGTGATTGAGTCATTGAGTGATTGAGTTATTGAGTGATTGAGTTACTGAGTTATTGAATTATTGAGTTATTGAGCTGTTTAGTGATTGAGCTATTGAGTGATTGAATTATTGAGTTATTGAATTATTGAGTGATTGAGTTATTGAGTGATTGAGTTATTGAGTTTTTGTGTGATTACGTTATTGAGTGATTGAATTATTGAGTGATTGAGTTATTGAGTTATTGAGTGATTGAGTTATTGAGTTTTTGAGTGATTGAGTGATTGAGTTATTTGCCGGTCATCATCATTGCACTCCGAACATGTCCATAGGTGCTCAGATCCCCTCCCCAGCAAGTCCCTCAGTGTCCAGCGACTAACGACTCCAGTTCTATGTAGGTTGATAAGTCTTCTTACACGGCCACTAAGTTTCTCATTTCTGACTGTGCCCATCTTAACTCCCATTTCTTTCATCCGAAGGAGTGACGTGGACTCATGGTTGTCGAAGTCCTGTGCCCTTCCCATTTCCCGGAGGGCATTGATGATGCCCGCCCGATCCATTGTTTGACCGTCTTCAACAATAGCTCAGCTAGCCAACCTGTCCGCTCTTTCATTTCCTCGTACTCCCGCATGTCCGGGTACGTAGACAAAAGTGACTACGTATTTCTGTAATGAATTGCATACATACAGAGCCCGCATCCACTTTACCTATCATACTCATCGAATCATTCAGTATGCAGGCATGGGGGTGTAGTCTTGTGACTCTAAACAGATTAATGCCTTGGTTACTGCCATCACCTTCATCGTCATGCTACTCATAACGTATGCACCACTGTCTTCCTTGACTATTCTGCCTGCCGAGCGCACCATACATCTATTTCTAGTACCCATTGATAAATATAGCCAGTATGTTTGATTGTTTTAATGTTAATAGAAACAGTCAGCATAGTTGATCTCGCCAATGTTGATAGATATAGCCAGCATGTTTGATACTTTGATCTGGCTTTTGCTCCAGCTGAGTCTGTTTTGGGTTGACCCAGCCAGTGATTGAGTGATTGAGTCAAAGTCCTGATGGATCATCTGCCATGCCAATGATTGAGTTAATGCCCTGCCAGTGATAGAGTGAAAGTCCTGATAAATCATCTGCGCTATGATAGATCTTTTTATTTTTTATTGAACGATCGGTACTCACTCACTCACACTGCACTGTTCACCGCGTGCAAGTAAGAAGTAAGAATTTACAGACAGTTGAGACACTAGACAGGTCACAGACAGTGTCGTCTGACTCTGAGCGTGTTTCTATCCAAGTATTTTCAACAGGACAGAGGGATGACCATTGATATGGTAAGCTCACGCTTTATTTATCATTTCTAGTAATTTATGCAATTTGATGAACATTTACAAGATAGATTGTGACTGATTGTCATTAAAAAAAAAAGATTAGATCTAATATCTATATAATAATTATAATCTATTAGGCCTCGGTAGCCTAGTTGGGAAAACCACTTGACTGGACTACGTTCGGACAACCCGTGTTCGATTCTCGCTGGGAGCAGTGTGAATTGTACTCGTGGTTGGAAAAATAATAAAATACCCCACGGTCGACCCAGCCGTTGGCAGAAATGGGTACCAGGGTATTACCCTGGGAAGGTGAGGAATGTTGCCTCACATCTGAGTTTCGATGTTTGAGGCTACACTATACAGAAATATCCGAACATTTCTGGATAGGCGGCCGAGCACATATGGGTAGAAACTCGCGTGTTAAGACGCCGGTTCAAGTCTCGTACTTTACCTTTACCTTACCTTTACTATTATATACTTAGACTATTATTATCTAGTTAAGTGTTAAGATAGCCCTGGTGAGAACAACAACAAATATCTAATATCTCATACTGCTGATAACATTCACTGACTATTCACGTCTGTCGGTCTTCTTCTTTCCTTCCGTCCTCACTTTCCTTTCAGCGTTAAGGGGAATTAATTTGCGGTCTTTTGCTCTTCTGTTTGCCTCTGCTGCTATTATCTTTTTTGTTTCCTAGTGCTTCCATCAATCCATCTTTTTCGTGGTCAACCCTTGTGTCTGGTGTTCTCGCAATGCTTATTGAAGTCTTGTTGTGTTGTGTTTTGATCACTGCCTAAGCCTTGTCACATGGTCAAACCATTTTATCTGTTGTGTTTCTTTATATATTTTATGGCAAGGGCTATTCCTAGCTTTTTTCTCAGTTCTTCATTTCTGATCTTATCTCTCAGACTGTTTCCTGCCATTCATCTGACACATTTCATCTCTGGAGAAGGAGAAATGACCAAAAAAATAGAAACATGGTTAAAGCTTTACGTGATTAATGGATGACACAAATTTGAAAGACGTTCGTTTTGGCTCAATAGGCCTTCAGCAGGGGCAAACAACACACACACACAGATATGTAAGTAAATAAAGCTAGTCCTACATATCTAACTAATAATGAAGCATCCAAAACAAAATAATATCAAACTAGTACGTGAAACAAATTTCTGCCCTGTAAACTGCACCATGGTCAGAAGGAAAATGAATGAGTAGCGCAGGACCTGTCGGTGACCAGCCGATGGGAGGGTCAAAAACAGGATATAGGGTTCTAAAAATATGTGGGGGGAGGGGGACATTGTCTCCAAGGCGAACCGGCTGTGGTAGCCAGAGTGGCAAAAGACAACACCAGTGATACAGGTGATTATGGAACACTTCATCTCAATAGAGATTATTTTTCTTGTTGTTCTCGCATTTAGGGTCCAGGACTGGCAGTGGTAGAGAGCTGCGATAGCTCAGTGGTTAGTGAACTGGACTACAAAGGACAAGAGGTAGAGTTCGATCCCAACCGGCGGCTTCCGGGTTCACCCAGCCTTAAATGGGTACCAGTTTTTTTTTCTGGGAAAGTAAACCGACACGGGTGTAATATCGACCACCTTACCCCAAAAATCATGTGCTGAAGGTCTGTAAAATTTATGGTCACTAACACCATATTCCCTATACGCCACTTGGCGTAATTGGGGCTCTTAATTTTTTTTTTTCTGGCATTGGTAGCACAACGTTGGGATGAAGAATCACGTCTGTCCAGTACACCAATTATTAAAAATGTTATGCACTGTAACGGTTTGAAAATATATCTTGTTTATATTAGAGGCACAACACAACGTTACGTATGTTTGATATTTGATTGGCGTTGAATACTTTTGCTTGATTGATTGATTGTTTATATCAGACTTCACATCACAGCACATTTAGTCAACAATATTTTTGACACAACTAATAATCAATCATCACAGACTACTTACTCAGGTTGATATTCATCTTTATTGAAACAATCTCTGGCATGGGATACATATTAGTGGTAGCACTTATCTTTAAAATTACTGTTCTTATTTATGGACAAATCATGAGGCTACCGCAGATATTTATTCAGTTTATCCTCAAGTGCTTATTGTCTGTGACATATAAAATTCAATCTCTCTTCAAACTTGTCTTATGTTACATATATCTGTCTACTTACTAATTGTCTTACATTACATATATGTGTCTACTTACTACTTGTCTTACGTTACGTATATGTGTCTACTTACTAATTGTCTTATTTTATGTATATGTGTCTACTTACTACTTGTCTTACATTACATATATGTGTCTACTTACTACTTGTCTTACATTACATATATGTGTCTACTTACTACTTGTCTTACATTACATATATGTGTCTACTTACTGCTTGTCTTACGTTATATATATCTATCTACTTATTACTTATCTTACATTATATATATCTGTCTATTTACTAATTGTCTTACATTATATATATGTATCCACTTACTACTTGTCTTACATTATATATATGTGTCTACTTACTACTTGTCTTACATTACATATATGTGTCTACTTACTACTTGTCTTACGTTACATATATCTATCTACTTATTACTTATCTTACATTATATATATCTGTCTATTTACTAATTGTCTTACATTACATATATGTGTCTACTTACTACTTGTCTTACATTACATTTATGTATCCACTTACTACTTGTTTTACATTACATATATCTGTCTATTTACTACTTGTCTTACATTACATATATGTGTCTACTTACTACTTGTCTTACGTTACATATATCTATCTACTTATTACTTATCTTACATTATATATATCTGTCTATTTACTAATTGTCTTACATTACATATATGTATCCACTTACTACTTGTCTTACATTATATATATGTGTCTACTTACTACTTGTCTTACATTATATATATGTGTCTACTTACTACTTGTCTTACATTATATATATATGTGTCTACTTACTACTTGTCTTACATTATATATATGTATCCACTTACTACTTGTCTTGCATTATATATATGTGTCTACTTACTACTTGTCTTACATTATATATATGTATCCACTTACTACTTGTCTTACATTGTATATATGTATCCACTTACTACTTGTCTTACGTTACATATATCTATCTACTTACTACTTGTTCTCTGGAGCACAACTTCAAAATACACTTTAAAATATTTACAATTAAATGAATACTGTCTCTAACTTGTAAGTCACTCCTATCTTTTCCTATGTTCTCTACTCTACATTCTACAAAGCTTGACTAATCTACATTTCTAATCCTTGACTTGCTCTAACTAACTCTGTGACTCCAAACTAATTCTGTGACTCCTAACTAACTCTGTGACTCCTAACTAACTCTGTGACTCCTAACTAACTCTGTGACTCCTAACTAACTCTGTGACTACTAACTAACTCTGTGACTAATAACTAACTCTGTGACTCCTAACTAACTTGTGTTGAAGGTTAAATATTCAAATCTCATTTACCGTGCTGAACGTCCGTGACGAATTAGCGTCAAATGGGGTGTCGCGAGTTTGACCTGTCCATGATTTTTGTGTCGCTATTTCCAAAACAAGTTGTTTTCATGACTCTAAAGTAACATCTGGTCAACTTGACCTCTCCTGAGTTTCAAAATAATGATATTTGTTTCATGAACTTGATCTCTGAGTTCGTTTGTCACCTATTTTCTGAACATGTTGACAGGTTAAGCCATATGTTACAACTCCCACACATTTCACAATAATAGCTAGGGATTTTCCATTTCTGTCACTAACTCTGGCGATGGCCACTCTTATGTCATTGTTATAATCTGTTAAAAAGTGGGTCCCGACTGAGCTATCAGACTCATGCTTCAATCCACATATACTGTTACAGCACTTTTAAGTGTCAAATCATGCAGTTTGTTGCTTTAATTAGTTACGCCCCTTTGGACATTTCTAATCAACAGCCTGAACAAACATATCAGGTGCCAACAATAATACACGCGCTGAATGTAGGCATCAATGCACCCTGGAGGTTACAACTGGTTACATCAATAAAACACTCAAACAATATGGTGTTTAGCATGGGTCAATGAGAGGTCTGCGTCCAGCAAATAAAATTCAATAACAAAGCTCCTAGCCTCAAGATATATTTCAAAAAGCACCAGAGTGTGGATAAATGAATGATTAATCATGTCTCCAAATTAAGAACCTTTTGAAATAATAGTTTTTTTTTAGAACAATTTTTCAATGAAAAATTATGTAAGGAAACACTATATAAACCCATATAAATTGTTGCTCGGTGGATAGATTTTCAAAAATGATTTCCATAGTAGACTGAACTTAAAACTTCACATATTTATGTAGAATTTGACGCTGAATCTAAATATGCACACCAATTAGCTATGTGTAATCAAAGTACGTATTAAGATTTTCATTCAATGGTGTTAAAGAACGCAATTTTTAACAATGGTCAATAGATTCAAAAGCTGAATAAACTTCACCATTATAGAAGAGATATATAATTACATCAGGGAGCTGTGATAGCTCAGTTGTTAGTGAACTGGACTACAAAGGACAAGAGGTTAGGTTCGATCCTGAGTGATGGCTTCTGGGTTCACCCAGCCTTAAATGGGCACCTGATTTTTTCTGGGAAAGTAAACTTTTAAGTTTCACAGGTATAATACTGACCACATTACCCCAAAGATCATGTACTGAAGGTCTATAAAAATTATGGTCACTAACACCATATTCCCTATACGTCACTTGGCGTGACGAGGCTCTTTATTTTATATAATGACATCATTTTCAATATTTGGCCCTAAATTTTAAAAATTAGAAGTGCCGGAAACGAAACAAATTATTTTTGGTTATTTATATATATATAAATAACCAAAAATAATTTTATATATATATATATATATCATTATCATGTTCCATTCCGGTTGGCGTAGTCTATCATGTCATTCCACAATCTAACTGTCAGGGAACTCTCAACATTCTTCTGAGATATCCCATCTTTGTGACATCTAATCATCTTTTCATTTCTTTGTTTACCATCCATGATTCGCTGCCATAAGTCAGAATTGGCCCATTATAGCACCGATGATCTCTCTTTCTCACTTCTATTGACATATTTTTGTTGCATAAGACATTTTTCATTTTCTGAAATGCTATTTTGGCCTGAGCTATTCTGCATTTTTACATGTTTTTTGTTTGTCACCTATTTTCTGGACATGTTGACAGGTTAAGCTATATGTTACAGCGATGGCCACTCTTATGTGATGATACCATGTACCTGTCAACATGCCTTCCAGGCTTGTTGTAAGAGGCAACTAAGGAGGTTGATCGATGGCTTGATAAGCTGTCATTGTAAAAATTATTGTTATGGAAACAGAGCCATAGATTATAGAGCAGTGATCTCTGCAATATGTGCCATTTTGACACGCAAAGTTTCTGTTTTTGAGATTGTGGCTCTGCCCTATGTGCCGTCTTCGGCTCGAAAGGACAATAGATAGATAGATTAGTTTAGATTAGACTGAACTGGACTGGGACCGGGACCGCCGGGACCAGAGATAGACAGAATTAAGTGCTACTCAAGGGGGACTACAGTCTCTACTGACAACCACCAGGTGTTACCAATCTATGTTTTCACACAATCTGACCCAAGTCTCTACAGACAACCATCAGGTGTTACCAATCTCTGTTTTCACACAATCTGACTCCAGTCTCTACTGACAACCACCAGGTGTTACCAATCTCTGTTTTCACACAATCTGACCCAAGTCTCTACAGACAACCATCAGGTGTTACCAATCTCTGTTTTCACACAATCTGACTCCAGTCTCTACTGACAACCACCAGGTGTTACCAATCTCTGTTTTCACACAGTCTGACTCCAGTCTCTACTGACAACCACCAGGTGTTACCAATCTCTGTTTTCACACCATCTGACCCAAGTCTCTACTGACAACCACCAGGTATTACCAATCTCTGTTTTCAACAATCTGACTCCAGTCTCTACTGACAACCACCAGGTGTTGCTAATCTCTGTTTTCACACAATATGAATCTGAGTAAAACAACTTTAATTATTCACATATTTGAGCTGGAACCTGTACATCTTCAGGATCATCTGGTGTCCAGCTAACAACCTCTGACCCCCTTCTTGCAAATCAAAGTTGTCCTAGCTCAGATAATGATTACACATCAGTTGTTGCAATCTGATACCTTCTCTTTTTAACGGCCAGTCTGAGGCCATTTTTCCTTTGTTGTGGGAAAGATTCACTTTACCAGATTTTGTTGCATAACATTAGCAATTCTTGCAAGGTGGTTCAGGATGAAGGCATATTTGATTGAAGACATTTATTGACATTGATTGAAGACATTTATTGACATTGATTGAAGACATTTATTGACATTGATTGAAGACATCTATTGACATTGATTGAAGACATTTATTGACATTGATAGAAGACATTTATTGACATTGATTGAAGACATTTATTGACATTGATTGAAGACATTTATTGACATTGATTGAAGACATTTATTGACATTGATAGAAGACATTTATTGACATTGATTGAAGACATTTATTGACATTGATTGAAGACATTTATTGACATTGATTGAAGACATTTATTGACATTGATAGAAGACATTTATTGACATTGATAGAAGACATTTATTGACATTGATAGAAGACATTTATTGACATTGATAGAAGACATTTATTGACATTGATTGAAGACATTTATTGACATTGATAGAAGACATTTATTGACATTGATAGAAGACATTTATTGACATTGATTGAAGACATTGATTGAAGACATTGATTGACATTGATAGAAGACATCTATTGACATTGATAGAAGACATCTATTGACATTGATAGAAGACATTTATTGACATTGATTGAAGACATTTATTGACATTGATAGAAGACATTTATTGACATTGATTGAAGACATTTATTGACATTGATAGAAGACATTTATTGACATTGATAGAAGACATTTATTGGCATTGATTGAAGACATTTATTGACATTGATAGAAGACATTTATTGACATTGATAGAAGACATTTATTGACATTGATAGAAGACATTTATTGACATTGATAGAAGACATTTATTGACATTGATAGAAGACATTTATTGACATTGATAGAAGACATCTATTGACATTGATGGAAGACATTTATTGACGACATTTATTGACATTGATTGAAGACATTTATTGACATTGATAGAAGACATCTATTGACATTGATAGAAGACATCTATTGACATTGATAGAAGACATCTATTGACATTGATAGAAGACATTTATTGACATTGATAGAAGACATTTATTGAAGACATTGATTTAAGACATTTATTGACATTGATAGAAGACATTTATTGACATTGGTTGAAGACATTGATTGACATTGATATAAGACATTTATTGACATTGATAGAAGACATTTATTGACATTGATAGAAGACATTTATTGACATTGATTGAAGACATTGATTGACATTGATATAAGACATTTATTGACATTGATTGAAGACATTTATTGACATTGATAGAAGACATTTATTGACATTGATTGAAGACATTTATTGACATTGATTGAAGACATTTATTGACATTGATAGAAGACATTTATTGACAACAACATGATTGTTTTCAGCAACTTTTATTGTGGCACTAATATATTACCATCTTCCCTCATTTTGAAAGGGGGGAGGGAGGGGTGACATGTTGGTGTGTGTGTGTGTGTGGTACTTCTAGGTTGCATATTTTATGTTTGGCAGAAGTCTGTCTGTAGCTTATTTATATTTTATGTTTGACAGAAGTCTGTCTGTAGCTTATTTATATTTTATGTTTGACAGAAGTCTGTCTGTAGCTTATTTATATTTTATGTTTGACAGAAGTATGTTTGTAGCTTATTTATATTTTATGTTTCACAGAAGTCTGTCTATAGCTTATTTATATTTTATGTTTGACAGAAGTCTGTCTGTAGCTTATTTACATTTGATGTTTGACAGAAGTCTGTCTGTAGCTTATTTATATTTTATGTTTGACAGAAGTCTGTCTGTAGCTTATTTACATTTTATGTTTGACAGAAGTCTGTCTATAGCTTATTTACATTTGATGTTTGACAGAAGTCTGTCTGTAGCTTATTCATGTTTGATGGCTATGAGCCTGTTGCTGTCAGCCAGTGGTAGTGGTGCTTCTATTGTGAGAACTCCATCTCTACTTAACTTAGATACCAAGTTCTCTGGGTTCAAATCCTGTTGAAAGAGAGAAATATTGTCCAGTTGATGTACAAGAAGAAATGTTTGCAACATTTTCACATAGTAACATCAATGTTTGCAACATTTTCACATAGTAACATCAATGTTTGCAACATTTTCACATAGTAACATCAATGTTTGCAACATCTTCACATAGTAACATCAATGTTTGCAACATCTTCACATAGTAACATCAATGTTTGCAACATCTTCACATAGTAACATCAATGTTTGCAACATCTTCACATAGTAACATCAATGTTTGCAACATCTTCACATAGTAACATCAATGTAACATTAAAGACAACACATGTCCAAACTTGATTAGCTCATTGCAGATGTTGTAACACATACAAGACAGGATTGATAAAAAAAACACACATTTATAGGGTGTTGGGGTGGCTGTGGATGTACAACTTCAGCCTCTAGACAGGATGGACCTGGGTTTCATTGACCATAAGAAGCTGTGGTGATTTGTCAAAAATAGGAACAATTTATCTGTGGTTTCTTTGTGACGTTACCCTCTTCTGATCTCTTGAGTAGTGAGATCTAATGTCTAGCCCTCTCGAATAATGCAATAAATAGATGGTCCTGTGTGCTTGCGCGCACTTTAAAGAACCCCTGGCAGTGAAAATAAAAATGAGTAGGTCATAAATATGGCTGCTGCTCAGGTAAAATTGTCAGGTCATAAATATGGCAGCTGCTCAGGTAAAATTGTCAGGTCATAAATATGGCAGCTGCTCAGGTAAAATTGTCAGGTCATAAATATGGCTGCTGCTCAGGTAAAATTGTCAAGGTCATAAATATGGCAGCTGCTCAGGTAAAATTGTCAAGGTCATAAATATGGCAGCTGCTCAGGTAAAATTGTCAAGGTCATAAATATGGCAGCTGCTCAGGTAAAATTGTCAGGTCATAAATATGGCAGCTGCTCAGGTAAAATTGTCAGGTCATAAATATGGCAGCTGCTCAGGTAAAATTGTCAGCAAAAATCGACCCACATTGTGGATCCAAGGCTGTGCTATGGGGTTTATGAACGAGGGTCAGTGTTCTCCAAGAATTTTCTCGAGATTCTTGAGGGGGATATCGCAGCACCTATGGGTTGGTCTGGTGTGCAGGGATGCTGATCCTGGAACAACAGCACAAGTGTACGGAACTAGAAGCTGAGCAGCTGAACCTGTATGCACCATCGGACCTTTGACATACAAATTGTTCAGCTTCATCCAGAAACACAATGTTACATGGTGCTGCCACATATCTCCATCTACGGGCCTCCCATAGGTAGCTCTCCAGGACATGGTCAACAGGTAGAAAAAGAGAGATGGGAAGACAACATAATGAAAGAATGGGCAGACTTTGACTTTGTAAATGCACAAAGATCAACAACAGTCAGAGAAAGAATCAACAACAGTCAGAGAAAGATTGAAAAGACTGATAGCCCTTGTTAATGCTGGGCCAACAGAGGGAGGGAAAGTGGGGTGGGTCAAGACCGTTTACAGGGGTTGGGGGAGGGTTGTGATGTCATAGGTTGACTTCTGCAAAATAATGTTACATGTAAACAAAGAAGAACTGGATATATCATATTTATATCAGGGAGGAGTTTTGATTCACATTGAATCTTGTTATCGATTCTGTGATAACACTGGGGAGATTTGATTTGCTTAATCCTAAACTTGATATCAATGTGTGATAATTACCTTGGGGAGAACATACTGGCGGTGATATTCTCGGTTCAGAGATTTTCCTTCAGACTTTTCTTCATGTTTGGCATGGACAGTCAAGTTGCTGTGAGGAAAGTGACAATTGTTGAGTGCTGGGTAGCCAGGCGGGTAGCAACGTGTAACATGTTTGTTGTGAAACAAGTATGTAGCACTGTTTGAGTTTGCTGGTAGGTATGGATGTAGGCAGAGTTTGTTGGTATTTTTGTAGCAGTGTTTGTTGGTAGGTTGTATGTAGCAGAGTTTGTTGGTAGCTATGTAGCTAGGGTTTCTTTGTAGGTATGTCTGTAGGCAGAGTTTGTTGGTAGGTATGTTTGTAGGCAGAGTTTGTTGGTAGGTATGTCTGTAGGCAGAGTTTGTTGGTAGATATGTCTGTAGGCAGAGTTTGTTGGTAGATATGTCTGTAGGCAGAGTTTGTTGGTAGATATGTCTGTAGGCAGAGTTTGTTGGTAGGGCTGTCTGTAGGCAGTGTTTGTTGGTAGGCAAGGATGTAGGCAGATTTCTTTGGTAGATATGTCTATAGGCAGAGTTTGTTGGTAGGTATGTCTGTAGGCAGAGTTTGTTGGTAGGTAAGGATGTAGGCAGTGTTTGTTGGTAGGTATGTCTGTAGGCAGTGTTTGTTGGTAGGTATGTCTGTAGGCAGTGTTTGTTGGTAGGTATGTCTGTAGGCAGAGTTTGTTGGTAGGTATGTCTGTAGGCAGAGTTTGTTGGTAGGTATGTCTGTAGGCAGAGTTTGTTGGTAGGTATGTCTGTAGGCAGAGTTTGTTGGTAGGTATGTCTGTTGGTAGATATGTCTGTAGGCAGAGTTTGTTGGTAGGTATGTCTGTAGGCAGAGTTTGTTGGTAGGTATGTCTGTAGGCAGTGTTTGTTGGTAGGTATGTCTGTAGGCAGAGTTTGTTGGTAGGTATGTCTGTAGGCAGTGTTTGTTGGTAGGTATCGATATAGGTAGTGTCTTTATATAGTCTCCAGAACATGTGAATGTATTTTTAGTTGTAAATTAGTCCAGTTATATAAGCCTGTAAATTAGTCAAGTTATATAAGCCTGTAAATTAGTCCAGTTTTATAAGCCTGTAAATTAGTCCAGTTATATCTTCTTTCCTTCCTCATCTACCTTTCAGCGTCGAAGAGAGGTATAATTTGCGGTCTTTTGCTTTTCTGTTCGCCTCTGTGGCTATTATGTTTCCTAGTGCTTCTAATGTCCCATCGATCCATCTTTTTCATGGTCAACCCTTGGGTCTGGTGTTCTCACAATGTTAGTTGAAGGCTCGTTGTGTTGTGTTTTGCTCTTTCTGCTTTGTCGCGTGGCCAAACCATTGTATCTGTTGTTTCCTTATATATTCTATGGCGGGGGCTATTCCTAGCTTTTTTCTCAGTTCTTCATTTCTGATCTTATCTCTCAGACTGTTTCCTGTCATTCGTCCAACACATTTCATCTCTGTGGAGGTTATTTTTCTTATTGTTCTTGCATCTAGGGTCCAGGTCTTGCATTGGTAGCACAACGTTGGGATGAAGATTGTATTGTATATTGCTCGTTTTTGCCTCCAGAGTTATTTCCTTGTTGGACAATAGTGGTGATAACTGTTCAATGAAATGACACGCTTTGTTGCATCTTGATTCTATCTCTGCTGTTTGAGAATTATCGTTTGTCATTAAACTTCCTAGGTATTTGAATTCCTCTACTTGTTTTAGTTGTCTGCCTTCTATAGTTATGTTCATGTTCTGTTTATATTTGGCGGCATTCATGACCTCTGTTTTGTTGATGTTGATTTTCATGTTGTATTTTGTGCCTGAGATGTTGAGTTTGTTTAAGTGTTCTTGTAGGTCTTCTATTGTTTCATGTATTAGTGCCTGATCGTCTGCAAATAGAAGCTCGTTGATCTCCTCTGTCTCTGATGGGTTGGCTAGCTTGCATATATGGTCCATGCATGTAATAAACAAAAGGGGGGATAGTACGCACACATGTCTTATACCTGATCTAACTTCAAAGTGGTCTGTGTAGCCTGCTGCTGTCCTGACCCTGCAACTGCTGTTGACGTAGAGACTTTTAATAAGGTTGGTTAGATGTTGGCTTACTCTGTATGTTGTTAGTATGTCCCACAGTTGTTATCTGTTTACTCTGTCAAATGCTTTTTCCTGGTCAATGAAGGCTATGTATAAGTTTTGATTGTGTTCTATCGTTTTTTCGGCAAGCTGTTTTAATGTGAATAGTGCGTCAGCACATCCTCTGTTTTTCGGAACCCCATTTGAGAATCGCTTAACTGTAGTTCTATTATTGGTCTCAGCCTTTTTTTCCAAGATTTTGGCGTATAGCTTTCCTACATGGCTGAGAAGAGATATACCTCTATATTGATTGCAGTCTCTCTTGCTACATTACTTTTTCCATATTGGTACGATGATTGCCTGTTGCCAATCTTCTGGGGCTTGTTGTTGGTGCCATGCTGCATTAAATATTCTGTGCAGCCATTGCACTCCTGTTTCTCCTGCTGCTGCTATAATTTCTATTGGTATGTTATCTATCCATATCCAGATCCATGCGTTCAGTTATATAAGCCTGGAAATTAGTCCAGTTATATAAGCCTGGAAATTAGTCCAGTTATATAAGCCTGGAAATTAGTCCAGTTATATAAGCCTGGAAATTAGTCCAGTTATATAAGCCTGGAAATTAGTCCAGTTATATAAGCCTGGAAATTAGTCCAGTTATATAAGCCTGGAAATTAGTCCAGTTATATAAGCCTGGAAATTAGTCTAGTTTTGTAAGCCTGGAAATTAGTCCAGTTATATAAGCCTGGAAATTAATCCAGTTATATAAGCCTGGAAATTAATCCAGTTATATAAGCCTGGAAATTAGTCTAGTTTTGTAAGCCTGGAAATTATCCACTTAATAAAGCAGAAATAATTGATGGACCATCAACTGTGCGGTCTCCGATTATATCCATGAGATCTTATTGCTCTGGTTGTAGGTGGGTAATAAGGCATTCCTCACCTGACCTGCTGTTTAATATTTTAGTAAAAAATGGGTCATTAGATTACCTTGACCTACAAAATCATTAGCTCGATGTAACTCACTTTCCTGAAGTCTTGACATAAATCTCCTCCGGCTTGAATTGCCGAACATCAAACTGAAGTCGGAACACTTCACGGCCTGAACTTTGATCATGATACACTGGGTTGTCCAGCAGATAGTTCTCCTAGATGAGAGAAATGTAATAGTTCATGATCTGCACTATATTACCTACATGGACTAGATATGTAAGTTAGCCAACCCATTAGAGACAGAGTTGATGAATGAGCTTCTATTTGCTGATGTTCAAGTAGCAATATACAGACAAATAGATGATCCACAAGTACATTGAAATAGACGTAACTACACAGGGACTCAATACAGCATGAACATCAACAGAACAGAAGTCATCAATATTGCAAAAGAGAACAGAACATGAACATAACTATCGACAGCAGACAACTAAAACAAATAGAGGAATTCAAATATCTAGGAAGTCTAGTGACAAACAACAATTCACAAGCAGCATAAATAGACTCATAGACAAATAGCAGAAAACGACTAAAGATGCGAGAAAGCTTGTCAAGTCATTGGACAGCTATCACCACTATTGTCCAACAAGGAAATAACTCTAGAAGCAAAATGAGCACTCTACAATACAATTTTCATTCCAACGTTGTGCTACCAATGTCAGTCGTGGACCCTAGATGCAAGAACAATAAGAAAAATAACCTCTACTGAGATGGAATGTGTTTAACGAATGACAGGAAACAGCCTAAGTAAGAAAAAAGCTGGGAATAGTTCCTGTTAATGAAGAAACAACAGGGGGAAATATATTGGTCACTTAGAGAAATAAAAACACAATGAGCCATCAACAAATGTTACAAGAACACCAGATTCATTCACGCTAGATGGATTGATGGAGTATTAGAAACATCAGGAAAACATAACTGCAGCAGAAGCCAACCTAGATAAGTGGTGTAGTAGACATGTAACAGTATCATAAATGTTGGTTACTTGTAAGTGGTGTAGTAGACACGTAACAGTATCATTAATGTTGGTTACTTGTAAGTGGTGTAGTAGACATGTAACAGTATCATAAATGTTGGTTACTTGTAAGTGGTGTAGTAGACATGTAACAGTATCATTAATGTTGGTTACTTGTAAGTGGTGTAGTAGACACGTAACAGTATCATTAATGTTGGTTACTTGTAAGTGGTGTAGTAGACATGTAACAGTATCATTAATGTTGGTTACTTGTAAGTGGTGTAGTAGACATGTAACAGTATCATTAATGTTGGTTACTTGTAAGTGGTGTAGTAGACATGTAACAGTATCATTAATGTTGGTTACTTGTAAGTGGTGTAGTAGACATGTAACAGTATCATTAATGTTGGTTACTTGTAAGTGGTGTAGTAGACATGTAACAGTATCATTAATGTTGGTTACTTGTAAGTGGTGTAGTAGACACGTAACAGTATCATTAATGTTGGTTACTTGTAAGTGGTGTAGTAGACATGTAACAGTATCATTAATGTTGGTTACTTGTAAGTGGTGTAGTAGACATGTAACAGTATCATTAATGTTGGTTACTTGTAAGTGGTGTAGTAGACATGTAACAGTATCATTAATGTTGGTTACTTGTAAGTGGTGTAGTAGACATGTAACAGTATCATTAATGTTGGTTACTTGTAAGTGGTGTAGTAGACATGTAACAGTATCATTAATGTTGGTTACTTGTAAGTGGTGTAGTAGACATGTAACAGTATCATTAATGTTGGTTACTTGTAAGTGGTGTAGTAGACATGTAACAGTATCATTAATGTTGGTTACTTGTAAGTGGTGTAGTAGACATGTAACAGTATCATTAATGTTGGTTACTTGTAAGTGGTGTAGTAGACATGTAACAGTATCATTAATGTTGGTTACTTGTAAGTGGTGTAGTAGACATGTAACAGTATCATTAATGTTGGTTACTTGTAAGTGGTGTAGTAGACATGTAACAGTATCATTAATGTTGGTTACTTGTAAGTGGTGTAGTAGACATGTAACAGTATCATTAATGTTGGTTACTTGTAAGTGGTGTAGTAGACATGTAACAGTATCATTAATGTTGGTTACTTGTAAGTGGTGAACAAAGACACAGATATGATCACTAAACTGTTTGTCACAGAAACAAAGTGAACAAAGACACAGATATGATCACTAAACTGTTTGTCACAGAAACAAAGTGAACAAAGACACAGATATGATCACTAAACTGTTTGTCACAGAAACAAAGTGAACAAAGACACAGATATGGTCACTAAGCTGTTTGTCACAGAAACAAAGTGAACAAAGACACAGATATGGTCACTAAGCTGTTTGTTACAGAAACAAAGTGAACAAAGACACAGATATGGTCACTAAGCTGTTTGTCATAGAAACAAAGTGAACAAAGACACAGATATGGTCACTAAGCTGTTTGTTACAGAAACAAAGTGAACAAAGACACAGATATGGTCACTAAGCTGTTTGTCACAGAAACAAAGTGAACAAAGACACAGATATGGTCACTAAGCTGTTTGTCACAGAAACAAAGTGAACAAAGACACAGATATGGTCACTAAGCTGTTTGTTACAGAAACAAAGTGAACAAAGACACAGATATGGTCACTAAGCTGTTTGTTACAGAAACAAAGTGAACAAAGACACAAATATGGTCACTAAGCTGTTTGTTACAGAAACAAAGTGAACAAAGACACAGATATGGTCACTAAGCTGTTTGTCATAGAAACAAAGTGAACAAAGACACAGATATGGTCACTAAGCTGTTTGTTACAGAAACAAAGTGAACAAAGACACAGATATGGTCACTAAGCTGTTTGTTACAGAAACAAAGTGAACAAAGACACAGATATGGTCACTAAGCTGTTTGTTACAGAAACAAAGTGAACAAAGACACAGATATGGTCACTAAGCTGTTTGTTACAGAAACAAAGTGAACAAAGACACAGATATGGTCACTAAGCTGTTTGTCATAGAAACAAAGTGAACCAAAGCGACATTGTCTAGCTCTCTGTTCTATTTGATGTCACCAGAATGGCCGCAGATTAAATATGAAACGGAATTGAAGTTTTGTTGTTCAGCTCAACCAGAGTAGTGGGAGTTGTCAATTGTCTGTTACAAGTCAGGGGACATCAGATGAGTTTAGATCTGTCACTTACTAACTGGGTCAACATGCTTACTTCACAGCCAGTAGTTGGAGCTTCCTGGTCTACAAGAGTCAGAGGTGTGTGTGTGTTTATATAGGAGCTTCCAGGTCTACAAGAGTCAGAGGTGTGTGTGTTTATATAGGAGCTTCCTGGTCTACAAGAGTCAGAGGTGTGTGTGTTTATATAGGAGCTTCCTGGTCTACAAGAGTCAGAGGTGTGTGTGTTTATATAGGAGCTTCCTGGTCTACAAGAGTCAGAGGTGTGTGTGTTTATATAGGAGCTTCCAGGTCTACAAGAGTCAGAGGTGTGTGTGTTTATATAGGAGCTTCCTGGTCTACAAGAGTCAGAGGTGTGTGTGTTTATATAGGAGCTTCCTGGTCTACAAGAGTCAGAGGTGTGTGTGTTTATATAGGAGCTTCCAGGTCTACAAGAGTTAGAGGTGTGTGTGTGTTTATATAGGAGCTTCCTGGTCTACAAGAGTTAGAGGTGTGTGTGTGTTTATATAGGAGCTTCCAGGTCTACAAGAGTTAGAGGTGTGTGTGTTTATATAGGAGCTTCCAGGTCTACAAGAGTTAGAGGTGTGTGTGTGTTTATATAGGAGCTTCCAGGTCTACAAGAGTTAGAGGTGTGTGTGTGTTTATATAGGAGCTTCCAGGTCTACAAGAGTTAGAGGTGTGTGTGTGTTTATATAGGAGCTTCCAGGTCTACAAGAGTTAGAGGTGTGTGTGTGTTTATATAGGAGCTTCCAGGTCTACAAGAGTTAGAGGTGTGTGTGTGTTTATATAGGAGCTTCCAGGTCTACAAGAGTTAGAGGTGTGTGTGTGTTTATATAGGAGCTTCTCTGTCTACAAGAGTTAGAGGTGTGTGTGTGTGTTTATATAGGATCTTCTCTGTCTACAAGAGTTAGAGGTGTGTGAGTGTTTATACAGGAGCATCTCTGCCTACAAGAGATGTAGGCTTGTGTGTGAGTGTTTATATGCATAATTAAGGAGAGAGACAATGGGGCTACCTTCCTGCGCCAGCTGTCTGGGTTGGCATCAGCGGGCACCAGGTGTTGCATGTCCTGGTACATTCTTTTCATCTCTGATGCCATTCTTTGCATGTCTACGTCCAGTAGGCCGAGCTGGCGTTCTGGGTTGAAGAATGATCGAGACAAGGGCAGGCCAGTGTTGACCGGCAGGGCATGGTATACTGTCATTGGTGGACAACAAATTGTTAGACTCTCTTAAACTGCTCTGCCATCTACGTATATCTCTAGTCTACCATCTACGTATATCTCTAGTCTACCATCTATGTATATCTCTGGTCTACCATCTATGTATATCTGTAGTTTACCATCTATGTATATTTCTGGTCTATCATCTATGTATATCTCTAGTCTACCATCTATGTATATCTCTGGTCTACCATCTATGTATATCTCTAGTCTACTATCTATGTATATCTCTAGTCTGCCATCAATGTATATCTCTGGTCTACCATCGATGTATATCTTTAGTCTACTATGTATATCTCTGGTCTACCATCTATGTATATCTCTGGTCTACCATATGTGTATATCTCTAGTCTACCAACTATGTATATCTCTAGTCTACTATCTATGTATATCTCTAGTCTACTATCTATGTATATCTCTAGTATACTATCTATGTATATCTCTAGTCTACTATCTACGTATATCTCTAGTCTACCATCTATGTATATCTCTAGTCTACTATTTATGTATATCTCTAGTCTATTATCTATGTATATCTCTAGTCTACCATCTATGTATATCTCTAGTCTACCATCTATGTATATCTCTAGTCTACTATCTATGTATATCTCTAGTCTACCATCTATGTATATCTCTAGTCTACCATCTGTGTATATCTCTAGTCTACCATCTATGTATATCTCTAGTCTACCATCTATGTATATCTCTAGTCTACCATCTATGTATATCTCTAGTCTACCATCTGTGTTATCTCTAGTCTACCATCTATGTATATCTCTAGTCTACCATCTGTGTATATCTCTAGTCTACCATCTGTGTATATCTCTAGTCTACCATCTGTGTTATCTCTAGTCTACCATCTATGTATATCTCTAGTCTACCATCTATGTATATCTCTAGTCTACCATCTATGTATATCTCTAGTCTACCATCTATGTATATCTCTAGTCTACCATGTGTGTTATCTCTAGTCTACCATCTGTGTATATCTCTAGTCTACCATCTGTGTTATCTCTAGTCTACCATCTGTGTTATCTCTAGTCTACCATCTGTGTTATCTCTAGTCTACCATCTGTGTTATCTCTAGTCTACCATCTGTGTTATCTCTAGTCTACCATCTGTGTTATCTCTAGTCTACCATCTGTGTTATCTCTAGTCTACCATCTATGTATATCTCTAGTCTACCATCTGTGTTATCTCTAGTCTACCATCTATGTATATCTCTGGTCTACCATCTATGTATATCTCTAGTCTACCATCTATGTATATCTCTAGTCTACCATCTGTGTTATCTCTAGTCTACCATCTGTGTTATCTCTAGTCTGCCATCTATGTATATCTCTAGTCTACCATCTATGTATATCTCTAGTCTACCATCTATGTATATCTCTAGTCTACCATCTATGTATATCTCTAGTCTACCATCTGTGTTATCTCTAGTCTACCATCTATGTATATATGTCTGTGTTGAGTAGTTGGGGACCAACCTTTAAGGTGGTAAGGTTGTTGTATCTCATGTAATCACTACTGGCAATGTGTGTATTATGTGTAGTCACTTTCTGGTAATATATGTAGTCACTTTCTGGTAATATGTGTAGTCACTTTCTGGTAATATGTGTAGTCACTTTCTGGTAATATGTGTAGTCACTTTCTGGTAATATGTGTAGTCACTTTCTGGTAATATGTGTTGGAGATTTATAACTATGGATGTTGCCAACAGTTCTATCTAGTGGTCAGCTGTTGTTGAGTGGGTTGTCGCTAGTTTCTGGCAAGTCAAAGTTTGTCCACATTTCTGTCAGACTACACCGCTGTCTTTGGTCAGGGTAGATTACTAATTGAACAATTTGTGTGCGACTATTTGATAGCTCAAATAGATAATGAATGTACATTTACTGGCACAAGTAATGATGATAGATAATGAATGTACATTTACTGACAAAAGTAATGATGGATACTATATACACAATACTAATAATGATGGACCTCCAAATGCTTGCCATACTAATCATGAATGCCACTTACTCAGCACTAAAGGCTATGGTATGTACAATTATTGATGTCATGAGCTAGGTAACCAATATAGAGTGATGTTATGTAATGGGTATCAATATAGAGTTATGTCATGAGCTAGGTACCAATATAGAGTGATGTCATGAGCTAGGTAACCAATATAGAGTGATGTCATGAGCTAGGTAACCAATATAGAGTGATGTCATGAGCTAGGTACCAATATAGAGTGATGTCATGAGCTAGGTAACCAATATAGAGTGATGTCATGAGCTAGGTAACCAATATAGAGTGATGTCATGAGCTAGGTAACCAATATAGAGTGATGTCATGAGCTAGGTAACCAATATAGAGTGATGTCATGAGCTAGGTAACCAATATAGAGTGATGTCATGAGCTAGGTAACCAATATAGAGTGATGTCATGAGCTAGGTAACCAATATAGAGTGATGTCATGAGCTAGGTAACCAATATAGAGTGATGTCATGAGCTAGGTAACCAATATAGAGTGATGTCAATAGCATCTTAGGTGAACTGGTTATTTGTGAACATGGGATGAACTGTGACAGCCCAAAGCTGCTGGCTTACGTGCTGGATCCCTGGCCATGTCTCTGTGGTGGTCTCGGGTCAGCGAGTCTCCTCGAAGGCTTGGCCAGGCAGAATCTCTCAGGAACGGATCGTGGTCAACCAGGTGCCATCTGCTAGACTCCATGTTGATTGGGATGTGTCGCTGAAGTGACATGGCTAACTGGCAAATGTTTTCTGTGGAAGGCGGGACATTTTTAGTGGACAGTGATGTCATTAGCATGTATCTGGCTGAAGTAATAGTATCATCAACATGTATCTGGTTGAAGTAATAGTATCATCAACATGTATCTGGTTGAAGTAATAGTATCATCAACATGTATCTGGTTGAAGTAATAGTATCATGAACGTGCATTTTGAACGATGCCATGAATGAAGAATGATAGCTTTCACGTGCAGCTGTGACTACTCTTCTGTCAATCTAATGCAGGGGCTAATTTTGTTTGACAGAGATAAGATGAAACTCTTAAAGAGCCGGACAACTGCGGCTTCTGTCTGCTGTGATGAAATGGCTGTGATCCCACCAGACAGAGCAGCCCTTCTTAACTTTGCTTGTAACGGTACATGCACAAGGAAACAACACTATTATCTATGTCAAGGACATGAGTGGGTGTAGACTGAAAAGCCACCAGGTGGTTAAAACTAACTCCAGATCGACCAAGAGGTCAATGTCACGCCATCATCATGTAGTGCCGCATACTTTAGGCTTGGACCCTATTTAACATCAAACCATCATCATGTAGTGCCTCATACTTCAGGCTTGGACCCTACTTAACATCAAACCATCATCATGTAGTGCCTCATACTTCAGGCTTGGACCCTACTTAACATCAAACCATCATCATGTAGTGCCTCATACTTCAGGCTTGGACCCTACTTAACATCAAACCATCATCATGTAGTGCCTCATATTTTAGGCTTAGACCCTACTTAAAACCATCATCATGTAGTGCTTCATATTTCAGGCTTGGACCCTTCTTAACATCAAACCATCATCATGTAGTGCCTCATATTTCAGGCTTGGACCCTTCTTAACATCAAACCATCATCATGTAGTGCCTCATATTTCAGGTTTGGACCCTTCTTAACATCAAACCATCATCTTGTAGTGCTTCCGGGTTGGACCCTTCTTAACATCAAACCATCATCATGTAGAGCTTCAGGCTTGGACCCTTCTTAACATCAAACCATCATCATGTAGAGCTTCAGGCTTGGACCCTTCTTAACATCAAACCATCATCTTGTAATGCTTCAGGTTTGGACCCTTCTTAACATCAAACCATCATCATGTAGTGCTTCCGGGTTGGACCCTTCTTAACATCAAACCATCATCATGTAGTGCCTCATATTTCAGGCTTGGACCCTTCTTAACATCAAACCATCATCATGTAGTGCCTCATACTTCAGGCTTGGACCCTTCTTAACATCAAACCATCATCATGTAGAGCTTCAGGCTTGGACCCTTCTTAACATCAAACCATCATCATGTAGTGCCTCATATTTCAGGCTTGGACCCTTCTTAACATCAAACCATCATCATGTAGTGCCTCATACTTCAGGCTTGGACCCTTCTTAACATCAAACCATCATCATGTAGTGCCTCATACTTCAGGCTTGGACCCTTCTTAACATCAAACCATCATCATCAGGTGCCTAGTAGACCCTTCTATTAAACATGAAATCATTGTCTAGTGCCTCCAATTAAATTACTGGTTCTCAGGTAGTATGAGGCACTACATGATGATGTTAAGAAGGGTTTGAACATAAATGTTTGTTCACAGTTCGTTAACCTTCGCTGTAGATAAAGTCGTTAATTGGATGGCTTCGTTTCAGACATTTTTGACGTTGGTAGCTAAGGACCTAACTTGTGCAAACCGGGCATTGGCAAGGATCATTTTGAATCTACGAAGTGGGCTCATTGTGTGTTTAACTCAAACGCATATGTGCTTTTTAACCAAAGACCTTTTTTTGGGGACTCAATGCAGATATCCCCGATGGAATAATAACTTGTACTATTAGTCCCATAAATGATTCGCTTCCAGAGGTTTATGATGTAAACAAAGCAGTTTTGTCATTGCAAGTGAATAATGTCCACACCTATAATTGGTCAGGATTGTGTAGCAGCAGCAGCTTTATAGCGAACAGAGAAAACATCACACGATTGTGCTGTTCTGAAACAGCTATGCCATGCTACCCTAGAATTGCCTTTAATGGGATTACTGTGACCACAAACCACTCTCCATGTGTGTGCCACATATTTACACCCCAGAAAGAAATACTGAATATAACAACACCATGTGCCGTCTGTGATATTAATGACCACAGACCAGGAGCCCCCAGTATGATTGATACAACTGTTGCACCAAGCACTTCATCAGCAGAGCCATATCTATGGAATGTTAATCTGACATTGTTCTTGAATGATGTCCAAGTTAATGAGACATCAGAATCGTGTGGCAGCAGCTACAAGAAGGGAGCGGAGAACATCAAGTTCTGCTGCTATAAAGGAGACTTGCCTTGCTATCCCAGAATTGCCTTAAATGGAATCACTGTAGTTGAAAACTTCTCCTCTTGTGTAAACTACACATTCACATCTAAGAGTGAATCAGTGAAGGTCACAAAATCATATTCTCTCTGTGGTTTTACTAACTACAGGTCATGTGGCTTCTGTTGGATTGGAAATGACAAATTACCACCACTGTGTGTCTATATGTTTGGAATTGGAGTCATCAATGACGGCCTAACATCATCAAGTGCTATGACGATCATCATTTTCGGGAGGACGTGAACTCCCATGGTATATGGTGGATAGGCGGCAGGAACCATTGAAGGATATGTCTGAAAAGTGTTCCTTCTTGCAGTTTCCTCATATTCCAAGTCCGGCTTGTTGCAGGAGCTACTGAGTTAAGTGCTCTGTGCACACCGTGAGCTGTGTGTCTCATCCGTTTTGATCCTGCTTCGATATCCCGCTTGTTTACGATGAATGATGATATCGTATGACAGGGAACAGTTGGCTGTGTTCACTTTCTGCGCGGTTTCGCCTTATGTCTTTTGGCGTGTGCTGAGACTGCTACGATGGGGACTACAGTTACCTTTCTTTGTTTGGGAGATGAGTTGGTAATTCGGATGATTCCACTGGCACGGGCGGTTGAGCAATTATGGATTTTAATTCGTTTGCTGTGAGACCGAGGCCTTCCATAACCAATAACCAATACTGGTTCTCAGACACGACTCATGACGTCACTGCATTTGACACTCTTAGCTGTTGATGTTTTGTTTTTTTAGAAGGAAAGAAAGAAAGAGAAAGAAAGAACAGATTTGTAGTGATAGGAGGGGACAACACATATGTGTGGGTACTTACTGTGAGATGTCAGCACTCGTCTGTCCTCGCTTGTGACTCGCACCTTCTTTTATGTCTCACTAATCACCTTCTAGAAGGTTCGCTCACCAAACAGGCCGTCCATGTTGACTTAGGGGTCACACTGTAGATGGCAACATCTACCTCAAGTACGGTGCTCCGTTTTGGTTAGGTTCACCGTGTTTGAGTTCATGGCTTGAATCACCACATATGGTGTCGTTTCTTCTGACATCTCTCCCTCTCTCTCGCTCTCTACCTCGGAATGTCCATTATTTTCTTCTGACATCTCTCTCTCTCTACCTCGGAATGTCCATTATTTTCTTCTGACATCTCTCTCTCTCTCTCTCTCTCTCTCTCTCGCTACCACAGAATGTCCATTATTTTCATCTAACATCTCTCTCTACCACAGAATGTCCATTAGAATGTGCATTATTTTCATCTGACATCTCTCTCTTTACTACAGAATGTTCGTTACGTCTTTTGACATCTCTCTCTCTCGCAACCACAGAATGTCCATTAGAGTGTCTATTATTTTCTTCTGATATTTCTCTCGCTCTATCCCAGCCTGTCTCCTATGTAACTGTAACATTCTCTGGCATCATAACCCCCTCCCCCGTCCCCTATTATGTATCTGTAACATTGATTGTCTCTGATGTCGTTACTCCCCTGCCTGTCCTCTATGTAACTGTAACATTGTCCCTGGTATCGTTACTCCCCAGCCTGTCCCCTATGTAACTGTAACATTGTCTCTGGTATCGTTACTCCCCAGCCTGTCTCATATGTAACTGTAACATTGACTCTGGTATCGTTACTCCCCAGCCTGTCCCCTATGTAACTGTAACATTGTCCCTGGTATCGTTACTCCCCAGCCTGTCCCCTATGTAACTGTAACATTGTCTCTGATATCGTTACTCCCCAGCCTGTCCCCTATGTAACTGTAATATTGTCTCTGGTATCGTTACTCCCCAGCCAGTCCCCTATGTAACTGTAACATTGTCCCTGGTATCGTTACTCCACAGCCTGTCCCCTATGTAACTGTAACATTGTCTCTGGTATCGTTACTCCCCAGCCTGTCCCCTATGTAACTGTAACATTGTCCCTGGTATCGTTACTCCACAGCCTGTCCCCTATGTAACTGTAACATTGTCTCTGGTATCGTTACTCCCCAGCCTGTTCCCTATGTAACTGTAACATTGTCTCTGGTATCGTTACTCCCCAGCCTGTTCCCTATGTAACTGTAACATTGTCTCTGGTATCGTTACTCCCCAGCCTGTTCCCTATGTAACTGTAACATTGTCTCTGGTATCGTTACTCCCCAGCCTGTTCCCTATGTAACTGTAACATTGTCTCTGGTATCGTTACTTGTGACATTCTCGTATTCCTTGACCCGCCTCGTCTGTTTCATCAACGGCTCTTGTTTGGGCTTCTCCTTCCAATCCAATCAGCTTTATTATGTCGTAAACTGATGTGTATTATGTCGTAAACTGATGCGTGAACAGACCGGACGCACCAATATGGACGCTTGTTTACGTTTGAACAAAGCCCAACGGCCATGATCTGAATTTGCAGAATTTCGTTCATTCTCAACGGCGGCCGTTATAGTTGAGCTTTTACTAGCACAATGCCTGGAGTATAAGCTCAGAACACAATCTTGTCGTGCTTTCTCCCTGCATCGAAGGTTGACGACAATGGAGATTCATTTCACTCAGAATCTTGTGGACGCTGTCTTAAATGAACCAAATTAGTCAACAACCATGCGTCCACTAACGCAGGAGGAGATCAACACCTTCTTTGACAAACTATCCAAATAGTAAATTACATGTTTCATCATATATTCGTATATATCTGGTAGAACTTTTAGTTTAAAATACTTGTCATAACATGACTTGTCAGCATCGGTGAGACTCCCGGAAATTCGTGGTAGTTAGGAGGGTCTTATAGTCTGTTGTTTGATGTGTGATGGTCTAATCACCAACTAATTACTACATCAAGCTTGGGCAGATGGTGCTCGTAAACCTGGGAGGGCCGACCATCTAAGGGCAGAATCCCCCTACAGAAAAGACAATCTACCTGCCTTGCAGGAAGATTGGGGACAATCAAAGGCTAAGGAAAGCAAACCTGAATAAAATGCTGGCTGAAATCGGATGACTGGGCCACTGACACAGAACACAGTGCAACGTTTTAACAAGTAATCAATCAGACTGGATCTAACAGACTCTAATTATGATAGAAACTACCGCTGACCGGAAAGGCTTCAAGAAACAGATGAATTTAATACAATGGAATGCGGAGGGCATATACCACAAAAAACAAGCTCAAACAATCAGACTAGCAGAGGAGGAGATAGACATTGCCTGCATCCAGGAAACTCATTTTAATCCTCAGCACAGATTTATGATCAGGGGCTACCAAACATTTAGACAAGACAGGGAATGTCACAAGGGTGGAATTCTTATACTTATTAAAAATTCCATCCCAGCAAAACTGATAGATGTAGTCACAAACGGAGAGGCAGAGATCATTGGTACAGACCTATACATTAACTCCGCTAGTATAAGGATATTTAATATATACTGTCCAAATGACAAATTACTGAAGCTGGAGTCAATGGAAATAACACCATTAAAGTGTCTGGTAGTAGGAGACTTTAACAGCCACTCTGAAAGATGGGGATATAAGGAGTCCAATGTTCGAGGTGAAGAAGTGGAAGAATGGGAAATAGACAACAACCTATTCCTCATAAACTCTAGGGAGGACCCCCCAACCTTCTACTTAAGAAGATGGAAAACAACTTCCACTCCCGACCTAGCATTTGCAACTGGAGACATATCTATCAAAATAACCAGAAAAGTGCTGAACCAACTTGGAGATAGTGACCATAGACCAGTCAAACTTTCAGTGGCTCTTGCTCACAAACAGGAGTTGCAAATACCTCTTAACCTGGAACTGTAAGAGAGCAGATTGGGCAAAGTTTGCAAGGCTCACTGATGCATATACTGCGCCTATCAACACCCACGAAAAGAAAGTCAATAATATGATAGAGCGGTTAACAAATGGAATCCTGAGAGCTGCTAAAGAATCCATTCCTAGAGGAGCAAGAAGAAACTACAAGCCATACTGGAGCAAGGAAATACAAAGACTAGAAGAGGAACTGGACTCTGCCAGAGAACTAGCTGAAACATCACACAGCACAGAGAGCAACACTGCCTACAAAGCAGCCTCTGCCAAATACAGACGTGAGGTCATGACATCAGCCAGACAGAGCTGGATAGACAAAACAGAGAGCCTTAATCTAGACAAAAATGGTCATAAACTATGGAAACTTGCAAAAGCTCTGAGCGACGAAAACAACTGCCGACCTCCAATATCATTAACACACAATCAGAACATCCTCACAGGCAAAAGGGCAGCAAATCTACTGATAGAGACTTACAAAAACATTAGTAGAATAAACATTCCAATAGACAAACAGAAAGCTGCAAGACGGGAAAACCAAGATGCAAAACGCACTTTAGCACCAGAAGAGCATCAGACGACCATCTTTACCCCAACTGAATTAGATGTTGCCCTCAAAGGATTGAAGCTCAAAAGTTCCCCTGGTAAAGATGGAATCTCCTTCGAAATGCTCCTAAATCTGGGACAGAAAGCCAAGAGCCAGCTTCTAAGGATAATAAATGCAAGCTGGAAGAGAGGGCATGCACCGGCAATCTGGAAAGAAGCTATTATGGTGCCCATTCTCAAGTGTGGAAAAGACCCACTAGACCCAAGTAGCTATAGACCAATTAGCCTAATGAGCTGCCTGAGTAAACTCATGGAAAAGCTGGTTAACAGAAGACTTATGTGGCATTTGGAGACAAAACAACAAATCGTACCACAACAAAGTGGCTTCCGTCAGCACAGATCAACTGAAGACCTGGTCACCTACATCGCACTGGAAATAGAGAATGATCTATAAGAAAAGAAACACACACTGGCAGTGTGGGTCGACATGGAGAAGGCTTTTGATAGGGTTTGGCGAGAGGGTTTAAAGTACAAGCTTTTTAGACTTGGCATCCTGGGTCGTTTATTCAATTGGGTCTCTCAATACCTTCAGGATAGAACAGCCAGAGTACAAGTTCAAGGTCAACTAAGTAAGAAGGTCTCTATCAAACAAGGTGTCCCTCAAGGCGGAGTCTTGTCCCCAACACTCTTTTTAATTTTCATAAATGACATTGTAATGGACATTCCACCCAGAATACACTCAGCAATATACGCAGATGATCTGGCGTTATGGGCTCGTGAGGAAAGTATGTCGGTGGCTGGACCTCGGATGCAAGATGCCCTAGGTGAACTTGAACAATGGACGAACACCTGGTTCTTACCAATCAACGGAAAAAAAAACTGCATATACAATTTTCAGCCTATCAAGGGACACACTCTCTGCAAACTTGAAGATAAAAGACCATACACTCCCTATTGGGGATCCGCGATAGCTCAGTGGTTAGTGAACTGGACTACAAAGGACAAGGGGTAGGGTTCGATCCCAACCGACGGCTTCCGGGTTCACCCAGCCTTAAATGGGTACCGGATTTTTTCTGGGAGAGTAAAGCAGCACGGGCGTAATACCGACCACATTACCCCAAAAATCATGTGCTGAAGGTCTGTAAAATATAGGGTCACTAACACCATATTTCCCTATACGCCAATTGGCGTGACGGGGGTACTTTACTTTTTTTTTTTTAACTCTCTATTGACCAAAACCCAATATATCTTGGCGTCACCATGAATCACAGAATGACTTGGACAAATCAGATAGACCGAGCAAGGAAAAAAGCCAGAAAATGAACAAATATTATGAAGAAATTGGCAGGAACGGACTGGGGGGGGGGGGAGACAGCAATATTTTGAAAAGACTATACGTAGGAAGGGTCAGACCAGTCCTAGAGTATGGAGTCACAGCCTGGGCTATGGCTTCCAAATCACACCTCAGCAAAATTAACAGAACACAGAACCAAGCTGCCCGTATCATCACTGGTGCTATGAAATCTACACCTATCAAGACTCTAGAAACAGTAACAGGTTTACAACCCTTAGATGACAGATGGGTCACTAAAGCATTGCAACAAGCGGAGAAATATAGAAGTCTCCTTAGCCACTCCATGCAACAAAGAATATCTGGTTCCGGAATTGTACGACTAAAGAGGGGCAACTTCGCTGCAATTACCAATGAAATAACTACTGGAGACTCAGTACTTTCCCAAACAATATCGAAACCCTTGGGCCCATCTGATGTGTCTCCTCATGGAAAACATGTAATACCAGAACTTAAGGAAAATATAACAGGAATCATGAAAAAAGGTACCCAACCAGACACAGAAAGAAAACATGTAGCAGAAAAACACATATATGATACCTACCCACAGGACTCTTGGTCCCACATATACACAGATGGCTCTGCAACAAATGCCACCAGAAATGGAGGGGGAGGTGTGTTCTTGACGCTGAATAACCAGGACGAGATCACCAAGTCAATAGCTACTGGGAAATTCTCAAACAACTTTGAAGCAGAAACTGAGGCCCTCAGAGATGCTGCAACACTGGCTACTCAACACAAAAATAACATGCACAATAAATTGGTGATTCTGACTGATGCACTGTCAGTACTATCAGCTCTAAAAAGGCCCAAGAACAATGAACTAGATGACTTGAGAACAACCCTGGACCAACTATGCAATAACTTCCAGAGAGTAGTCATTCACTGGATACCATCACACTGAAATATACATGGGAACTAACGCGCAGACAAATTAGCTAAAGAGGGAGGGAGATTACCACAAGAGAACCACCCGCTCAGTTATGATGAAGCCAAATCCATCCTCAAGGGTCAATTCCATGAAAAATGGAAACGAGAACACCCAAAGCATAACGAGAGTGACGGATACCACCAACTATCAAGGAGGGATCAAGTCATCATACTTCGCTTACGCACTGGCCACAATAGAATGAGAAATCACATGTTCACCAAATTCAAAATAGGTACAACCAGCCTATGTCACTGTACACTGGACAATATGACTACAAAACATGTTCTACAGGATTGTCCCCAGTACACAGACCTGAGAAGAGCAAATGTGGTCCACGCCCACGTCCCTGGAAGAAAAACTATATGGGGCAATCGATTCGCTTAAGCAGACAGCTGACTTCATGAGAGAGTCTGGAATCCTACTCTGATTGAGTCTTGATCGCAGAGAGAAACTGATGTGCATTATTTTATAAACTGATGTTTGTTATGTCGTAAACTGATGCGCATTATGTCATAAACTGATGTTTGTTATGTCGTAAACTGATGCGCATTATGTCATAAACTGATGTTTGTTATGTCGTAAACTGATGCGCATTATGTCATAAACTGATGTTTGTTATGTCGTAAACTGATGCGCATTATGTCATAAACTGATGTTTGTTATGTCATAAACTGATGCGCATTATGTCATAAACTGATGTTTGTTATGTCATAAACTGATGCGCATTATGTCATAAACTGTTGTGTGTTATGTCGTAAAGTGTGACGCGTCGGGTCGTAAAGTGCTGTGTTATTGAGTTATTTGCGGGTCATCATCATTGCACTCCGAACATGTCCGTAGGTGCTCAGATCCCCTCCTCAGCAATTCCCTCAGTGTCCAGCGACTGACGACTCCAGGTCTGTGTTGGTTGATAAGTCTTCTTACACGCCCACTAAGTTTCTCATTTCTGGCTGTGCCCATCTTAACTCCCATCTCTTTCATTCGAAGGAGTGACGTGGATTTGTGGTTGTCGAAGTCCTATGCCGTTCCCACATCTCGGAGGGCATTGATGATGTCCGCCCGATCCATTGGTTGACCGTCCTCAACGACAGCGCAGCCAGCCAACCTGTCCGCTCTTTCATTTCCCCGTACTCCCGCATGTTCAGGGACATAGACAAAGATGACCGTACGTATTTTTGACTTCTGCGACGACTCTAACCATTGCTTACGCACAGAGCCCGCCTCCACTTTTTTTTTATCAAGCTCATCGAATCACTCAGCATACAGGCGTGGGTGTAGTCTTGTGACTCTAACCAGATGAATGCCTTGGTCACTGCCATCACCTCCATCATCAGGTTACTTGTGGTCATAACGTATGTATCCCTGTCTTCCTTGACTATTCTGCCTGCCGAGCGTGCTGTAAATGCCCATGAACTTCTTTGGTGTCGTATTACAGATCCGTCTGTATAGATGACTGCATCTTTCTCATCGGTGTTGTTGCAGATGAGACCGTTGACCTTCGCATTGACCACATCTGAGTTCTGTTCCCTACTTTTCCTGTCGAGTGTGACAATACACGAGAATGTGCCCCTGAATGACTTAGGCACCGGTATCCACTCCTCGTCAGTGTTGATATTGGTAAATCCACAGACCTGTTTGATGACATCTTCTGCTCGGCCCACCCATGATTTGCCTCTTTTTAGCCTGGCACCTTTCTCTGTGTTGAGCACGTGGTGCAATGGATGCTCTTTATCTGCACTAATCTTCAGGTATGCTCGTGCTCTCCAGATTTAATTCTGTCATCCATGGTTGGAAAGTCGAGAAGATACCTCATTGCTACACAGGGAGTGTCCCTTGTACACTCCAAGATAATGCGCATGTCTTCATTCTGTATTTTCTCCAGCCTGTCAATTTGAGCCGTACTGACAGTAAGAATTGCTAGGGCTTACTCGATTGGTGCGAGGACTAATCCCTGCAACAGAAGAGTAAGTAGCCTCTGCTCGATGTTGGCAGCTGCCATGACCTTCAAGGTGGTTAATCCTTTGCGGGATTGTGCTATCACATGGTCAACGTGGTCCCGAAAACACAGGCTGCGATCAAACTTAACTCCGAGGTATGTCATCAACTTGTCCCTGGTCACCTCATCAGCTCCCATTCGTACTACCGGTGTGGTCGTATTAACTATATGATTGTTAAGGGAGAACCATGAAACTGATGCTTTATTAGGATTAACCACGGCACCTGAAACCCCACACCAGGAAGAAATGCGATCGAGTTCGTCTTGCATTGTGGAGGCGATTCCCCGTCTGTCTCTTCCCTGTAGATATACCAGAATGTCATCAGCAAAAGTCATAGTTCTTCCCCTCCCTTCCAGCTGTTGTTCCGTGATCGTTATTGTGTGCACGTTAAATAGAACTGGTGACAATGGTGAGCCTTGTGGCAGCCCTGGACAAATGGATGTTGGCTCGGAAGACCAACTCTGAGTATCACCTTCCTCTGAAACTGTGCAGCGGCAATCTAATGAGGAAGGGGTGCACCGCCAGTTTGAGGAGCATGTGCATGAGGTATTCAAATGGTACTTTGTTGTATGTGTCAGGTCGTAAAGTGGTGTGTGTGTGTGTAAGGCCGTAAAGGGGTGTGTGTCAGATTTAAAGTGGTGTATGTGTTAGATTGTAAAGTGGTGTGTGTCGGGTTTAAAGTGGTGTATGTCAGGTTTAAAGTGGTGTGTGTCAAGCTGTAAAGTGGTGTGTGTGTCAAGCCGTAAAGTGATGTATATATGTAAGGCCATAAAGTGGTGTGTATGTGTCAGGCCATAAGGTGGTGTGTATGTGTCAGGCCGTAAAGTGGTGTGTGTGTCAGGCCGTAAGGTGGTGTGTGTGTGTGTGTGTCAGGCCGTAAAGTGATGTGTGTGTGTGTGTCAGGCCGTAAAGTGGTGTGTGTGTGTCAGGTCGTAAAGTGATGTGTGTGTGTCAGGCCATAAACTGGTGTGTGTGTCAGGCCGTAAAGTGGTGTGTGTGTGTCAGGCCGTTAAGTGGTGTGTATGTGTCAGGCCATAAGGTGGTGTGTATGTGTCTGGCCGTAAAGTGGTGTGTGTGTCAGGCCGTAAAGTGATGTGTGTGTGTGTGTGTCAGGCCGTAAAGTGATGTGTGTGTGTGTGTGTCAGGCCGTAAAGTGATGTGTGTGTCAGGCCGTAAAGTGGCGTGTGTGTCTGGCCGTAAAGTGATGTGTGTGTGTCAGGTCGTAAAGTGGTGTGTGTGTGTCAGGCCGTTAAGTGGTGCGTGTGTCTGGCCGTAAAGTGATGTGTGTGTGTCAGGTCGTAAAGTGGTGTGTGTGTGTCAGGCCGTTAAGTGGTGCGTGTGTCTGGCCGTAAAGTGATGTGTGTGTGTCAGGTCGTAAAGTGATGTGTGTGTGTCAGGCCGTAAAGTGGTGCGTGTGTCAGGCCGTAAAGTGATGTGTGTGTGTCAGGTCGTAAAGTGGTGTGTGTGTGTCAGGCCGTTAAGTGGTGCGTGTGTCTGGCCGTAAAGTGATGTGTGTGTGTGTCTGGCCGTAAACTGATGTGTGTGTGTCAGGTCGTAAAGTGATGTGTGTGTGTGTCTGGCCGTAAACTGATGTGTGTGTCAGGCCGTAAAGTGATGTGTGTGAGGCCGTAAAGTGATGTGTGTGTGTGTCAGGCCGTAAAGTGGTGTGTGTGTGTGTGTCAGGCCGTAAAGTGGTGTGTGTGTCAGGCCGTAAAGTGATGTGTATGTCAGGCCGTAAAGTGGTGTGTGTGTGTGTGTCAGGCCGTAAAGTGATGTGTGTGTGTGTCTGGCCGTAAAGTGGTGTGTGTGTGTGTGTCAGGCCGTAAAGTGATGTGTGTGTCAGGCCGTAAAGTGGTGTGTATGTCTGGCCGTAAAGTGGTGCGTGTGTCTTGCCGTAAAGTGGTGCGTGTGTCTGGCCGTAAAGTGGTGCGTGTGTCACGCCGTAAAGTGGTGTGTGTGTCTGGCCGTAAAGTGGTGCGACTGTCAGGCCGTAAAGTGGTGCGTGTGTCAGGCCGTAAAGTGGTGCGTGTGTCAGGCCGTAAAGTGGTGCGTGTGTCAGGCCGTAAAGTGGTGCGTGTGTCAGGCCGTAAAGTGGTGCGTGTGTCAGGCCGTAAAGTGGTGCGTGTGTCAGGCCGTAAAGTGGTGCGTGTGTCAGGCCGTAAAGTGGTGCGTGTGTCAGGCCGTAAAGTGGTGTGTGTGTCTGGCCGTAAAGTGGTGCGAGTGTCAGGCCGTAAAGTGGTGCGTGTGTCTGGCCGTAAAGTGGTGCGAGTGTCAGGCCGTAAAGTGGTGCGTGTGTCAGGCCGTAAAGTGGTGCGTGTGTCAGGCCGTAAAGTGGTGCGTGTGTCAGGCCGTAAAGTGGTGCGTGTGTCAGGCCGTAAAGTGGTGCGTGTGTCAGGCCGTAAAGTGGTGCGTATGTCAGGCCGTAAAGTGGTGCGTGTGTCAGGCCGTAAAGTGGTGTGTGTGTGTGTGTGTCAGGCCCTAAAGTGGTGCGTGTGTCAGGCCGTAAAGTGGTGCGTGTGTCAGGCCGTAAAGTGATGTGTGTGTGTCAGGTCGTAAAGTGATGTATGTGTGTCAGGCCGTAAAGTGGTGCATGTGTCAGGCCGTAAAGTGATGTGTGTGTGTCAGGTCGTAAAGTGGTGTGTGTGTGTCAGGCCGTTAAGTGGTGCGTGTGTCTGGCCGTAAAGTGATGTGTGTGTGTGTCTGGCCGTAAACTGATGTGTGTGTGTCAGGTCGTAAAGTGATGTGTGAGTGTGTGTCTGGCCGTAAACTGATGTGTGTGTCAGGCCGTAAAGTGATGTGTGTGTGTGTCAGGCCGTAAAGTGATGTGTGTGTGTCAGGTCGTAAAGTGGTGTGTGTGTGTCAGGCCGTTAAGTGGTGCGTGTGTCTGGCCGTAAAGTGATGTGTGTGTGTGTCTGGCCGTAAACTGATGTGTGTGTGTCAGGTCGTAAAGTGATGTGTGTGTGTGTCTGGCCGTAAACTGATGTGTGTGTCAGGCCGTAAAGTGATGTGTGTGTGTGTCAGGCCGTAAAGTGATGTGTGTGTGTGTCTGGCCGTAAACTGATGTGTGTGTGTCAGGTCGTAAAGTGATGTGTGTGTGTGTCTGGCCGTAAACTGATGTGTGTGTCAGGCCGTAAAGTGATGTGTGTGTGTGTCAGGCCGTAAAGTGGTGTGTGTGTGTGTGTCAGGCCGTGAAGTGGTGTGTGTGTGTCAGGCCGTAAAGTGATGCGTGTGTCTGGCCGTAAAGTGATGTGTGTGTCAGGCCGTAAAGTGGTGCGTGTGTCAGGCCGTAAAGTGGTGCGTGTGTCAGGCCGTAAAGTGGTGCGTATGTCAGGCCGTAAAGTGGTGTGTGTGTGTCAGGCCGTAAAGTGGTGTGTGTGTGTGTCAGGCCGTAAAGTGGTGTGTGTGTCAGTCCGTAAAGTGGTGTGTGCGTGTGTCAGGTCGTAAAGTGGTGTGTGTGTCAGGCCGTAAAGTGGTGTGTGCATGTGTCAGGCCGTAAAGTGATGTGTGCGTGTGTCAGGCCGTAAAGTGTTGTGTGTGTGGCAGGCCGTAAAGTGATGTGTGTGTGTGTCAGGCCGTAAAGTGGTGTGTGTGTGTGTCAGGCCGAAAAGTGGTGTGTGTGTGTGTCAGGCCGTAAAGTGATGTGTGTGTCAGGCCGTAAAGTGGTGTGTGTCAGGCCGTAAAATGATGTGTGTGTGTGTCAGGCCGTAAAGTGGTGTGTGTCAGGCCGTAAAGTGATGTGTGTGTGTGTCAGGCCGTAAAGTGATGTTTGTGTGTGTCAGGCCGTAAAGTGGTGTGTGTCAGGCCGTAAAGTGGTGTGTGTGTGTGTCAGGCCGTAAAGTGGTGTGTGTCAGGCCGTAAAGTGGTGTGTGTCAGGCCGTAAAGTGATGTGTGCGTGTGTCAGGCCGTAAAGTGATGTGTGTGTGTCAACCCGTAAAGTGGCGTGTGTGTGTGTGTGTCAGGCCGTAAAGTGGTGTGTGCGTGTGTCAGGCCGTAAAGTGATGTGTGTGTGTGTCAGGCCGTAAAGTGATGTGTGTGTGTGTCAGGCCGTAAAGTGATGTGTGTGTCAGGCCGTAAAGTGATGTGTGTGTGTGTCAACCCGTAAAGTGGCGTGTGTGTGTGTGTGTCAGGCCGTAAAGTGGTGTGTGCGTGTGTCAGGCCGTAAAGTGGTGTGTGCGTGTGTCAGGCCGTAAAGTGATGTGTGCGTGTGTCAGGCCGTAAAGTGATGTGTGTGTGTGTCAGGCCGTAAAGTGGTGTGTGTGTGTGCGTGTCAGGCCGTAAAGTGATGTGTGTGTGTGTGTGTCAGGCCGTAAAGTGGTGTGTGTGTGTGTGTCAGGCCGTAAAGTGATGTGTGTGTGTGTCAACCCGTAAAGTGATGTGTGTGTGTGTGTCAGGCCGTAAAGTGATGTGTGTGTGTGTCAGGCCGTAAAGTGGTGTGTGCGTGTGTCAGGCCGTAAAATGATGTGTGTGTGTGTGTCAGGCCGTAAAGTGATGTGTGTGTGTGTCAGGCCGTAAAGTGGTGTGTGTGTGTGTGTGTGTGTCAGGCCGTAAAGTGGTGTGTGTGTGTGTCAGGCCGTAAAGTGGTGTGTGTGTGTGTGTCAGGCCGTAAAGTGGTGTGTGTGTGTGTCAGGCCGTAAAGTGGTGTGTGTGTGTCAGGCCGTAAAGTGGTGTGTGTGTCAGGCCGTAAAGTGGTGTGTGTGTGTCAGGCCGTAAAGTGGTGTGTGTGTGTGTGTCAGGCCGTAAAGTGGTGTGTGTGTCAGGCCGTAAAGCGGTGTGTGTGTGTGTCAGGCCGTAAAGTGATGTGTGTGTGTCAGGCCGGAAAATGGTGTGTGCGTGTGTCAGGCCGTAAAGTGTTGTGTGTGTGTGTGTCAGGCCGTAAAGTGATGTGTGTGTGTGTGTGTCAGGCCGTAAAGTGATGTGTGTGTCAGGCCGTAAAGTGGCGTGTGTGTCTGGCCGTAAAGTGATGTGTGTGTGTCAGGTCGTAAAGTGGTGTGTGTGTCAGGCCGTAAAGTGATGTGTATGTCAGGCCGTAAAGTGGTGTGTGTGTGTGTCAGGCCGTAAAGTGATGTGTGTGTGTGTCTGGCCGTAAAGTGGTGTGTGTGTGTCAGGCCGTAAAGTGATGTGTGTGTCAGGCCGTAAAGTGGTGTGTATGTCTGGCCGTAAAGTGGTGCGTGTGTCTTGCCGTAAAGTGGTGCGTGTGTCTGGCCGTAAAGTGGTGCGTGTGTCAGGCCGTAAAGTGGTGTGTGTGTCTGGCCGTAAAGTGGTGCGACTGTCAGGCCGTAAAGTGGTGAGTGTGTCAGGCCGTAAAGTGGTGCGTGTGTCAGGCCGTAAAGTGGTGCGTGTGTCAGGCCGTAAAGTGGTGTGTGTGTCTGGCCGTAAAGTGGTGCGAGTGTCAGGCCGTAAAGTGGTGTGTGTGTCAGGCCGTAAAGTGGTGTGTATGTCTGGCCGTAAAGTGGTGCGTGTGTCTTGCCGTAAAGTGGTGCGTGTGTCTGGCCGTAAAGTGGTGCGTGTGTCAGGCCGTAAAGTGGTGTGTGTGTCTGGCCGTAAAGTGGTGCGACTGTCAGGCCGTAAAGTGGTGCGTGTGTCAGGCCGTAAAGTGGTGCGTGTGTCAGGCCGTAAAGTGGTGCGTGTGTCAGGCCGTAAAGTGGTGCGTGTGTCAGGCCGTAAAGTGGTGCGTGTGTCAGGCCGTAAAGTGGTGCGTGTGTCAGGCCGTAAAGTGGTGCGTGTGTCAGGCCGTAAAGTGGTGCGTGTGTCAGGCCGTAAAGTGGTGTGTGTGTCTGGCCGTAAAGTGGTGCGAGTGTCAGGCCGTAAAGTGGTGTGTGTGTCTGGCCGTAAAGTGGTGCGAGTGTCAGGCCGTAAAGTGGTGCGTGTGTCAGGCCGTAAAGTGGTGCGTATGTCAGGCCGTAAAGTGGTGCGTGTGTCAGGCCGTAAAGTGGTGCGTGTGTCAGGCCGTAAAGTGGTGCGTGTGTCAGGCCGTAAAGTGGTGTGTGTGTGTCAGGCCGTTAAGTGGTGCGTGTGTCTGGCCGTAAAGTGATGTGTGTGTGTGTCTGGCCGTAAAGTGATGTGTGCGTGTGTCAGGCCGTAAAGTGATGTGTGTGTGTGTCAGGCCGTAAAGTGGTGTGTGTGTGTGCGTGTGTCAGGCCGTAAAGTGAAGTTATGTGTGTGTGTGTCAGGCCGTAAAGTGGTGTGTGTGTGTGTCAGGCCGTAAAGTGGTGTGTGTGCGTCAGGCCGTAAAGTGATGTGTGTGTGTGTGTCAGGCCGTAAAGTGATGTGTGCGTGTGTCAGGCCGTAAAGTGATGTGTGTGTGTGGCAGGCCGTAAAGTGATGTGTGTGTGTGTCAGGCCGTAAAGTGGTGTGTGTGTGTGTCAGGCCGAAAAGTGGTGTGTGTGTGTCAGGCCGTAAAGTGATGTGTGTGTCAGGCCGTAAAGTGGTGTGTGTCAGGCCGTAAAATGATGTGTGTGTGTCAGGCCGTAAAGTGATGTGTGTGTGTGTCAGGCCGTAAAGTGATGTTTGTGTGTGTCAGGCCGTAAAGTGATGTGTGTGTGTGTCAGGCCGTAAAGTGATGTGTGTGTGTGTCAGGCCGTAAAGTGATGTGTGTGTGTGTCAACCCGTAAAGTGGCGTGTGTGTGTGTGTGTCAGGTCGTAAAGTGGTGTGTGCGTGTGTCAGGCCGTAAAGTGATGTGTGCGTGTGTCAGGCCGTAAAGTGATGTGTGTGTGTGTCAGGCCGTAAAGTGGTGTGTGTGTGTGTGCGTGTGTCACGCCGTAAAGTGATGTGATGTGTGTGTGTGTGTGTGTCAGGCCGTAAAGTGGTGTGTGTGTGTGTGTCAGGCCGTAAAGTGATGTGTGTGTGTGTCAACCCGTAAAGTGATGTGTGTGTGTGTGTCAGGCCGTAAAGTGATGTGTGTGTGTGTCAGGCCGTAAAGTGGTGTGTGCGTGTGTCAGGCCGTAAAGTGATGTGTGTGTGTGTCAGGCCGTAAAGTGATGTGTGTGTGTGTCAGGCCGTAAAGTGGTGTGTGTGTGTGTGTGTGTGTGGTCAGGCCGTAAAGTGGTGTGTGTGTGTGTGTGTCAGGCCGTAAAGTGGTGTGTGTGTGTGTGTCAGGCCGTAAAGTGGTGTGTGTGTGTGTGTGTCAGGCCGTAAAGTGGTGTGTGTGTGTCAGGCCGTAAAGTGGTGTGTGTGTGTGTGTCAGGCCGTAAAGTGGTGTGTGTGTGTGTGTGTGTGTCAGGCCGTAAAGTGGTGTGTGTGTGTGTGTGTGTGTCAGGCCGTAAAGTGATGTGTGTGTGTGTCAGGCCGTAAAGTGATGTGTGTGTGTGTGTCAGGCCGTAAAGTGATGTGTGCGTGTGTCAGGCCGTAAAGTGTTGTGTGTGTGTGGCAGGCCGTAAAGTGATGTGTGTGTGTGTCAGGCCGTAAAGTGGTGTGTGTGTGTGTCAGGCCGAAAAGTGGTGTGTGTGTGTGTCAGGCCGTAAAGTGATGTGTGCGTGTGTCAGGCCGTAAAGTGATGTGTGTGTGTCAACCCGTAAAGTGGCGTGTGTGTGTGTGTGTGTGATGCCGTAAAGTGGTGTGTGCGTGTGTCAGGCCGTAAAGTGATGTGTGTGTGTGTCAGGCCGTAAAGTGATGTGTGTGTGTGTCAGGCCGTAAAGTGATGTGTGTGTCAGGCCGTAAAGTGATGTGTGTGTGTGTCAACCCGTAAAGTGGTGTGTGTGTGTCAGGCCGTAAAGTGGTGTGTGCGTGTGTCAGGCCGTAAAGTGATGTGTGCGTGTGTCAGGCCGTAAAGTGATGTGTGTGTGTGTCAGGCCGTAAAGTGGTGTGTGTGTGTGCGTGTCAGGCCGTAAAGTGATGTGTGTGTGTGTGTCAGGCCGTAAAGTGGTGTGTGTGTGTGTGTGTCAGGCCGTAAAGTGATGTGTGTGTGTGTCAACCCGTAAAGTGATGTGTGTGTGTGTGTGTCAGGCCGTAAAGTGATGTGTGTGTGTGTCAGGCCGTAAAGTGGTGTGTGCGTGTGTCAGGCCGTAAAATGATGTGTGTGTGTGTCAGGCCGTAAAGTGATGTGTGTGTGTGTCAGGCCGTAAAGTGGTGTGTGTGTGTGTGTGTGTGTCAGGCCGTAAAGTGGTGTGTGTGTGTGTGTCAGGCCGTAAAGTGGTGTGTGTGTGTGTGTGTCAGGCCGTAAAGTGGTGTGTGTGTGTGTGTCAGGCCGTAAAGTGGTGTGTGTGTGTGTCAGGCCGTAAAGTGATGTGTGTGTGTCAGGCCGTAAAATGGTGTGTGCGTGTGTCAGGCCGTAAAGTGTTGTGTGTGTGTGTGTCAGGCCGTAAAGTGATGTGTGTGTGTGTGTCAGGCCGTAAAGTGATGTGTGTGTCAGGCCGTAAAGTGGCGTGTGTGTCTGGCCGTAAAGTGATGTGTGTGTGTCAGGTCGTAAAGTGGTGTGTGTGTGTGTCAGGCCGTAAAGTGATGTGTGTGTGTGTCTGGCCGTAAAGTGGTGTGTGTGTGTCAGGCCGTAAAGTGATGTGTGTGTCAGGCCGTAAAGTGGTGCGTGTGTCTTGCCGTAAAGTGGTGCGTGTGTCTGGCCGTAAAGTGGTGCGTGTGTCAGGCCGTAAAGTGGTGTGTGTGTCTGGCCGTAAAGTGGTGCGACTGTCAGGCCGTAAAGTGGTGCGACTGTCAGGCCGTAAAGTGGTGCGTGTGTCAGGCCGTAAAGTGGTGCGTGTGTCAGGCCGTAAAGTGGTGCGTGTGTCAGGCCGTAAAGTGGTGCGTGTGTCAGGCCGTAAAGTGGTGCGTGTGTCAGGCCGTAAAGTGGTGCGTGTGTCAGGCCGTAAAGTGGTGCGTGTGTCAGGCCGTAAAGTGGTGCGTGTGTCAGGCCGTAAAGTGGTGTGTGTGTCTGGCCGTAAAGTGGTGCGAGTGTCAGGCCGTAAAGTGGTGTGTGTGTCAGGCCGTAAAGTGGTGTGTATGTCTGGCCGTAAAGTGGTGCGTGTGTCTTGCCGTAAAGTGGTGCGTGTGTCTGGCCGTAAAGTGGTGCGTGTGTCAGGCCGTAAAGTGGTGTGTGTGTCTGGCCGTAAAGTGGTGCGACTGTCAGGCCGTAAAGTGGTGCGTGTGTCAGGCCGTAAAGTGGTGCGTGTGTCAGGCCGTAAAGTGGTGCGTGTGTCAGGCCGTAAAGTGGTGCGTGTGTCAGGCCGTAAAGTGGTGCGTGTGTCAGGCCGTAAAGTGGTGCGTGTGTCAGGCCGTAAAGTGGTGCGTGTGTCAGGCCGTAAAGTGGTGTGTGTGTCTGGCCGTAAAGTGGTGCGAGTGTCAGGCCGTAAAGTGGTGTGTGTGTCTGGCCGTAAAGTGGTGCGTGTGTCAGGCCGTAAAGTGGTGCGTGTGTCAGGCCGTAAAGTGGTGCGTGTGTCAGGCCGTAAAGTGGTGTGTGTGTGTCAGGCCGTTAAGTGGTGCGTGTGTCTGGCCGTAAAGTGATGTGTGTGTGTGTGTCTGGCCGTAAAGTGATGTGTGCGTGTGTCAGGCCGTAAAGTGATGTGTGTGTGTGTCAGGCCGTAAAGTGGTGTGTGTGTGTGCGTGTGTCAGGCCGTAAAGTGAAGTTATGTGTGTGTGTGTCAGGCCGTAAAGTGGTGTGTGTGTGTGTCAGGCCGTAAAGTGGTGTGTGTGCGTCAGGCCGTAAAGTGATGTGTGTGTCAGGCCGTAAAGTGATGTGTGCGTGTGTCAGGCCGTAAAGTGATGTGTGTGTGTGGCAGGCCGTAAAGTGATGTGTGTGTGTGTCAGGCCGTAAAGTGGTGTGTGTGTGTGTCAGGCCGAAAAGTGGTGTGTGTGTGTCAGGCCGTAAAGTGATGTGTGTGTCAGGCCGTAAAGTGGTGTGTGTCAGGCCGTAAAATGATGTGTGTGTGTGTGTCAGGCCGTAAAGTGATGTGTGTGTGTGTCAGGCCGTAAAGTGATGTTTGTGTGTGTCAGGCCGTAAAGTGATGTGTGTGTGTGTCAGGCCGTAAAGTGATGTGTGTGTGTGTCAGGCCGTAAAGTGATGTGTGTGTGTGTCAACCCGTAAAGTGGCGTGTGTGTGTGTGTGTCAGGCCGTAAAGTGGTGTGTGCGTGTGTCAGGCCGTAAAGTGATGTGTGCGTGTGTCAGGCCGTAAAGTGATGTGTGTGTGTGTCAGGCCGTAAAGTGGTGTGTGTGTGTGTGCGTGTGTCAGGCCGTAAAGTGATGTGATGTGTGTGTGTGTCAGGCCGTAAAGTGGTGTGTGTGTGTGTGTCAGGCCGTAAAGTGATGTGTGTGTGTGTCAACCCGTAAAGTGATGTGTGTGTGTGTGTGTCAGGCCGTAAAGTGATGTGTGTGTGTGTCAGGCCGTAAAGTGGTGTGTGCGTGTGTCAGGCCGTAAAGTGATGTGTGTGTGTGTCAGGCCGTAAAGTGATGTGTGTGTGTGTCAGGCCGTAAAGTGGTGTGTGTGTGTGTGTGTGTGTCAGGCCGTAAAGTGGTGTGTGTGTGTGTGTCAGGCCGTAAAGTGGTGTGTGTGTGTGTCAGGCCGTAAAGTGGTGTGTGTGTGTGTGTCAGGCCGTAAAGTGGTGTGTGTGTGTCAGGCCGTAAAGTGGTGTGTGTGTGTGTGTGTGTCAGGCCGTAAAGTGGTGTGTGTGTGTGTGTGTGTCAGGCCGTAAAGTGGTGTGTGTGTGTGTGTGTCAGGCCGTAAAGTGGTGTGTGTGTCAGGCCGTAAAGCGGTGTGTGTGTGTCAGGCCGTAAAGTGATGTGTGTGTGTGTCAGGCCGTAAAATGGTGTGTGCGTGTGTCAGGCCGTAAAGTGTTGTGTGTGTGTGTGTCAGGCCGTAAAGTGATGTGTGCGTGTGTCAGGCCGTAAAGTGATGTGTGTGTGTCAGGCCGTAAAGTGGTGTGTGCGTGTGTCAGGCCGTAAAGTGGTGTGTGTCAGGCCGTAAAGTGGTGTGTGTGTGTCAGGCCGTAAAGTGGTGTGTGTGTGTGTCAGGCCGTAAAGTGGTGTGTGTGTGTCAGGCCGTAAAGTGGTGTGTGAGTGTCAGGCCGTAAAGTGATGTGTGCGTGTGTCAGGCCGTAAAGTGATGTGTGTGTGTCAGGCCGTAAAGTGGTGTGTGCGTGTGTCAGGCCGTAAAGTGGTGTGTGCGTGTGTCAGGCCGTAAAGTGGTGTGTGTGTGTCAGGCCGTAAAGTGGTGTGTGTGTGTGTCAGGCCGTAAAGTGGTGTGTGTGTGTGTCAGGCCGTAAAGTGGTGTGTGTGTGTGTGTCAGGCCGTAAAGTGGTGTGTGTGTGTCAGGCCGTAAAGTGGTGTGTGTGTGTGTGTCAGGCCGTAAAGTGGTGTGTGTGTGTGTCAGGCCGTAAAGTGGTGTGTGTGTCAGGCCGTAAAGTGGTGTGTGTCCACCAGACACCTGCCTCCTCTATTGTAATGTTTTCCTGGAAGCCCTGCTGTCGCAGCGCACTCACCAGTTCTCGGTATTTTGCTCGCTGTGGAATGCTTAGTATCTTGATCAACAAGTGAGTTTTCTGGCATTGATAACCCTGACCCTGCACAACTTGTTGTTAACATTCCACTGAGCCTTGAACCACTGCCTGCTAACATTTCTTTCTGTTTTCATCAAACACTTCATCTCAACATGTCTTTCTGTTTTAATCAAACACTTCATCTCAACGTTTCTTTCTGTTTTCATCAAACACTTCATCTCAACATTTCTTTCTGTTTTCATCAAACACTTCATATCAACATTTCTTTCTGTTTTCATCAAACACTTCATCTCAACATTTCTTTCTGTTTTCATCAAACACTTCATCTCAACATTTCTTTCTGTTTTCATCAAACACTTCATCTCAACATTTCTTTCTGTTTTCATCAAACACTTCATATCAACATTTCTTTCTGTTTTCATCAAACACTTCATCTCAACATTTCTTTCTGTTTTCATCAAACACTTTATCTCAACATTTCTTTCTGTTTTCATCAAACACTTCATATCAACATTTCTTTCTGTTTTCATCAAACACTTCATCTCAACATTTCTTTCTGTTTTCATCAAACACTTCATCTCAACATTTCTTTCTGTTTTCATCAAACACTTCATATCAACATTTATTTCTGTTTTCATCAAACACTTCATCTCAACATTTCTTTCTGTTTTCATCAAACACTTCATCTCAACATTTCTTTCTGTTTTCATCAAACACTTTATCTCAACATTTCTTTCTGTTTTCATCAAACACTTCATATCAACATTTCTTTCTGTTTTCATCAAACACTTCATATCAACATTTCTTTCTGTTTTCATCAAACACTTCATCTCAACATTTCTCCTCCCTTCTCATCTCAGAATAAATAAAGGTAAAGTACGAGACTTGAACTGGCGTCTTAGCACGCGAGTTTCCACTCATATGTGGTCGGCCGCCTATCCAGAAATGTTCGGAGATTTCTGTTCAATGTATAGAGTGTTTCACATGTGGTGTTCCTTGTTCAAACATCCAATGTGTAGAGTGTTTCACATGTGGTGTTCCTTGTTCAAACATCCAATGTATAGAGTGTTTCACATGTGGTGTTCCTTGTTCAAACATCCAATGTGTAGAGTGTTTCACATGTGGTGTTCCTTGTTCAAACATCCAATGTGTAGAGTGTTTCACATGTGGTGTTCCTTGTTCAAACATCCAATGTGTAGAGTGTTTCACATGTGGTGTTCCTTGTTCAAACATCCAATGTATAGAGTGTTTCACGTGTGGTGTTCCTTGTTCAAACATCCGATGTATAGAGTGTTTCACATGTGGTGTTCCTTGTTCAAACATTCAATGTGTAGAGTGTTTCACGTGTGGTGTTCCTTGTTCAAACATTCAATGTGTAGAGTGTTTCACGTGTGGTGTTCCTTGTTCAAACATCCGATGTATAGAGTGTGTCACGTGTGGTGTTCCTTGTTCAAACATTCAATGTGTAGAGTGTTTCACGTGTGGTGTTCCTTGTTCAAACATCCAATGTATAGAGTGTTTCACGTGTGGTGTTCCTTGTTCAAACATTGACGTATCAAAACCACTGGAAGTTCTCTACCATGGAGACAGAATGAACATCTCCCATAGAGACAGAATAAACATCCCCCATAGAGACAGAATGAACATCTCCCGTAGAGACAGAGTGAACATCTCCTGTAGAGACAGAATGAACATCTCCCTTAAAGACAGAATGAACATCTCCCGTAGAGACAGAATGAACATCTCCCTTAGAGACAGAATGAACATCTCCCGTAGAGACAGAATGAACATCTCCCGTAGAGACAGAATGAACATCTCCCTTAAAGACAGAATGAACATCTCCCGTAGAGACAGAATGAACATCTCCCATAGAAACAGAATGAACATCTCCTGTAGAGACAGAATGAACATCTCCCGTAGAGACAGAATGAACATCTCCCGTAGAGACAGAATGAACATCTCCCGTAGAGACAGAATGAACATCTCCCATAGAAACAGAATGAACATCTCCCGTAGAGACAGAGTGAACATCTCACGTAGAGACAGAATGAACATCTCCCATAGAAACAGAATGAACATCTCCCGTAGAGACAGAGTGAACATCTCACGTAGAGACAGAGTGAACATCTCCCGTAGAGACAGAATGAACATCTCCCATAGAAACAGAATGAACATCTCCCGTAGAGACAGAATGAACATCTCCCGTAGAGACAGAATGAACATCTCCCGTAGAGACAGAATGAACATCTCCCGTAGAGACAGAGTGAACATCTCCCGTAGAGACAGAATGAACATCTCCCGTAGAGACAGAATGAACATCTCCCTTAGAGACAGAATGAACATCTCCCGTAGAGACAGAATGAACATCTCCCGTAGAGACAGAATGAACATCTCCCGTAGAGACAGAATGAACATCTCCCGTAGAGACAGAATGAACATCTCCCGTAGAGACAGAATGAACATCTCCCGTAGAGACAGAATGAACATCTCCCGTAGAGACAGAATGAACATCTCCCGTAGAGACAGAGTGAACATCTCCCGTAGAGACAGAATGAACATCTCCCGTAGAGACAGAATGAACATCTGCCGTAGAGACAGAGTGAACATCTCCCGTAGAGACAGAATGAACATCTCCCGTAGAGACAGAATGAACATCTCCCGTAGAGACAGAATGAACATCTCCCGTAGAGACAGAATGAACATCTCCCATAGAGACAGAATGAACATCTCCCGTAGAGACAGAATGAACATCTCCCATAGAGACAGAGTGAACATCTCCCATAGAGACAGAATGAACATCTCCCGTAGAGACAGAATGAACATCTCCCATAGAGACAGAATGAACATCTCCCATAGAGACAGAATGAACATCTCCCATAGAGACAGAATGAACATCTCCCGTAGAGACAAGAGTGAACATCTCCGGATAATGAGAAGAAGCCACACCTTGGAAGTCGATGATATACGTTCTAGCTTCTGTGAGATGTGGCTGGGTGGAGATAGGACTTTGTGTACACACGCGATTGAGTGGAGATAGGGCTTTGTGTACACACGCGATTGAGTGGAGATAGGGCTTTGTGTACACACGCGATTGAGTGGAGATAGGGCTTTGTGTACACACGCGATTGAGTGGAGATAGGGCTTTGTGTACACACGCGATTGAGTGGAGATAGGGCTTTGTGTACACATGCGATTGAGTGGAGATAGGGCTTTTTGTACACACGCGATTGAGTGGAGATAGGGCTTTGTGTACACACTCGGATTAAGTGGAGATAGGACTTTGTGTACACACGCGATTGAGTGGAGATAGGGCTTTTTGTACACACGCGATTGAGTGGAGATAGGACTTTGTGTACACACTCGGATTAAGTGGAGATAGGACTTTGTGTACACACGCGATTGAGTGGAGATAGGACTTTGTGTACACACGCGATTGAGTGGAGATATGACTTTGTGTACACACGCGATTGAGTGGAAATAGGACTTTGAGTACACATGCGAATGTGAGAGATAGGATTTTGTGTACACACGCGACTAGGATAGATTTGCCTATGTGCATATGCGACCAGGAGCGATATGACTTTATGTACACACGCAGTTGGAAGAGATAGGACCTTGTGTACACATGCAATTGGAAGAGATATGACTTTGTGTACACATGCAATTGGAAGAGATAGGACTTTGTGTACATATGCGACTAGGAGAGATAATGCTTTGTGTACACATGCGACTAGGTGAGATAGGACTTTGTGTACACATGCGACTAGGTGAGATAGGACTTTGTGTACATATGCGACTAGGTGAGATAGGACTTTGTGTACACATGCGACTAGGTGAGATATGACTTTATGTACACATGCGACTATATGAGATAGGACTTTGTGTACACTGGTTGTAGATATACTTGTGAACTCCTCCTGCAAATAAAACCTCCATCGGCCACTGACAAAGATCAGCACATTTCTGGTGGAATATGACCGTCGTGTGTCGCCGTAGAGAAGCTGTAACATTCCTTGTCGACCCAGGCCCTCATTGAGTTGAACGAGTTTGTTCAGTGGGCGGCGGCCCATGTTTGTCCGGGCTCATCTTTTACTGACATCACACGCTTGCTCAACTGAAACAGAATCTATCTTAGACGAGTTTCTCATTCATGTGGTAAATACCTCCCTCTATCCTCTCCACTTTCATATGCCTACATATATGATCATATCTTGACACACTGTAAGCAGCTAGCAATCATGTCTTGTCAGACTGCAGGTAACTAGCAAAAACTTAGGTAGGTAGCAAGCAATCATGTCTTGACAGATGGTTGGTAGCAAGCAATCATGTCTTGACAGATGGTTGGTCGCAAGCAATCATGTCTAGACAGATGGCTGATAGTCAGTTTTGACAGATGGTTGGTAGCAAGCAATCATGTCTTGACAGATGGTTGGTAGCAAGCAATCATGTCTTGTCAGATAGTTGGTCGCAAGCAATCATGTCTTGTCAGATAGTTGGTCGCAAGCAATCATGTCTTGACAGATGGTTGGTAGCAAGCAGTCATGTCTTGACAGTTGGAAGGTAGCAAGCAGTCATGTCTTGACAGTTGGAAGGTAGCAAGCAGTCATATCTTGACAGATGGTTGGTAGCAAGTCTTGACAGATGGTTGGTAGCAAGTCTTGACAGATGGTTGGTAGCAAGTCTTGACAGATGGTTGGTAGAAAGTCTTGACAGATGGTTGGTAGCAAGTCTTGACAGATGGTTGGTAGCAAGTCTTGACAGATGGTTGATAGCAAGTCTTGACAGATGGTTGGTAGCAAGTCTTGACAGATGGTTGGTAGAAAGTCTTGACAGATGGTTGGTAGCAATTCTTGACAGATGGTTGGTAGCAAGTTTTGACAGATGGTTGGTAGCAAGCAGTCATGTCTTGACAGATGGTTGGTAGCAAGCAGTCATGTCTTGACAGATGGTTGGTAGCAAGCAGTCATGTCTTGACAGATGGTTGGTAGCAAGTCTTGACAGATGGTTGGTAGCAAGCAGTCATGTCTTGACAGATGGTTGGTAGCAAGCAGTATTGTCTTGACAGATGGTTGGTAGCAAGCAGTCATGTCTTGACAGATGGTTGGTAGCAAGCAGTTATGTCTTGACAGATGGTTGGTAGCAAGCAGTCATGTCTTGACAGATGGTTGGTAGCAAGCAATCATGTCTTGACAGATGGTTGGTAGCAAGCAATCATGTCTTGACAGATGGTTGGTCGCAAGCAATCATGTCTAGACAGATGGCTGATAGTCAGTTTTGACAGATGGTTGGTAGCAAGCAATCATGTCTTGACAGATGGTTGGTAGCAAGCAATCATGTCTTGTCAGATAGTTGGTCGCAAGCAATCATGTCTTGTCAGATAGTTGGTCGCAAGCAATCATGTCTTGACAGATGGTTGGTAGCAAGCAGTCATGTCTTGACAGTTGGAAGGTAGCAAGCAGTCATGTCTTGACAGTTGGAAGGTAGCAAGCAGTCATATCTTGACAGATGGTTGGTAGCAAGTCTTGACAGATGGTTGGTAACAAGTCTTGACAGATGGTTGGTAGAAAGTCTTGACAGATGGTTGGTAGCAAGTCTTGACAGATGGTTGGTAGCAAATCTTGACAGATGGTTGGTAGCAAGTCTTGACAGATGGTTGGTAGCAAGTCTTGACAGATGGTTGGTAGAAAGTCTTGACAGATGGTTGGTAGCAATTCTTGACAGATGGTTGGTAGCAAGTTTTGACAGATGGTTGGTAGCAAGCAGTCATGTCTTGACAGATGGTTGGTAGCAAGCAGTCATGTCTTGACAGATGGTTGGTAGCAAGCAGTCATGTCTTGACAGATGGTTGGTAGCAAGTCTTGACAGATGGTTGGTAGCAAGCAGTCATGTCTTGACAGATGGTTGGTAGCAAGCAGTATTGTCTTGACAGATGGTTGGTAGCAAGCAGTCATGTCTTGACAGATGGTTGGTAGCAAGCAGTTATGTCTTGACAGATGGTTGGTAGCAAGCAGTCATGTCTTGACAGATGGTTGGTAGCAAGCAGTCATGTCTTGACAGATGGTTGGTAGCAAGCAATCATGTATAGATAGATAGTTGGTAGCAAGCAGTCATGTCTTGACAGATGGTTGGTAGCAAAAAGTCATGCCTTGACAGATGGTTGGTAGCAAGCAGTTATGTCTTGACAGATGGTTGGCAGCAAGCAGTTATGTCTTGACAGATGGTGGGTAGCTAGTCGTGACAGATGGTTGGTAGCAAGCAGTTATGTCTTGACAGATGGTTGGTAGCAAGCAGTTATGTCTTGACAGATGGTTGGCAGCAAGCAGTTATGTCTTGACAGATGGTTGGTAGCTAGTCGTGACAGATGGTTGGTAGCTAGTCTTGACAGATGGTTGGTAGTTAATCTTGACAGATGGTTAGTAGCTAGTCTTGACAGATGGTTGGTAGCTAGTCTTGACAGATGGTTGGTAGTTAATCTTGACAGATGGTTAGTAGCTAGTCTTGACAGATGGTTGGTAGTTAATCTTGACAGATGGTTGGTAGCTAGTCTTGACAGATGGTTGGTAGCTAGTCTTGACAGATGGTTCGTAGCTAGTCTTGACAGATGGTTGGTAGCTAGTCTTGACAGATGGTTCGTAGCTAGTCTTGACAGATGGTTGGTAGCTAGTCTTGACAGATGGTTGGTAGCTAGTCTTGACAGATGGTTGGTAGCTAGTCTTGACAGATGGTTCGTAGCTAGTCTTGACAGATGGTTGGTAGCTAGTCGTGACAGATGGTTGGTAGCTAGTCTTGACAGATGGTTGGTAGCTAGTCTTGACAGATGGTTGGTAGCTAGTCTTGACAGATGGTTGGTAGCAAGCAATCATGTCTAGACAGATGGTTGGTAGCTAGTCGTGACAGATGGTTGGTAGCTAGCAGTATTGTCTTGACAGATGGTTGGTAGCTAGCAGTATTGTCTTGACAGATGGTTGGTAGCAAGCAATCGTGTCTTGATAGATGGTTGGTAGTTAATCTTGACAGATGGTTGGTAGCTAGTCTTGACAGGTGGTTGGTAGCTAGTCTTGACAGATGGTTCGTAGCAAGCAATCATGTCTTGACAGATAGTTGGTAGCTAGTCTTGACAGATGGTTGGTAGCAAGCAGTCATGTCTTGACAGATGGTTGGTCTTGACAGATGGTTGGTAGCTAGTCTTGACAGATGGTTGGTAGCTAGTCTTGACAGATGGTTGGTAGCTAGTCTTGACAGATGGTTCGTAGCTAGTCTAGACAGATGGTTGGTAGCAAGCAATCATGTCTAGACAGATGGTTGGTAGCTAATCTTGACAGATGGTTGGTAGCTAATCTTGACAGATGGTTGGTAGCTAGTCTTGACAGATGATTGGTAGCAAGCAATCATGTCTAGACAGATGGTTGGTAGCTAATCTTGACAGATGGTTGGTAGCTTATCTTGACAGATGGTTGGTAGCTAATCTTGACAGATTGTTGGTAGCTAATCTTGACAGATGGTTGGTAACAAACAATCATATTTTGACAGACAGTTGGTAGCAAGCAATCATGTCTTGATAGGTGTTTGGTAGCGAGCATTCATGTCTTGACTGATGGTTGTTAGCAAGCAATGATGTCTTGACAGACGGTTACTAGCAAGCAATCATGTCTTGACAGACAGTTGGTAGCAAACAATCATGTCTTGACAGACGGTTGTTAGCGAGCAATCATGTCTTGACAGACAGTTGTTAGCAAACAATCATGTCTTGACAGGCGGCTGTTAGCAAGCAATCATGTCTTGACAGATAGTTGTTAGCAAACAATCATGTCTTGACAGGCGGTTTTTAGCAAACAATCATGTCTTGACAGACAGTTGTTAGCAAGCAATCATGTCTTGACAGACGGTTGTTAGCAAACAATCATGTCTTGACAGACAGTTGTTAGCAAGCAATCATGTCTTGACAGACGGTTGTTAGCAAGCAATCATGTCTTGACAGACAGTTGTTAGCAAACAATCATGTCTTGACAGGCGGCTGTTAGCAAGCAATCATGTCTTGACAGATAGTTGTTAGCAAACAATCATGTCTTGACAGACAGTTGTTAGCAAGCAATCATGTCTTGACAGACGGTTGTTAGCAAGCAATAATGTCTTGACAGATAGTTGGTAGATAGCAATCATGTCTTGACAGACAGTTGGTAGCTAGTCTTGACAGGCGGTTGTTAGCAAACAATCATGTCTTGACAGATGGTTCTTAGCAAGCAATCATGCCTTGTCAGACAGTTGTTAGCAAGCAATCATGTCTTGATAGACAGTTGTTAGCAAGCAATCATGTCTTGACAAACAGTTGTTAGCAAGCAATCATGTCTTGATAGACAGTTGTTAGCAAGCAATCATGTCTTGACAAACAGTTGTTAGCAAGCAATCATGTCTTGACAGACAGTTGTTAGCAGGCAATCATGTCTTGACAAACAGTTGTTAGCAAGCAATCATGTCTTGACAGACAGTTGTTAGCAAGCAATCATGTCTTGACAGACAGTTGTTAGCAAGCAATCATGTCTTGACAAACAGTTGTTAGCAAGCAATCATGTCTTGACAGACAGTTGTTAGCAAGCAATCATGTCTTGACAAACAGTTGTTAGCAAGCAATCATGTCTTGACAGACAGTTGTTAGCAAGCAATCATGTCTTGACAGACAGTTGTTAGCAAGCAATCATGTCTTGACAAACAGTTGTTAGCAAGCAATCATGTCTTGACAGACAGTTGTTAGCAAGCAATCATGTCTTGACAGACAGTTGTTAGCAAGCAATCATGTCTTGACAGGCGGTTGTTAGCAAGCAATCATGTCTTGACAGACAGTTGTTAGCAAGCAATCATGTCTTGACAGACAGTTGTTAGAAGCAATCATGTCTTGACAGACAGTTGTTAGCAAGTAATCATATTTTGACAGATGGTTGTTAGCAAGCAATCATGTCTTAACACACAGTTGTTAGCAAGCCATCATGTCTTGATAGACAGTTGTTAGCAAGCAATCATGTCTTGACAGGCGGTTGTTAGCAAGCAATCATGTCTTGACAGGCGGTTGTTAGCAAGCAATCATGTCTTGACAGACAGTTGTTAGAAGCAATCATGTCTTGACAGGCAGTTGTTAGCAAGCCATCATGTCTTGACAGACAGTTGTTAGTAAGCAATGATGTCTTGACAGACAGTTGTTAGCAAGCAATCATGTCTTGACAGACAGTTGTTAGCAAGCAATCATGTCTTGACAGACAGTTGTTAGTAAGCAATGATGTCTTGACAGACAACTGTTGGTAACTACTGTTCTAACTGAGGATAAAGGAACTCACTGAAATGGTCTGAGCTGTTGTACTGAGGATAAAGGAACTCACTGAAATGGTCTTAGTTTTTGTTCTGAGGATAAACGAACTCACTAAAATGGTCTTAGTTTTTGTTCTAACTGAGGATAAAGGAACTCACTGAAATGGTCTGAGCTGTTGTTCTAACTGAGGATAAAGGAACTCACTGAAATGGTCTGAGTTGTTGTTCTAACTGAGGATAAAGGAACTCACTGAAATGGTCTGAGTTGTTGTTCTAACTGAGGATAAAGGAACTCACTGAAATGGTCTTAGTTTTTGTTCTAACTGAGGATAAAGGAACTCACTGAAATGGTCTGAGTTGTTGTTCTAACTGAGGATAAAGGAGCTCACTGAAATGGTCTGAGTTGTTGTTCTAACTGAGGATAAAGGAGCTCACTGAAATGGTCTGAGTTGTTGTTCTAACTGATGATAAAGGAGCTCACTGAAATGGTCTTAGTTTTTGTTCTAACTGAGGATAAAGGAACTCACTGAAATGGTCTGAGTTGTTGTTCTAACTGAGGATAAAGGAGCTCACTGAAATGGTCTTAGTTTTTGTTCTAACTGAGGATAAAGGAACTCACTGAAATGGTCTTAGTTTTTGTTCTAACTGAGGATAAAGGAACTCACTGAAATGGTCTGAGTTGTTGTTCTAACTGAGGATAAAGGAGCTCACTGAAATGGTCTGAGTTGTTGTTCTAACTGAGGATAAAGGAGCTCACTGAAATGGTCTTAGTTTTTGTTCTGAGAGTCTGAGGATAAAGGAACTCACTGAAATGGTCTTAGTTTTTGTTCTGAGAGTCTGAGGATAAAGGAACTCACTGAAATGGTCTTAGTTTTTGTTCTGAGAGTCTGAGGATAAAGGAGCTCACTGAAATGGTCTGAGTTGTTGTTCTAACTGAGGATAAAGGAGCTCACTGAAATGGTCTTAGTTTTTGTTCTGAGAGTCTGAGGATAAAGGAACTCACTGAAATGGTCTGAGTTGTTGTTCTAACTGAGAATAAAGGAACTCACTGAAATGGTCTGAGCTGTTGTTCTGAGAGTCTGAGGATAAAGGAGCTCACTGAAATGGTCTGAGTTGTTGTTCTGAGAGTCTGAGGATAAAGGAGCTCACTGAAATGGTCTTAGTTTTTGTTCTAACTGAGGATAAAGGAGCTCACTGAAATGGTCTTAGTTTTTGTTCTAACTGAGGATAAAGGAGCTCACTGAAATGGTCTTAGTTTTTGTTCTGAGAGTCTGAGGATAAAGGAACTCACTGAAATGGTCTGAGTTGTTGTTCTAACTGAGAATAAAGGAACTCACTGAAATGGTCTGAGCTGTTGTTCTGAGAGTCTGAGGATAAAGGAGCTCACTGAAATGGTCTGAGTTGTTGTTCTGAGAGTCTGAGGATAAAGGAGCTCACTGAAATGGTCTTAGTTTTTGTTCTAACTGAGGATAAAGGAGCTCACTGAAATGGTCTGAGCTGTTGTTCTGAGAGTCTGAGGATAAAGTTGTCTGACAGCTTGGTTGGAGTCATCATTATTATTGAGTGGGGCTCATAAGTTGGTTCTCTCTATCTTTCCATCCATCCATCCCATCTATCTATCTACTGACCTTTCGAGCCATAGCCAGCCCGTAGACCCAGATACATTTGCTCTTATCTAAATTTTTGTTCTAGCAGTTTTCAATCCTTGTATAGATCTTTTATCAAATCTCGCCATTTGTCTCTGTTCTGTGCAAGCAACTCTATCTCATTGAGGGAGTCGATTCCTGCTGCTCTTGCCTTTCTGATCAATGTTCTTCTCAGTGTCTCTCTGTGTCGGCCTCTTTTCCTCTTACTTGTTTTTTCTTACATGAGGGCTTGCTTTATTATTCGGTTATTATCTCTCATCACATGTCTAACATATGACCATCGTCTTTCCTTTATTACTGAAGATATTAGTGGTTGATTGGCGATTTCTCTAATTTCTTCGTTTGGTTTGAATTCGTTCCGTGCTATACCAAGTATTTTCCTTAGACATTTATTTTCGAATGCGTTCTACTTTGTTTTTATGTCTCTTGTTGTTTTCCAGCTTTCACATGCATACAAAAGGGTTGATAGTACGTTTGATTTGAATAGTCTAAGTTTTGTATTTGTGCTGATGAGTTTTGATTTCCACAACTTTTCATGGCTTCTGAAAGACATTGCTGCTTTAGCTATTCTGATTCTAATTTCTTTACTTGTATCCCCTTCCAGATCACTGTGACTTATGAAAGACATTGCTACTTTAGCTATTCTGATTCTAGTTTCTTTACTTGTATCCCTTTCCTGATCACTGTGACTTATGAAAGACATTGCTACTTTAGCTATTCTGATTCTAGTTTCTTTACTTGTATCCCTTTCCTGATCACTGTGACTTATGAAAGACATTGCTACTTTAGCTATTCTGATTCTAATTTCTTTACTTGTATCCCCTTCCCGATCAATGTGACTTCCAAGATGGTTCGGGTCATCATTTTTATTGAGCGGGGCTCACAAGTTACTACCAGAAACTAATATCTGTAATTGAAAACATTGAGAGGTCACATCCCTGAGTCAATATTTATCTTCTCTAAACACAAGCCCCTACAAATCTATTGGCTGTTCATGGCCTACAGTCATGCTGGGATTGTCTGCTTACAGAACCACACGTTCATTAAAACTGTTACTCTATGTTCTGTGTGTGTGTGTCTGTGTTCTGTGTGTGTGTCTGTGTTCTGTGTGTGTGTGTCTTTGTGGGTCAACTTAACTTAGCTCTCCTTCACAGCATATGTTTGATCAAGCAGGAAAGCTCTGGACAATTTATCTACAAAATATGTAGGTTCAAGTTGGTAGGCTCAAGTAAGTAGGTTCAAGTTGGTAGGTTCAAGCTGGTAGCCATATTTGAGATAGACAATGTAGCAGAGAGCCATGTATAACTTGTAGCACATAAATGTACAGGGAAATATTCCATGGGAGAGCCATGTGTAACTTGTAGCACATAAATGTACAGGGAAATATTCCATGGGAGAGCCATGTGTAACTTGTAGCACATAAATGTACAAAAGAACCCATTGTAGTTGAAAGATCATGCTGCCTGGTTACTTGCAAAGTTGTAAATCTGTTTACTAACCTTTGTAATGTGTTTATACCTGTAGTATCATAAGTGAACTGCTATCTGTAATGTGTTTATACCTGTAGTGTCATAAGTGAACTGCTATCTGTAATGTGTTTATACCTGTAGTGTCATAAGTGAACTGCTATCTGTAATGTGTTTATACCTGTAGTGTCATAAGTGAACTGCTATCTGTAATGTGTTTATACCTGTAGTGTCATAAGTGAACTGCTATCTGTAATGTGTTTATACCTGTAGTGTCATAAGTGAACTGCTATCTGTAATGTGTTTATACCTGTAGTGTCATAAGTGAACTGCTATCTGTAATGTGTTTATACCTGTAGTGCATAAGTGAACTACTATCTGTAATGTGTAAATGATCATGTAGTGTCATCTGTAATGTGTAAATGATCATGTAGCATCATCTGTAATGTGTAAATGATCATGTAGTGTCATCTGTAATGTGTAAATGATCATGTAGCATCATCTGTAATGTGTAAATTATCATGTAGTGTCATCTGTAATGTGTAAATGATCATGTAGTGTCATCTGTAATGGTAAATGATCATGTGGAGTGTATTACTGGGGTTATCTTGTAACTTGCAGTGAGCAGACCCAGGCAGAAAGGTGTGACAGCCATTGTTAGACAGCAACAGCTGCTTCTCATGTCATCACTTAGGATGTTGTCTGGTCACATTGAGGTGCCTGAGGACCACTTCATGGATGAAGATGATGACAGGCGCTTGTGGATCGGCAATTTAGGCAGTGATATAACTGAGTGAGTCATGTCTGTGTGAGAGTCAGCAAGTTAGGCACTTAAATAGCTGAGTGAGTCATATCTGTGTGAGAGTCAGAAAATTAGAAGTGAGAAAAATAGGCAGTGAAATAACTGAGTAATGTCTGTGTGAGAGTCAGCAAGTTAGGCAGTGAAATAGCTGAGTGAGTCATGTCTGTGTGAGAGTCTGCAAGTTAGGCAGTGAAATAGCTGAGTTATGTCTGTGTGAGAGTCAGCATGTTAGGCAGTGAAATAACTTCATCAGCTCCTAATACTGCTGTAGCTAGTCTGTCTGTAGCTAGTCTGTCTGTTTGATAGGGACAGACTGTAAGACAATTTGTAACAACATCAGCTCCTACATTGCTGTAGCTAGTCTGTCTGTAGCATAGGGACAGACTGTAAGACAATTTGTAACAACATCAGCTCCTACATTGCTGTAGCTAGTCTGTCTGTAGCATAGGGACAGACTGTAAGACAATTTGTAACAACATCAGCTCCTACATTGCTGTAGCTAGTCTGTCTGTTTGATAGGGACAGACTGTAAGACAATTTGTAACAACATCAGCTCCTACATTGCTGTAGCTAGTCTGTCTGTTTGATAGGGACAGACTGTAAGACAATTTGTAACAATATCAGCTCCTACATTGCTGTAGCTAGTCTGTCTGTTTGATAGGCACAGACTGTAAGACAATTTGTAACAATATCAGCTCCTACATTGCTGTAGCTAGTCTGTCTGTTTGATAGGGACAGACTGTAAGACAATTTGTAACAATATCAGCTCCTACATTGCTGTAGCTAGTCTGTCTGTAGCATAGGGGCAGACTGTAAGACAATTTGTAACAATATCAGCTCCTACATTGCTGTAGCTAGTCTGTCTGTAGCATAGGGACAGACTGTAAGACAATTTGTAACAACATCAGCTCCTACATTGCTGTAGCTAGTCTGTCTATTTGATAGGGACAGACTGTAAGACAATTTGTAACAATATCAGCTCCTACATTGCTGTAGCTAGTCTGTCTGTTTTTTAGGGACAGACTGTAAGACAATTTGTAACAACATCAGCTCCTACATTGCTGTAGCTAGTCTGTCTGTAGCATAGGGACAGACTGTAAGACAATTTGTAACAATATCTGCTCCTACATTGCTGTAGCTAGTCTGTCTGTTTGATAGGGACAGACTGTAAGACAATTTGTAACAACATCAGCTCCTACATTGCTGTAGCTAGTCTGTCTGTAGCTAGTCTGTCTGTAGCTAGTCTGTCTGTAGCATAGGGACAGACTGTAAGACAATTTGTAACAACATCAGCTCCTACATTGCTGTAGCTAGTCTGTCTGTTTTTTAGGGACAGACTGTAAGACAATTTGTAACAATATCAGCTCCTACATTGCTGTAGCTAGTCTGTCTGTTTGATAGGGACAGACTGTAAGACAATTTGTAACAACATCAGCTCCTACATTGCTTTAGCTAGTCTGCTGTAGCTAGTCTGTCTGTTTGATAGGGACAGACTGTAAGACAATTTGTAACAATATCAGCTCCTACATTGCTGTAGCTAGTCTGTCTGTTTGATAGGGACAGACTGTAAGACAATTTGTAACAATATCAGCTCCTACATTGCTGTAGCTAGTCTGTCTGTTTGATAGGGACAGACTGTAAGACAATTCGTAACAACATCAGCTCCTACATTGCTGTAGCTAGTCTGTCTGTAGCATAGGGACAGACTGTAAGACAATTTGTAACAATATCAGCTCCTACATTGCTGTAGCTAGTCTGTCTGTTTGATAGGGACAGACTGTAAGACAATTTGTAACAACATCAGCTCCTACATTGCTGTAGTAGCTGTCTGTCTGTCTGTCTTTGATAGGGACAGACTGTAAGACAATTTGTAACAATATCAGCTCCTACATTGCTGTAGCTAGTCTGTCTGTTTGATAGGGACAGACTGTAAGACAACTGTTTGTAACAACATCAGCTCCTACATTGCTGTAGCTAGTCTGTCTGTTTGATAGGGACAGACTGTAAGACTGTAACAACATCAGCTCCTACATTGCTAGTCTGTCTGTTTGATAGGGACAGACTGTAAGACAATTTGTAACAATATCAGCTCCTACATTGCTGTAGCTAGTCTGTCTGTTTGATAGGCACAGACTGTAAGACAATTTGTAACAATATCAGCTCCTACATTGCTGTAGCTAGTCTGTCTGTTTGATAGGGACAGACTGTAAGACAATTTGTAACAATATCAGCTCCTACATTGCTGTAGCTAGTCTGTCTGTAGCATAGGAGCAGACTGTAAGACAATTTGTAACAATATCAGCTCCTACATTGCTGTAGCTAGTCTGTCTGTAGCATAGGGACAGACTGTAAGACAATTTGTAACAACATCAGCTCCTACATTGCTGTAGCTAGTCTGTCTGTAGCATAGGGACAGACTGTAAGACAATTTGTAACAATATCAGCTCCTACATTGCTGTAGCTAGTCTGTCTGTAGCATAGGGACAGACTGTTAGACAATTTGTAACAACATCAGCTCCTACATTGCTGTAGCTAGTCTGTCTGTTTGATAGGAACAGACTGTAAGACAATTTGTAACAACATCAGCTCCTACATTGCTGTAGCTAGTCTGTCTGTTTGATAGGGACAGACTGTAAGACAATTTGTAACAACATCAGCTCCTACATTGCTGTAGCTAGTCTGGCAGGTTAGTAGCAGCTCAAAAGTTTGTAAACATCAAAGATTATATCTCACATTATCTCAGAGTATCTCACATTCTCTCAGAGTATCTCACATTCTCTCAGAGTATCTCACATTCTCTCAGAGTATCTCACATTCTCTCAGAGTATCTCACATTCTCTCAGAGTATCTCACATTCTCTCACTCACAATAAGGACTTGAGCAAAGTATAGAGTAGGTCACTTGGAGAGAAAAATTCTTTTTGGTATTTTGTCAATTTTTGTTTCTTTCATCAGGATTTCTGTCTTGTAACATCAGGATTTCTGTCTTGTAACATCAGGATTTCTCTCTTGTAACATCAGGATTTCTCTCTTGTAACATCAGGATTTCTCTCTTGTAACATCAACATTTCTGTCTTGTAACATCAGGATTTCTGTCTTGTAACATCAGAATTTCTCTCTTGTAACATCAACATTTCTGTCTTGTAACATCAGGATTTCTGTCTTGTAACATCAGGATTTCTCTCTTGTAACATCAACATTTCTGTCTTGTAACATCAGGATTTCTGTCTTGTAACATCAGGATTTCTCTCTTGTAACATCAACATTTCTGTCTTGTAACATCAGGATTTCTGTCATGTAACATCAGGATTTCTGTCTTGTAACATCAGGATTTCTGTCTTGTAACATAAGGATTTCTGTTTTGTAACATCAGGATTCCTGTCTTGTAACATCAGGATTTATGTTTTGTAACATCAAGATTTATGTCTTGTAACATTAGGATTTCTGACTTGTAACATCAGGATTTCTGACTTCTAACAACAGGATTTGTCTTGTAACATCAAGATTTATGTCTTGTAACATCAGGATTTCTGACTTGTAACATCAGGATTTGTCTTGTAACATCAGGATTTCTGTCTTGTAACATCAGGATTTCTGGCTTGTAACATCAAGTTTCTGACTTGTAACATCAGTTTTTATGTCTTGTAACATCAGGATTTGTCTTGTAACATCAGGATTTCTGTCTTGTAACATCAGGATTTGTCTTGTAACATCAGGATTTCTGTCTTGTAACATCAGGATTTCTGTCTTGTAGCATCAGGATTTCTGACTTCTAACAACAGGATTTGTCTTGTAACATCAAGATTTATGTCTTGTAACATCAGGATTTCTGGCTTGTAACATCAAGTTTCTGACTTGTAACATCAGTTTTTATGTCTTGTAACATCAGGATTTGTCTTGTAACATCAGGATTTTTGTCTTGTAACATCAGGATTTCTGTCTTGTAACATCAGGATTTGTCTTGTAACATCAAGATTTATGTCTTGTAACATCAGGATTTCTGTCTAGTAACATCAGAATTTCTGACTTGTAACATCAAGATTTCTGTCTTGTAACATCAGGATTTCTGTCTTGTAACAGCAGGATTTCTGTCTTGTAACATCAGGATTTCTGTCTTGTAACATCAGGATTTCTGTCTTGTAACAGCAGGATTTCTGACTTGTAGCATCAGGATTTCTGTCTTGTAACATCATTATTTCTGTCTTGTAACATCAGGATTTCTGTCTTGTAACAGCAGGATTTCTGTCTTGTAGCATCAGGATTTCTGTCTTGTAACAGCAGGATTTCTGTCTTGTAGCATCAGGATTTCTGTCTTGTAACATCATTATTTCTGTCTTGTAACATCAGGATTTCTGTCTTGTAACAGCAGGATTTCTGTCTTGTAGCATCAGGATTTCTGACTTGTAACAGCAGGATTTCTGTCTTGTAGCATCAGGATTTCTGACTTGTAACAGCAGGATTTCTGTCTTGTAGCATCATTATTTCTGTCTTGTAACATCATTATTTGTGTCTTGTAACATCAAGATTGGTCTTGTAACATCAGGATTTCTGACTTGTAACAGCAGGATTTCTGTCTTGTAATATCATTATTTATGTCTTGTAACATCGTGATTTCTGACCTGTAGCATTATTTGATACCTCTCTGGCAGGTATGCTATTCTCAAGTTGCTGCAGAGGTTTGGAACTTTGGACAAGATGAACTTTGTGTACCACAAGACAGGGCCGGACAAGGGCAAGCCCAGAGGCTATTGCTTTGTCAGCTTTAATACATGGGAGGTGAGAGCCACATCAATGTAATATTATGCTGGGACACTAGAGAGATAGGTACAGGTAACTAATATCATGCTGGGACACTAGAGAGATAGGTACAGGTAACTAATATCATATGGGAACACTAGAGATATAGGTACATCATCATCATCATCAAGTACTGGGCCTATTGGCGTAGGTGATCATGTCTCTCCACAACTTTCGATCTTGGCAGCTATTTATCATTTCTGTTGTTGACCTTCTGCCAAGCCATTCTCTTAAGCTGTCTGTTATTTTTTCTCTTTGCTTCCCTCTATCTCTTCGTCCCTCAATTTTTCCAGTTGTAACAATATATTCCAATTGTTCTCTTCTCATTACATGGCCAAAAAATGATGATTGTTTCTTCTTAATATTGAAATTAGGTCTCTTTTTGCTTTGATCTCTCTCAGAACATTTTCATTACTCTTCTTAGCTGTCCATGGTACTCTCAACATTCTTCTGTAAAACCACATTTCTACAGACTCCAGTGATTTTCTTGTCTGTTGTCTTATTGTCCATGATTCGCATCCATATGTTAAGACTGACTCTACATAACATTTAAGAACTCTTTTTCTTGTTTCTATTGTCAAAAATGGATTGTATAGTATCTTCCTCATTTTTTGGAAAGCTGCTTTTGCCTGAGCCATTCTGCATCTCACCTCTTTTGTACATCTTCCGTCTGAGGTTAACAAAGTTCCCAAATATTTAAATTCATTTACCTGTTTTAATATTGTTTCACTTGTCTTTATTTTGCACTGAGGTGATGTCTTTTTCTTTGTTGTTACCTCTGTCTTTTTGCTATTAAGGCTGAGTCCTTTATTTTTGCTTTCTTTCACTATAATGTCCAACATTTCTTGTAACTCATTTTCACTCTTAGCGATTAAGACTGTATCATCAGCATACCTTAGATTATTTATATTATGACCTTCAATTGTTATTCCAGGCATGTCCCTTATGGATCTTAAAATAATCTCACTATAAATATTAAACAAATCTGGTGACAGCACACAACCTTGTCTAACACCCTGTTTTATTTGTTGAAACATTCCCAATTGGTTTCCAGTTCTTATGGCCGCTGTTTGTTGCCAGTACATGTTCTTTATTATTCTTAGATCTTTGCTGTCTACGTTATGCTTTCTAAAATTTTGATTATTTCTTGGTGCTTTACTTTGTCAAATGCCTTGGTGTAATCTATGAAACATAGGTATAGATCTGTTTTCACCTCTATGGCTCTTTCTACTAAAGATCTTATGATATAAATGGCATTGCTTGTTCCTTTATCTCTAACAAAACCACACTGTTCATCGCTAATTTCTGGACTGATTTTGTTTCGCACTCTTCGCATGATGATTCTTAGTAATATCTTAGTCATATGACTCATAAGGCTTATTGTGCGATGATCATCGCATTCAATCGCACCCGATTTCTTTGGTAGGACTATGAATATTGATTTGAGCATGTCGTCTGGTATATATCCGCTGTTGTAGATATCATTCAATATTTTTGTTATTATTTCTATTCCAAAATCACCCATGGCTTCAATCTCTTCTTTAGTTGTATTATCTGGTCCAGGAGCTTTACCTGCTTTCATATTGCTATCTATCTATCTTTCGTTCGCCTGAAGTATTGTCTATATCTGCAATGTCGTTTCCTGTATAAATTTTACACCTGCCTGAGTGCCCATCACAGGGCGAGTGCCATATCGATTTGCGGTTATAGACATACTTCCATATGCGTTGAGTGCGTGGCATCCTGATTGTTGTGCGCCTTTTGGCTGGTTGCCTCCGACTTCAGCACTTGAACTTGCTAGAGCAGACTGTGGTCTTGCTCAGTTGTAGGAAGGCCTGGCCAGTCTTAGTTTTCAGTCCCTGGTGACTGTTAAGCCCCATCCCCACGACAAGGAGCTGGCCTTGATGAGGTTTCATATTGCTAATTTCATCGCTAATTTCTGGACTGATTTTGTTTCGCACTCTTCGCATGATGATTCTTAGTAATATATTAGTCATATGACTCATAAGGCTTATTGTGCGATGATCATCGCATTCAATCGCACCCGATTTCTTTGGTAGGGCTATGAATATTGATTTGAGCATGTCGTCTGGTATATATCCGCTGTTGTAGATATCATTCAATATTTTTGTTATTACTTCTATTCCAAAATCACCCATGGCTTCAATCTCTTCTTTAGTTATATTATCTGGTCCAGCTTTGCCTGCTTTCATATTGCGCAAGGCGTCTTCCACTTCTTCTCTGAGTATTTCTGGTCCTTCTCCATTGTCCTTAATATTTACTTCCGTTCGTTCATCATTATAAAGATCTTTAATGTATTCTGTCCATCGTTCCCTTATGTTTTCTTGATCAATCAACAGTTCTCCTTCCTTTGATCTTAGAGATCCATTTTTTGATTGCGTTTTTCTTCCTGTTAATTCCTCAATTTGTTTGTATATAGTTTTAGCATCTCCTTTTTGTTGCATTTCAATCTCTTTGCATCTCTCTTTTAACCATGCTTCTTTTGCTTCATTACATTTTACTACAATTTCTTTATTTAATCTCTTATACTCATCTTTATTTTCTTTATTTCTTCTTCTTGTATCCATTAGCTCAAATTGTCATCTGTCATCCATTTCTTTCTTGAATTTGTCCTCACTGGTGGTATGAACTCTTTTGATGTTTGTTGCATTGATTCATTTAGCATTTCCCACTGTTCATCAATGCTTTGTATCTTCTCTATTGCATTGTACCGGTTCTGAATTGTGATTTTATATTTGTCTTGCAGCTTCTTGTCTGATTTTAGTAAATCTAAATTTAAATTGATGTTAACTGATGCTCGTTTTGTTGTTTTTAATTTAACTCTAAGCTTTCCCACAACTGGTACATGATCACTATCGCAATCTGCCCCGGTCTAGTTTTCACACACACCAGACTGTTTCTAAATCTATTGCTTATCATTATATAGTCAATTTGATTATGTGCATTGTCCCCTGGGCTTTTCCATGTCCACAGACGTCTTGGATGTTGCTTAAACCAGGTGTTTCCTATCATCATGTTGTGTGTTCTTGCCCAGTCAATAAGTTTCTCACTCTTTCATTCCTCTCGCCTTAGCCATAATGACCAACTACTTCCTCAACTCTTTCCTTTCCTACCTTTGCGTTAAAATCCCCTAGAACTATGGTGTTTTCATGTAGTTTGCATTTATGAAGTGCCTCATTTAACTCGTTGTAAAATTTATCAATTGTTTCCTCTAGACTGTCTGCTGTTGGTGCATAAACTTGTATAAGATTTATGTCTATTGGTTTTCTATTCAATTTCACTAAAAGGACTCTGTCAGATATAGGGTAAAAGCCTTTCACTGTTCTTGCTCTTTCTGCATCCAAGATGATACCTACTCCTCTTTGGTGTTCAGTACCTCCAGAATAGATTATTTTATGTTTATCAGAATACATCTCCCCTGATCCGGTGTATCTCATTTCACAAAGTCCCAGTAATTGTAAACCCATTCTTTTAATTTCTTGTATGATGTTTTCTAGTTTACCCTTCTGCTTGAGTGTTCTCACATTCCAAGTACCTATCTTTAGAGTTTGTTTTATCTTTATTTTGCTTACAGTAGCTTGATGACGATCGGGTATCACCTGTAGCACATGATGTCCCCTACTGAACGAGGGTTTTCCATTGGAATCCCCCCTTAACGTTGTTGTCGTTATTTCTATTGCTGTGGTGATTCATGATTGTACAAAGAAATTATGCCGGTGGTTTTCTGTTGCCTTCCATTGGTTTGTTTACGGTTGGCTCCGCTAGTCTTTGACTAAAAAATCTCACCCACAAGGCAGTAGGGTTGTTTTACTTCGGGGTACCCTCCCTTATCCTTTTACTCTCCCGAGCTTACCTGCAAGGCAGCAGGGCAGCCACAGGTTGTACTGTTTACTGCATACAGTAGCAGGTAAAATTACCAACCTGACTGAGATATAGGTACAGGTAACTAATATCATGCTGGGACCCTAGAAAGATAGGCACAGGTAACTAATATCATGCTGGGACACTATAGAGATAGGTACAGGTAACTAATATCATGTTGGGACACTAGAGAGATAGGTACAGGTAACTAATATCATGCTGGGACACTATAGAGATAGGTACAGGTAACTAATATCATGTTGGGACACTAGAGAGATAGGTACAGGTAACTAATATCATGCTGGGACACTAGAGAGATAGGTACAGGTAACTAATATCATGTTGGGATGTTAGAAAGATAGGTATATGTAACTAATATCATGCTGGGACACTAGAGAGATAGGTACAAGTAACTAATATCATGTTGGGACACTAGAGAGATAGGTACAGGTAACTAATATCATGTTTGGACACTAGAGAGATAGGTACAGGTAACTAATATCATGTTGGGACACTAGAGAGATAGGTACAGGTAACTAATATCATGTTGGGACACTAGAGAGATAGGTACAGGTAACTAATATCATGCTGGGACACTAGAGAGATAGGTACAGGTAACTAATATCGTGGAGACAAATAATAATAAATGAATATTATTATAGAGGGAAACTTCCGAGGCGATAATCAGTGAATCAATTCAGAGGAAGAGGTATGTTTACAGCACTAGGACACTATAGAGAGATAGGTACATGTTGTTAATTATTTGTCATTTTTTCCGAGTGATGTAAACATACCTCTTCCTCTGAATTGATTTGCTAACTAATATCATGTTGGGCCTCTAACAAAGCTGGTTGAGACATGAACTAATGAACATACAATTGTATTAAGGTCTTTGACTAGTCTGCCCTCTATCTTCCTACATTTGAACATCATGGTGATACTACTATGATTTCAGCTAACTAGAATGTATGTAACCATGCTTGTCTGAGCTAACTAGAATGTATGTAACCATGCTTGTCTGAGCTAACTAGAATGTATGTAACCATGCTTGTCTGAGCTAACTAGAATGTATGTAACCATGCTTGTCTGAGCTAACTAGAATGTATGTAGACATGCTTGTCTGAGCTAACTAGAATGTATGTAGCCATGCTTGTCTGAGCTAACTAGAATGTATGTAGCCATGTTTGTCTGAGCTAACTAGAATGTATGTAGACATGCTTGTCTGAGCTAACTAGAATGTATGTAGCCATGCTTGTCTGAGCTAACTAGAATGTATGTAGCCATGTTTGTCTGAGCTAACTAGAATGTATGTAGCCATGCTTGTCTGAGCTAACTAAAATGTATGTAGCCATGCTTGTCTGAGCTAATTAAAATGTATGTAGACATGCTTGTCTGAGCTAACTAAAATGTATGTAGCCATGCTTGTCTGAGCTAACTAGAATGTATGTAGCCATGTTTGTCTGAGCTAATTAAAATGTATGTAGACATGCTTGTCTGAGCTAACTAAAATGTATGTAGACATGCTTGTCTGAGCTAACTAGAATGCTATGTAGCCATGCTTGTCTGAGCTAACTAGAATGCTATGTAGCCATGCTTGTCTGAGCTAACTAGAATACTATGTAGCTATGCTTGTCTGAGCTAACTAGAATGCTATGTAGCCATGCTTGTCTGAGCTAACTAGAATGCTATGTAGCCATGCTTGTCTGAGCTAACTAGAATGCTATGTAGCCATGCTTGTCTGAGCTAACTAGAATGCTATGTAGCCATGCTTGTCTGAGCTAACTAGAATGCTATGTAGCCATGCTTGTCTGAGCTAACTAGAATGCTATGTAGCCATGCTTGTCTGAGCTAACTAGAATACTATGTAGCTATGCTCATCAGAGCTAAGTAGAATACTATGTAACCATGCTCATCAGAGCTAACTAGAATACTATGTAACCATGCTCATCAGAGCTAACTAGAATACTATGTAACCATGCTCATCAGAGCTAACTAGAATACTATGTAACCATGCTCATCAGAGCTAACTAGAATACTATGTAGCCATGCTAATCAGAGCTAACTAGAATACTATGTAGCCATGCTCATCAGAGCTAACTAGAATACTATGTAGCCATGCTAATCAGAGCTAACTAGAATACTATGTAGCTATGCTCATCAGAGCTAACTAGAATACTATGTAGCCATGCTAATCAGAGCTAACTAGAATACTATGTAGCCATGCTCATCAGAGCTAACTAGAATACTATGTAACCATGCTCATCAGAGCTAACTAGAATACTATGTAGCCATGCTAATCAGAGCTAACTAGAATACTATGTAGCCATATTTGTCTGAGCTAACTAGAATACAATGTAGCTATGCTCATCAGAGCTAACTAGAATGTATGTAACCATGCTCATCAGAGCTAACTAGAATACTATGTAGCTATGCTCATCAGAGCTAACTAGAATACTATGTAGCCATGCTCATCAGAATATGGTTTACCATCAAAAATCATAAATATTATCAAAGACATGTATGATGGTTACACATGTGCAGTTCGAACAGAGGAAGGACTGAGCGAATGTTTCCCAATAGAAACTGGGGTTAAACAAGGATGTATTTTATCGCCCTTGTTATTTGGAATTGTTATGGACTTCATAATGAAGAAATGCTGCACTGGTAATAAAGGCATCGAATGGATACAAGGAGACCATTTGGAGGACCTCGACTTTGCTGATGACATAGTTCTCATCAGTAGTCAGATAAAAACGATGCAGGAAAACACAAATGAACTATCATCAATAGCCAGCAAAATTGGGCTTGAGATCAATCATGAAAAGACTAAAGTCATGAAAAGTTTAATTCCAACAGGTGAAAAAATATACATGGAAAACAAACCAGTAGAAGAGATCGATCACTTTATCTATCTTGGAAGTCACATTGATCGAGAAGGGGATACGAGCAAAGAAATTAAAATCAGAATAGCTAAAGCAGCAATGTCTTTCAGAAGCCTTGAAAAGTTGTGGAAATCAAAACTTATCAGCACAAACACAAAACTTAGGCTATTCAAATCAAATGTACTATCAACCCTTACGTATGCGTGTGAAAGCTGGAAAACAACAAGAGATATAGAAACAAAGTTGAACGCATTAGAAAATAAATGTCTAAGGAAAATACTTGGTATAGCATGGAACGAATTCAAAACAAATGAGGAAATTAGAGAAATCGCCAATCAACCACTAATATCTTCAGTAATAAAGAAAAGACGATGGTCATACGTTGGACATGTGATGAGAAGAGATAATAACCGAATAGCAAAGCAAGCCCTCATATGGGAAACAACAGGTAAAAGAAAAAGAGGAAGACCCAGGGAGACACTGAGAAGAACATTGATGAGAGAGGCAAGAGCAGCAGGAGTCGGCTCCCTCAATGAGATAGAACTGCTTGCACAGAACAGAGACAGATGGCGAGATTTGATAAAATATCTTTAAAAGAAAACTGCTAGAACAAAAAATCCATATAGGAGAAGGTGTATCTTGGTCTACGCCCTATGGGCCGGTTACGGCTCGAAAGGTCAATAGATAGATAGATAGATGCTCATCAGAGCTAACTAGAATACTATGTAGCTATGCTCATCAGAGCTAACTAGAATACTATGTAGCCATGCTAATCAGAGCTAACTAGAATACTATGTAGCTATGCTCATCAGAGCTAACTAGAATACTATGTAACCATGCTCATCAGAGCTAACTAGAATACTATGTAGTCATGCTCATCAGAGCTAACTAGAATACTATGTGGCCATTCTCATCTGAGCCAAATAGAATGTTATGTAGCCATTCTTGTCAGAGCTAACTAGAATAATATGTAACCACTCTCGTCTGAGCCAACTAGAATGTTATGTAGCCATTCTTGTCAGAGCTAACTAGAATAATATGTAACCACTCTCGTCTGAGCCAACTAGAATGTTATGTAGCCATTCTTGTCAGAGCTAACTAGAATACTATGTAACCATTCTTGTAATGTCTGTTGGCATTGTTTGGGAGGTGAGTCATGTCTGGTGTTATTGTTTGGGAGGTGAGTCATGTCTGCTGTTATTGTTTGGGAGGTGAGTCATGTCTGCTGTTATTGTTTGGGAGGTGAGTCATGTCTGCTGTTATTGTTTGGGAGGTGAGTCATGTCTGCTGTTATTGTTTGGGAGGTGAGTCATGTCTGCTGTCATTGTTTGGGAGGTGAATCATGTCTGCTGTCATTGTTTGGGAGGTGAGTCATGTTTGTTGTTATTGTTTGGGAGGTGAGTCATGTCTGCTGTTACTGTTTGGGAGGTGAATCATGTCTGCTGTTATTGTTTGGGAGGTGAGTCATGTCTGCTGTTATTGTTTGGGAGGTGAGTCATGTCTGCTGTTATTGTTTGGGAGGTGAGTCATGTCTGCTGTTATTGTTTGGGAGGTGAGTCATGTCTGCTGTCATTGTTTGGGAGGTGAGTCATGTCTGCTGTCATTGTTTGGGAGGTGAGTCATGTCTGCTGTCATTGTTTGGGAGGTTAGTCATGTCTGTTGTTATTGTTTGGGAAGTGAGTCATGTCTGCTGTTATTGTTTGGGAGGTGAGTCATGTCTGCTGTTATTGTTTGGGAGGTGAGTCATGCCTGCTGTTATTGTTTGATATGAATGAAATAGGAAGAATAAAAAATAAAATAAAAAGTAAAGTACCCCCGTCACGCCAAGTGGCGTATAGGAAATGTGGTGTTAGTGACAATAGATTTACAGACCTTCAGCACATGATTTTTGGGGTAATGTGGTTGGTATTACGCCCGTTTCGCTCTATTTTCCCATTAAAAAATCCAGTACCCATTAAAGGCTGGGTGAAACGGAAGCTGTTGGTTGGGATTGAACCCTACCTCTTGTCGTTGGAAGGATTTGATATGAGTGAAATAGGAAGGATTTGACATGAGTGAAATAGGAAGGATTTGACATTGAAGGAAGTAAAGTGAAACATTGTTCTCACCACATATTGTCTAATTCTGTTGTGTCATTTCTCGCGCAGTCATCTCATATTCTCTAGTTCTGTTATCTCATTTCTCATACAGTCATCTCATATTCTCTAGTTCTGTTATTTCATTTCTCATGCAGTCATCTCATATTCTCTTGTTTTATCTCATTTCTCATACAGTCATCTCCTATTCTGTAGTTCTGTTATCTCATTTCTCATGCAGTCATCTCATATTCTCTAGTTCTGTTATCTCATTTCTCATGCAGTCATCTCATATTATCTAGTTCTGTTATCTCATTTCTCATGCAGTCATCTCATATTCTAGTTCTGTTATCTCATTTCTCATGCAGTCATCTCATATTCTCTAGTTCTGTTATCTCATTTCTCATGCAGTCATCTCATATTATCTAGTTCTGTTATCTCATTTCTCATGCAGTCATCTCATATTCTAGTTCTGTTATCTCATTTCTCATGCAGTCATCTCATATTCTTTAGTTCTGTTATCTCATTTCTTATGCAGTCATCTCATATTCTCTAGTTCTGTTATTTCATTTCTCATGCAGTCATCTCATATTCTCTAGTTCTGTTATTTCATTTCTCATGCAGTCATCTCATATTCTCTAGTTCTGTTATTTCATTTCTTGTGCAGTCAACTCATATTGTCTCATCTTGTGATGCCACTTCTAGACGGCAGAAAAAGCCAGAAAGTCCCTGGATGGTAAAGTGTTGATGTCCAGAACACTGCATGTGAAGTGGGCCCACAAAATGAAGCAGGCTAGTCAACACTCCATGTTTGTGTCTGTGAAAATAATGAATTGTACTCAATTGTTCCATGGGGTTTGTCAGCTTGTTCCTTAATCTGTTTTAGAATGTTCCACAATGTGTTAACATATACATTAGCTTGTTCTCTAGCTTGTGTTTTAGAATGTTCCACAATGTGTTAACATATACATTAGCTTGTTCTCTAACTTGTGTTTTAGAATGTTCCACAATGTGTTAGCATATACATTAGCTTGTTCTCTAACTTGTGTTTTAGAATGTTCCACAATGTGTTAACATATACATTAGCTTGTTCTCTTACTTGTGTTTTAGAATGTTCCACAATGTGTTAACATAAACATTAGCTTGTTCTCTTACTTGTGTTTTAGAATGTTCCACAATGTGTTAACATATACATTAGCTTGTTCTCTAGCTTGTGTTTTAGAATGTTCCACAATGTGTTAACATATTCATTAGCTTGTTCTCGAACTTGTGTTTTAGAATGTTCCACAATGTGTTAACATACTCATTAGCTTGTTCTCTTACTTGTGTTTTAGAATGTTCCACAATGTGTTAACATATACATTAGCTTGTTCTCTAGCTTGTGTTTTAGAATGTTCCACAATGTGTTAGCATATTCATTAGCTTGTTCTCTAACTTGTGTTTTAGAATGTTCCACAATGTGTTAGCATTTTCATTAGCTTGTTCTCTAGCTTGTGTTTTAGAATGTTCACAATGTGTTAACATATTCATTAGCTTGTTCTCGAACTTGTGTTTTAGAATGTTCCACAATGTGTTAGCATATTCATTAGCTTGTTCTCGAACTTGTGTTTTAGAATGTTCCACAATGTGTTAACATATTCATTAGCTTGTTCTCGAACTTGTGTTTTAGAATGTTCCACAATGTGTTAGCATATTCATTAGCTTGTTCTCTAACTTGTGTTTTAGAATGTTCCACAATGTGTTAACATATTCATTAGCTTGTTCTCTAGCTTGTGTTTTAGAATGTTCCACAATGTGTTAACATATTCATTAGCTTGTTCTCGAACTTGTGTTTTAGAATGTTCCACAATGTGTTAGCATATTCATTAGCTTGTTCTCTAACTTGTGTTTTAGAATGTTCCACAATGTGTTAGCATTTTCATTAGCTTGTTCTCTAGCTTGTGTTTTAGAATGTTCCACAATGTGTTAACATATTCATTAGCTTGTTCTCTAGCTTGTGTTTTAGAATGTTCCACAATGTATTAACATATTCATTAGCTTGTTCTCTAACTTGTGTTTTAGAATGTTCCACAATGTGTTAGCATTTTCATTAGCTTGTTCATTAACTTGTGTTTTAGAATGTTCCACAATGTGTTAACATATACATTAGCTTGTTCTCTAGCTTGTGTTTTAGAATGTTCCACAATGTGTTAACATATACATTAGCTTGTTCTCTAGCTTGTGTTTTAGAATGTTCCACAATGTGTTAACATATACATTAGCTTGTTCTCTAGCTTGTGTTTTAGAACGTTCCACTGTGTTTGTTAGCTTATTCTCCTACTTCATTCTGCCAACATTTCCAGTTCACTATTCTATGATTTATAAAATATCTGCAATTTTGACTGAGTGGAATGAAATGATTTCACCAGACTTTCTTGATTATCTTGACTGATGTTGGGCTGTAGGTTCAACCTGAACTTGTTACTGTTGTATGTGAGAAGTGCAACAACAACTATGATGATTGGTTTGTGATTGTATGTGAGAAGTGCAACAACAACTATGATGATTGGTTTGTGATTGTATGTGAGAAGTGCAACAACAACTATGATGGTTGGTTTGTGATTGTATGTGAGAAGTGCAACAACAGCTATGATGGTTGGTTTGTGATTGTATGTGAGAAGTGCAACAACAACTATGATGATTGGTTTGTGATTGTATGTGAGAAGTGCAACAACAACTATGATGATTGGTTTGTGATTGTATGTGAGAAGTGCAACAACAACTATGATGATTGGCTTGTGATTGTATGTTAGAAGTGCAACAACAGCTATGATGGTTGGCTTGTGATTGTGTGTGAGAAGTGCAACAACAACTATGATGATTGGCTTGTGATTGTATGTGAGAAGTGCAACAACAACTATGATGGTTGGTTTGTGATTGTATGTAAGAAGTGCAACAACAACTATGATGATTGGCTTGTGATTGTATGTGAGAAGTGCAACAACAACTATGATGATTGGCTTGTGATTGTATGTGAGAAGTGCAACAACAACTATGATGGTTGGTTTGTGATTGTATGTGAGAAGTGCAACAACAACTATGATGGTTGGTTTGTGATTGTATGTGAGAAGTGCAACAACAACTATGATGGTTGGTTTGTGATTGTATGTGAGAAGTGCAACAACAGCTAGGATGATTGGCTTGTGATTGTATGTGAGAAGTGCAACAACTATGATGATTGGTTTGTGATTGTATGTGAGAAGTGCAACAACAGCTATGAGGATTGGCTTGTGATTGTATGTGAGAAGTGCAACAACAACTGTGATGGTTGGCTTGTGATTGTATGTGAGAAGTGCAACAACAACTATGATGATTGGCTTGTGATTGTTACTCTCCTTGTTACTTTCTTTGCAATATTCCATGTGAGGTCTGGTGAGTGAAATACTGAATCTGGTGCCATTTTCTGTCCAGGTTCTTCTCGCCTGTTGTCAACTTCTCTGATTTCTATGTGGTCACCGCCTCAGCTCTGGGGATAAAAGACATTATTTATGGCTTCATGTAACAATAAGAGACATTATGGATGACTTCATGTAACAATAAGAGACATTATGGATTGCTTCATGTAACAATAAGAGACATTATGGATTGCTTCATGTAACAATAAGAGACATTATGGATGGATTCATGTAACAATAAGAGACATTATGGATTGCTTCATGTAACAATAAGAGACATTATGGATGGATTCATGTAACAATAAGAGACATGGATGGCCTCATGTAACAATAAGAGACATTGTGGATGGCTTCATGTAACAATAAGAGACATTATGGATGACCTCATGTAACAATAAGAGACATTATGGATGGCCTCATGTAACAATAAGAGACATTATGGATTGCTTCATGTAACAATAAGAGACATTATGGATGGTCTCATGTGACAATAAGAGACATTATGGATGGATTCATGTAACAATAAGAGACATTATGGATTGCTTCATGTAACAATAAGAGACATTATGGATGGATTCATGTAACAATAAGAGACATGGATGGCCTCATGTAACAATAAGAGACATTGTGGATGGCTTCATGTAACAATAAGAGACATTATGGATGACCTCATGTAACAATAAGAGACATTATGGATGGCCTCATGTGACAATAAGAGACATTATGGATGGCTTCATGTAACAATAATAGATATTATGGATGGCCTCATGTGACAATAAGAGACATGGATGGCCTCATGTGACAATAAGAGACATGGATGGCCTCATGTGACAATAAGAGACATTATGGATGGCTTCATGTAACAATAAGAGACATTATGGATGGCTTCATGTAACAATAAGAGACATTATGGATGGCTTCATGTAACAATAAGAGACATGGATGGCCTCATGTGACAATAAGAGACATTATGGATGGCCTCATGTGACAATAAGAGACATTATGGATGGCTTCATGTGACAATAAGAGACATTATGGATGGCCTCATGTGACAATAAGAGACATGGATGGCCTCATGTGACAATAAGAGACATGGATGGCCTCATGTGACAATAAGAGACATGGATGGCCTCATGTGACAATAAGAGACATGGATGGCCTCATGTGACAATAAGAGACATTATGGATGGCCTCATGTGACAATAAGAGACATGGATGGCCTCATGTGACAATAAGAGACATTAAGGATGGCCTCATGTGACAATAAGAGACATTATGGATGGCCTCATGTGACAATAAGAGACATTAAGGATGCCTCATGTGACAATAAGAGACATTATGGATGGCCTCATGTGACAATAAGAGACATTAAGGATGGCCTCATGTGACAATAAGAGACATTATGGATGGCCTCATGTGACAATAAGAGACATTAAGGATGGCCTCATGTGACAATAAGAGACATTATGGATGGCCTCATGTGACAATATGGCCTCATGTGACAATAAGAGACATTATGGATGGCCTCATGTGACAATAAGAGACATTATGGATGGCCTCATGTGACAATAAGAGACATTATGGATGGCCTCATGTGACAATAAGAGACATTATGGATGGCCTCATGTGACAATAAGAGACATTATGGATGGCTTCATGTGACAATAAGAGACATTATGGATGGCCTCATGTGACAATAAGAGACATGGATGGCCTCATGTGACAATAAGAGACATTATGGATGGCCTCATGTGACAATAAGAGACATGGATGGCCTCATGTGACAATAAGAGACATTATGGATGGCCTCATGTGACAATAAGAGACATTAAGGATGGCTTCATGCAACAATGAGAGACATTATGGATGGCCTCATGTGACAATAAGAGACATTATGGATGGCCTCATGTGACAATAAGAGACATTATGGATGGCCTCATGTGACAATAAGAGACATTATGGATGGCCTCATGTGACAATAAGAGACATTATGGATGGCCTCATGTGACAATAAGAGACATGGATGGCCTCATGTGACAATAAGAGACATTATGGATGGCCTCATGTGACAATAAGAGACATTATGGATGGCCTCATGTGACAATAAGAGACATTATGGATGGCCTCATGTGACAATAAGAGACATGGATGGCCTCATGTGACAATAAGAGACATGGATGGCTTCATGTGACAATAAGAGACATTATGGATGGCCTCATGTGACAATAAGAGACATTATGGATGGCCTCATGTGACAATAAGAGACATTATGGATGGCCTCATGTGACAATAAGAGACATTATGGATGGTCTCATGTGACAATAAGAGACATTATGGATGGCCTCATGTGACAATAAGAGACATTATGGATGGCCTCATGTGACAATAAGAGACATTATGGATGGCTTCATGTGACAATAAGAGACATTATGGATTGCTTCATGTAACAATAAGAGACATTATGGATGGCCTCATGTAACAATAAGAGACATTATGGATGGCCTCATGTGACAATAAGAGACATTATGGATGGCCTCATGTGACAATAAGAGACATTATGGATGGCTTCATGTGACAATAAGAGACATTATGGATGGCTTCATGTGACAATAAGAGACATTATGGATGGCCTCATGTGACAATAAGAGACATTATGGATGGCCTCATGTGACAATAAGAGACATTATGGATGGCCTCATGTGACAATAAGAGACATTATGGATGGCCTCATGTGACAATAAGAGACATTATGGATGGCCTCATGTGACAATAAGAGACATTATGGATGGCCTCATGTGACAATAAGAGACATTATGGATGGCCTCATGTGACAATAAGAGACATGGATGGCCTCATGTGACAATAAGAGACATTATGGATGGCTTCATGTGACAATAAGAGACATTAAGGATGGCTTCATGTAACAATAAGAGACATTATGGATGGCCTCATGTGACAATAAGAGACATTATGGATGGCCTCATGTAACAATAAGAGACATTATGGATGGTCTCATGTAACAATAAGAGACATTATGGATGGTCTCATGTAACAATAAGAGACATTATGGATGGTCTCATGTAACAATAAGAGACATTATGGATGGCCTCATGTGACAATAAGAGACATTATGGATGGCCTCATGTAACAATAAGAGACATTATGGATGGTCTCATGTAACAATAAGAGACATTATGAATGGCCTCATGTAACAATAAGAGACATTATGGATGGCCTCATGTAACAATAAGAGACATTATGGATGGCCTCATGTAACAATAAGAGACACAATGGATAGTCACATGTAAAAATAAGAGGCATTATGGATGGTCTCATGTAACAATAAGAGACATTATGGATCACTTCATGTAACAATAAGAGACATTATGGATGGCTTCATGTAACAATGAGACATTAAGGATGGCTTCATGCAACAATGAGAGACATTATGGATGGCTTCATGTAACAATAAGAGACATTATGGATGGCCTCATGTAACAATAAGAGACATTATGGATGGCCTCATGTAACAATAAGAGACATTATGGATGGCTTCATGTAACAATAAGAGATATTTTGGATGGCTTAATGTAACAATGAGAGATGTGTGGTCAAAACATCAGCTATGGGTATGAGATATTGTAGATAATCTCGTGTAACATGTGAGAGACATTGTAGATAATCTCATGTAACATGTGAGAGATATTGTAGATAATCTCATGTAACATGTGAGAGACATTGTAGATAATCTCATGTATCAAGTGAGAGACATTGTAGATAATCTCATGTAACATGTGAAAGATATAGTAGATAATCTCATGTAACAAGTGAGAGACATTGTAGATAATCTCATGTATCAAGTGAGAGACATTGTAGATAATCTCATGTATCAAGTGAGAGACATTGTAGATAATCTCATGTATCAAGTGAGAGACATTGTAGATAATCTCATGTAACATGTGAGAGACATTGTAGATAATCTCATGTATCGAGAGACATTGTAGATAATCTCATGTAACATGTGAGATACATTGTAGATAATCTCATGTAACATGTGAGAGACATTGTAGATAATCTCATGTAACATGTGAGAGATATTGTAGATAATCTCATGTAACATGTGAGAGTCATTGTAGATAATCTCATGTATCCTGTGAGAGACATTGTAGATAATCTCGTGTATCCTGTGAGAGACGTTGTAGATAATCTCATGTATCCTGTGAGAGACATTGTAGATAATCTCGTGTATCCTGTAAGAGACATTGTAGATAATCTTGTGTAACAAGTGAGAGACATTGTAGATAATCTCATGTAACATGTGAGAGACATTGTAGATAATCTCATGTAACATGTGAGAGACATTGTAGATAATCTCATGTATCCTGTGAGAGACATTGTAGATAATCTCATGTAACATGTGAGAGACATTGTAGATAATCTCATGTAACATGTGAGAGACATTGTAGATAATCTCATGTATCAAGTGAGAGACATTGTAGATAATCTCATGTATCAAGTGAGAGACATTGTAGATAATCTCATGTAACAAGTGAGAGACATTGTAGATAATCTCATGTAACATGTGAGAGACATTGTAGATAATCTCATGTAACATGTGAGAGACATTGTAGATAATCTCATGTAACATGTGAGAGACATTGTAGATAATCTCATGTAACATGTGAGAGACATTGTAGATAATCTCATGTAACATGTGAGAGACATTGTAGATAATCTCATGTAACATGTGAGAGACATTGTAGATAATCTCATGTATCAAGTGAGAGACATTGTAGATAATCTCATGTAACATGTGAGAGACAATGTAGATAATCTCATGTATCAAGTGAGAGACATTGTAGATAATCTCATGTGACATGTGAGAGACATTGTAGATAATCTCATGTAACAAGTGAGAGACATTGTAGATAATCTCATGTAACAAGTGAGAGACATTGTAGATAATCTCATGTAACATGTGAGCGACATTGTAGATAATCTCATGTAACATGTGAAAGACATTGTAGATAATCTCATGTAACAAGTGAGAGACATTGTAGATAATCTCATGTTACATGTTACTATAAAGCTTTAATCTTGAGCTATGAGTGGCCCCTCCATCTGCAGGATGAGTTGTTGACAAAGCCTAAAGCGAAGCCAGCAACAGTTTCCAGCTCATTGTTAGCACCAACATGTACAGAAGCTGCAGCCTCTTCATCCGTGTCAGCTGTCAGGTTAGTATCGACCTTGTCACAGATCTAGTTTGTTGATGGTGCAACTACAGGTCTGTGGGTTTGTGCAATCTGTGGTGTGGGAGAATAGTTCTATCAGGTGAAAGAATAGTTATGTGTTTTTTGTGAATAGTTCTGTGTGGTGGGTGAATAGTTGTGTGAGGTGGGAGAATAATTCCAACTGTTTACTAATTTTCCATAAATCTGTCCCAACAAAATCAATCTGCCAGAGAGTACAGTTCTTTCTACATGACTGTTGACACTGCTTCTTCTCCAACAATTTCAGTGCAGACACCAAGATAGCAGCTATTGAAGCCAAGCTTCGAATGATGGAGAAGACACAAGAAGACTTCAGCCTCAACGCAACAATCCAACCTCCCAACCTCAATGTGTTCCCACAATCACGAGCTGCCCACTCCACGAGGTCTGGACCCTACAGAATGTCTTTCAGACCAAGACGGTAGTAGTTTGTTGTACATAACTTCAGTGGGACAATGTTAACGTCACTACATCCATACATGACCCACATGTGTAAATGTTGACATAACTTCAGTGGTTGATATTAACTTCACTGAAAAGGACAGAGGAACAAATGGGCCATTTTGAATAAAAGATACTTTTTACTGCTTCATTTATGTTTCTGTATTTGCACAAATGCATTGAAATATTTGGGAGTGATTTCCCTTACTAAAACTTCTGTCCAATTAAAATTCTACTGCATACATTGGGAGTATTTGTTGATAGAGAGTGCATGTGTTTTTGTGTGATTATTTCTGTGATAGTAGAGAATAGATCCAAGCTCAAAGAAACACAATCAAATATTTCCTGCCTAAAGAATATGTGAAGATATGTTGTGAGGTATACAAGAAGTATTGTTTGTGTAGACGTATCGTCATCACTCGGTGTCTATGGTACAATGGAGGATATGAAATGAGATTTTCTACATTTTTTATTCTTTCACCCTGTGTCTAAAACAAATGTATGAATTCTTTGAACATTATCAGTGGGATAAGTTGAAAGTTAATCAACTTTCAAATACACAAATGAATACATAATGCAACAAATCATATTTGGAGATTTTTGGCTTTTACAATAATTGTAATTATAGCTGAAGTTAACATTTGTTGAGTTCATTATTTTGTTTTTTATCTGGCTCATTCTTTGCTTTGAACAAATTCAATGAATTGTTAAAATGTCCAACGTATGTTACAATGTCCAACAAATGTTACAATGTCCAACGTATGTTACAATGTCCAACAAATGTTAAAATGTCCAACGTATGTTACAATGTCCAACAAATGTTACAATGTCCAATGTATGTTACAATGTCCAACAAATGTTACAATGTCCAACAAATGTTACAATGTCCAACATATGTTACAATGTCCAACAAATGTTACAATGTCCAACAAATGCTACAATGTCCAACAAATGTTACAATGTCCAACAAATGCTACAATGTCAAACAAATGTTACAATGTCCAACAAATGTTACAATGTCCAACAAATGCTACAATGTCCAACAAATGTTACAATGTCCAACAAATGCTACAATGTCCAACAAATGTTACAATGTCCAACAAATGTTACAATGTCCAACAAATGTTACAATGTCCAACAAATGTTACAATGTCCAACAAATGTTACAATGTCCAACAAATGCTACAATGTCCAACAAATGCTATTCCCATATGATGTCATATCCCCTCTTTTAATTTGAAAGATAATATGGTCAGTTGCAGTCAGAAATAAATGTGTTACACAAGTGTTGATGTGATAGGTTCGGCAGATAGTTGCGTCCAAAACAGCAAAGTAATTCTAGAGTCCAAGAGTTTATTGTTAACATCACTGCATCAATATATGAGCCTCATATTGTTTCTGGATACTCAATGGCAACAATCATGATAACAACAATCACAACGACAACAATCACAATGACAACAATCATGATGACAACAGTCACGATGACAACAATCACGATGACAACAGTCACGATGACAACAGTCACGATGACAACAGTCACGATGACAACAATCACGATGACAACAGTTACGTTGACAACAGTCACGATGACAACAATCACGATCATCCCCAGTTTCAGCTATGTTCTCATTTGTTTTCTTTCTTAGTTTAATTCCTGATTGGTGAGTTGGTGTGTGTGGGATTAATATAATTATGTGTGTGGGATTGTAGGATTGATGTGTGGGGTCAATATAACTGTTTGTGGGATTGTAGGATTGATGTGTGGGGTTAATATAATTATGTGTGTGGGATTGTAGGATTGATGTGTGGGGTTAATATAATTATGTGTGTGGGATTGTAGGATTGATGTGTAAGGTTAATATAATTATGTGTGTGGAATTGTAGGATTGATCTGTGAGGTTAATATAACTATGTGTGTGGAATTGTAGGATTAATGTGTGAGGTTAATATAACTATGGGTGTGGGATTGTAGGATTGATGTGTGAGGTTAATATAACTATGGGTGTGGGATTGTAGGATTGATGTGTGAGGTTAATATAACTATGTGTGTGGAATTGTAAGATTGATGTGTAAGGTTAATATAACTATGGGTGTGGGATTGTAGGATTGATGTGTGAAGTTAATATAACTATGGGTGTGGGACTGTAGGATTGGTGTGTGAGGTTAATATAACTATGGGTGTGGGTTTGTAGGATTGATGTGTGAGGTTAATATAACTATGGGTGTGGGATTGTAGGATTGATGTGTAAGGTTAATATAACTGTGGGATTGATGTGTGAGGTTAATATAACTATGTGTGTGGAATTGTAGGATTGATGTGTAAGGTTAATATAACTATGGGTGTGGGATTGTATGATTGATGTGTAAGGTTAATATAACTATGTGTGTGGAATTGTAGGATTGATGTGTAAGGTTAATATAACTATGTGTGTGGGATTGTAGGATGTATGAGGTTAAAATATCTATGGGTGTGGGATTGTAGGATTGATGTGTAGGGTTAATATAACTGTGGGATTGTAGGATTGATGTGTGAGGTTTATATTACTATGGGTGTGGGTTGTAGGATTGATGTGTATGGTTCATATAACTGTTTGTAGGATTGATGTTTGGGGGTTAATATAACTATGGGTGTGGGATTGTAGGATTGATGTGTGGGGGTTAATATAACTATGGGTGTGGGATTATAGGATTGATGTGTGGGGGTTAATATAACTATGGGTGTGGGATTATAGGATTGATGTGTGGGGGTTAATGAATTTATGATGGAATAATATAATGGAATCTATGTGATGAGAATATTGTCATTGATTTGTGTTCTTTAGAGAATGATAAAGTGTGGAGATGATGGTTTGTGTGAGATAAAGTGTGGAGGTGATGGTTTGTGTGAGATAAAGTGTGGAGATGATGGTTTGTGTGAGATAAAGTGTGGAGATGATGGTTTATGTGAGATAAAGTGGGGAGATGATGGTTTGTGTGAGATAAAGTGTGGAGGTGATGGTTTGTGCGAGATAAAGTGGGGAGATGATGGTTTGTGTGAGATAAAGTGTGGAGATGATGGTTTGTGTGAGATAAAGTGTGTAGATGATGGTTTGTGTGAGATAAAGTGTGGAGATTATGATTTGTGTGAGATAAAGTGTGGAGATGATGGTTTGTGTGAGATAAAGTGTGGAGGTGATGGTTTGTGTGAGATAAAGTGTGGAGATGATGGTTTGTGTGAGATAAAGTGTGAAGATGATAGTTTGTGTGAGATAAAGTGTGGTCTTGATGGTTTGTGTGAGATAAAGTGTGGTCTTGATGGTTGGTGTGAGATAAAGTGTGGAGATGATGGTTTGTGTGAGATAAAGTGTGGAGATGATGGTTTGTGTGAGATAAAGTGTGGAGATGATGGTTTGTGTGAGATAAAGTGTGGAATTTAATGTCATGATGTATTTCATAAATTTACTGACTGTTGATGACTTTCAAGCAATATCAAAATATACCAAACTGATGTGCTTTATTGTGATGAGTGTATCATCTTTTCCTTTGGTCACCTTGTGAGTTGCATCGCCGTTAGCCTTGTAGTGTTCATTACAGTAGATGCCTGCCATCTGCATACATTTAGTTAGCACTGCTTGCCTACTCTTTGGTTGTCATTGACCTTCAAAGCAAGTGTTGTTTGTGTTGAGAGTTGGTCCATGACTTCTACAAGAAAGAGATTAACAACATTCATAGAAACAGCTCTTGTGAGGTTTGCAGCAAAGGAAAAATTCTTCTGTCAGTTGCCTCTAAATATTTGGTAAAATACTTTAGTTTAGTTTAGGTTTAGTTTAGTTTAGTTTAATATAGTTTAGTTTAGGTTTAGTTTAATATAGTTTAGTATAGTTTAGTTTAGGTTTAGTTTAGTTTAATATAGTTTAGTTTAGTTTAGGTTTAGTTTAGTTTAGTTTAATATAGTATAGTTTAGTTTAGTTTAGTTTAATATAGTTTAGTTTAGGTTTAGTTTAGTTTAGTTTAATATAGTATAGTTTAGTTTAGTTTAGTTTAGTTTAATTTAGTTTAGTTTAGTTTAGTTTAATATAGTTTAGTTCAGTTTAGTTTAGTTTAATATAGTTTAGTTTAGTTTAGTTTAGTTTAATATAGTTTAGTTTAGTTTAGTTTAGGTTTAGTTGAGGTTTAGTTTAGTTTAGGTCTAGTTTTAGTTTAGTTTAAGTTTAGGTTTAGTTTAGTTTTAGTTTAAGTTTAGTTCAGCTTAGGTTTAGTTGAGTTTAGGTTTAGTTTAGGTTTAGTTTAGTTCAGTTTAGGTTTAGTTTAGTTTAAGTTTAGTTTAAGTTTAGTTCAGTTTAGGTTTAGTTGAGTTTAGGTTTAGTTTAAGTTTAGTTTAGGTTGAGTTTAGTTTAGCCAACAGATTATCTTCAGTGCACATGAGAGAAGTCCATCAATGGTGAGATGTCCTCCAAAGTTGATCCATCAACATGTAACTACTAATGAGACTTGTGTTGGTTGACAAGCTTCCATTGACTTCCTACATAGCACTGCCGTCTGGCATCTCCCACCATGATATTCATGCAGTCTACTTGCAGATTCAGAGTAACTTTTTGTCAGTTTTTCATCCAGCGTCCCTGATTGCAGTACGATCACCATGAAGAGACTCATAGATGGGGTAGATGATGTTATGTGGAAAGAACAAGCAGGATTAAAGAAAGAAAAAATGTTCTTAATCAAAGAGCCTGAGAGCACACAATGACTCATTTCTGGAGGCAGTATCACTCATAAGCTTCTTTGTGTAAAGGCAACCCTGTGTGGTTCTCTTGGCTGAGGGATTTGGTGAATGGATTGAAACAAAGTTGTAACAATGATGTATTTTATCTCCCTTGTCATTTGGAATTGCTGAGAAATGCAGCAGGCGTTACACAGACACTCAATGGATACTTATAAGACCTTGATTGTGTGCTCCACATAGTCATTATTAATGGCTTAGTTGTGATTTCTTGTTCTCCAGCATTCAAGTCTTGTGATCATGTCAACTTCACTCTTTGTCCTGATTCATGATGGAGGGGGAAGAACATCACCATGACACAGGATGAGCTGGTCAGTAATTGTAGGGAGCCAGTAGTGGGCTGTAACGTACACTCCTACAAGCTATGGTCACAGCTTGACAACAAAGGAACACAAGATACTGATATTTTGGCCTACATGTGGCCTATTTCATAAAACGAGAATGGCAACAAATGATGAAACACAGATAAATTCTACTACATCTAGGATGATTGGGACAGGTATGTCAAGGAGAAGTCAACAGAGCGATGAGAGATGTGCTACATGTTGGAGGATAGATAATATGTGGAAATATGAAAGTTAAAATATAAATAAAAAATGAAACTTAACTTATTGGCAAGGTCTGACCACTCGCAGCAAAAATGACTGTCAAATGCAAGTGGAAGGGTCTGCTGGGCAATCAGTCACGTGATTGGACCAAAGGTCAGATGAGGTAACAAGAAGTGGAAATAACTGTGAAGCAGTCAAGCATGACACAGGTAATTCATGGTCAGTAACTGTATATATATATATGTCTGATTCATCAACAAACCCACTCGACATAACAGCTTTAAATCAAAAATATATTAAAGATACCTATACAATACAAGTAAAGAACACATACCAGAAGCTGCTAGAGGAAGGAATTGAACAATACAGAAGAGAAAATCCTGATGAAAAAGTAACAACCAAATGGCAATGCATAAAGAAAAGCATACAAAAAGCCTGCGACACCTTACCCAAAAGAGAAAAGAACAAAAAACAAAAATGGATAACTAACACCATCTTAGAAAAAATGGAAGAAAGGAGACAAGCGAAGAACACTGCCCAATACAATAAAATAGATAATGAGATACGCAAAATGTGCAAAAAGGCAAAAGAAGACTGGCTCAGCCAAAAATGTAGAGAAATAGAAACTATGGAAAGCAAACAAGACCTAAGAGGAATGCACACAGAAATAAAGAGAATGACTAATAAAAATAAAAAAGCCACAGAAGGTGGATGCATTGCAGACAAAAAAGGAAAAATGCTAACAGACAATAAGGATATCATAGATAGATGGCAGGAATATATAACAGAACTATTTCATGATCAAAGGGACAAGAAACCAGTTATAAAATGTACATCAGGCTATAAAATCTTAAAATCTGAGGTTATAAAATGTACATCAGGCTATAAAATCTTAAAATCTGAGGTGGAAAAAGCTATAAAAACAATGAAAAGGGGAAAAGCAGCAGGACCTGAAAGCATACAGATAGAGATGATACAGGCACTTGAAGATTTTGGCATTGAAGTGATTACAGACATATGCAACGACATATACCACACAGGATACATACCAAATGAACTAAAAACATCAACTTTCATTGCATTGCCTAAAAAGAATGGTGCAGTTGAATGCAGTGACTTTAGAACAATAAGCCTAATGAGCCATGTTACAAAAATCTTGCTAAAAGTTATACAAGGAAGGATTCAGAATAAAATCAATACTGAATTAGATGAGCAGCAATTTGGATTTAGGAAAAATAGCGGGACAAAAGAAGCCATATTCTGCATGAGAACATTGATCGAAAAATACACAGAAGTAAACAAAGCAATATATGCCTGCTTCATAGACTACACCAAAGCTTTTGATAGAGTACACCACAAACAACTTATAGAATGCCTAAAAGAGATACATCTAGATGACATGGATATACGACTAATATGCAATCTATACTGGGAGCAAACAGCAATAATAAAATATAACAAAGAGAACTCTACACCCATTGATATAAAAAGAGGAGTAAGACAAGGATGCATCCTATCACCAAGCTTGTTCAATCTATACACTGAGCAAATCTTTAAAAACATCATAGAGATGCCAGGCCTACAAATTAATGGAAAGATAATCAATAACCTAAGATATGCTGACGATACTGTACTACTAGCAGAAAATCCTAAAGACCTACAACAATTACTTAATGAAATAAACACGACAAGCAAAAAATATGGACTAGATATGAATATCAAAAAGACTAAAACTATGATCATAAACAAAGAAAATACTCAAAACCCACAAGTGGATATCAAAGTTGAAGGAATAGACCTGGAGACAGTTCAGAACTACAACTACCTTGGACATACTATAACCAGTGATGGAAAATGTACAACTGAAATAAACAAAAGAATAGGTATGGCAAAAAGTAATTTTAATGTCATGAAGGACATACTAACATCAAAACAAATAACACCAGGGCTAAAACTAAGAATAGCAAAATGTTACATCTTCTCAATATTCCTATATAGTGCTGAAACATGGACATTAGACAAGAAAACAGAACAGAGAATTGAAGCCTTTGAAATGTGGATATATAGAAGAATAGGTAGAATTGGATGGAAGGAAAAGAAAACAAATGACAAAGTCTTAAAACAACTAAAAATGAAAAGAGAACTTCTGAACACAATTAGAACAAGACAAATGCGATTCTTAGGCCATGTTAAAAGACACAACAGCCTACTGAAAGTAATCCTGGAGGGGAAAATACAAGGTAAAAGAGGCAGAGGCAGACCAAGATTAACATGGACGAGTAACATCAAAAGATGGACAAATCAACCGATGACAACCTGCACCATCAAAGCAAGAGATAGAGCAAAATGGCGCTCCATGGTAGCCAACCTTCGTTGCGGAGACGGCACTCAATGATGATGATATATATGTGTGTGTATGTGTGTGTGTGTGTGTGTGTGTCCTGATTTTTCCCCTAAACCTGCACCATGGCTGATACACTCAGTCTTCAGCAGGCTGGGTATTTGTTTGACATCAGAGTTTTTCTTCTCGTAGGGTGGATGCCACCAATGGCTATTGGGCCCACTCTGCTCATGGTTTCTGTCTGGGTGTTTTTTAACAGCCTCTCCTTCTCCCAGTGGTAACTGCTGGACAGCTGTGCTTTGTTTCCCGAGGTGTCCTTCTCCACAGATAGAGCTTTGAATGTGGCTCTTACTGGCATGTCCTGTGTTGTCATCAGACAACATATGGGATATTCTTTAATTGATACAGCACCTCCACCTGACAATGCCAGGGCCTCTATTAGTGCACCAAGAGGGACATTTCTAGATTATCCTGACAATACCAGGACCTCTTAGTGCACCAAGAGGGACATTTCTAGATTATCCTGACAATACCAGGACCTCTATTAGTGCACCAAGAGGGACATTTCTAGATTATCCTGACAATACCAGGACCTCTATTAGTGCACCAAGTGGGACATTTCTAGATTATCCTGACAATACCAAGGCCTCTATTAGTGCACCAAGAGGGACATTTCTAGATTATCCTGACAATACCAAGGCCTCTATTAGTGCACCAAGAGGGACATTTCTAGATTATCCTGACAATACCAGGACCTCTATTAGTGCACCAAGAGGGACATTTCTAGATTATCCTGGCAATACCAGGACCTCTATTAGTGCACCAAGAGGGACATTTCTAGATTATCCTGACAATACCAGGGCCTCTATTAGTGCACCAAGAAGGACATTTCTAGATTATCCTGACAATGCCAGGGTCTCTATTAGTGCACCAAGAGGGATATTTATAGATTATCCTGACAATGCCAGAGCCTCTATTAGTGCACCAAGAGGGACATTTCTAGATTATCATGACAATACCAGGGCCTCTATTAGTGCACCAAGAGGGACATTTCTAGATTATCCTGACAATACCAGGACCTCTATTAGTGCACCAAGAGGGACATTTCTAGATTATCCTGACAATACCAGGACCTCTATTAGTTCACCGTGCACCAAGAGGGATATTTCTAGATTATCCTGACAATACCAGGACCTCTATTAGTGCACCAAGAGGGATATTTCTATATTATCCTGACAATACCAAGGACCTCTATTAGTGCACCAAGAGGGACATTTCTAGATTATCCTGACAATACCAGGACCTCTATTAGTGCACCAAGAGGGATATTTCTAGATTATCCTGACAATGCCAGGGCCTCTATTAGTGCACCAAGAGGGACATTTCTAGATTATCCTGACAATGCCAGGGTCTATAATTAGTGCACCAAGAGGGACATTTCTAGATTATCCTGACAATGCCAGAGCCTCTATTAGTGTACCAAGAGGGACATTTCTAGATTATCCTGACAATACCAGGACCTCTATTAGTGCACCAAGAGGGACATTTCTAGATTATCCTGACAATACCAGGACCTCTATTAGTTCACCGTGCACCAAGAGGGATATTTCTAGATTATCCTGACAATACCAGGACCTCTATTAGTGCACCAAGAGGGATATTTCTAGATTATCCTGACAATACCAGGACCTCTATTAGTGCACCAAGAGGGACATTTCTAGATTATCCTGACAATACCAGGACCTCTATTAGTGCACCAAGAGGGATATTTCTAGATTATCCTGACAATGCCAGGGCCTCTATTAGTGCACCAAGAGGGACATTTCTAGATTATCCTGACAATGCCAGGGCCTCTATTAATGCACCAAGAGGGACATTTCTAGATTATCCTGACAATACCAGGACCTCTATTAGTGCACCAAGAGGGATATTTCTAGATTATCCTGACAATGCAAGCGCTTCTATTAGTGCACCAAGAGGGACATTTCTAGATTATCCTGACAATACCAGGACCTCTATTAGTGCACCAAGAGGGACATTTCTAGATTATCCTGACAATACCAGGACCGCTATTAGTGCACCAAGAGGGACATTTCTAGATTATCCTGACAATACCAGGACCTCTATTAGTGCACCAAGAGGGACATTTCTAGATTATCCTGACAGTTCCAGGGCTTCTATTAGTGCACCAAGAGGGATATTTCTAGATTATCCTGACAATACCAAAGCTCTATTAGTGCACCAAGAGGGACATTTCTAGATTATCCTGACAATACCAGGACCTCTTAGTGCGCCAAGAGGGATATTTCTAGATTATCCTGACAATACCAGGACCTCTATTAGTGCACCAAGAGGGACATTTCTAGATTATCCTGACAATACCAGGACCTCTATTAGTTCACAGTGCACCAAGAGGGATATTTCTAGATTATCCTGACAATACCAGGACCTCTATTAGTGCACCAAGAGGGATATTTCTAGATTATCCTGACAATACCAGGACCTCTATTAGTGCACCAAGAGGGACATTTCTAGATTATCCTGACAATACCAGGACCTCTATTAGTGCACCAAGAGGGATATTTCTAGATTATCCTGACAATGCCAGGGCCTCTATTAGTGCACCAAGAGGGACATTTCTAGATTATCCTGACAATGCCAGCGCCTCTATTAATGCACCAAGAGGGACATTTCTAGATTATCCTGACAATACCAGGACCTCTATTAGTGCACCAAGAGGGATATTTCTAGATTATCCTGACAATGCAAGCGCCTCTATTAGTGCACCAAGAGGGACATTTCTAGATTATCCTGACAATACCAGGACCTCTATTAGTGCGCCAAGAGGGATATTTCTAGATTATCCTGACAATACCAAGGCTCTATTAGTGCACCAAGAGGGAGATTTCTAGATTATCCTGACAATACCAGGACCTCTATTAGTGCACCAAGAGGGATATTTCTAGATTATCCTGACAATACCAAGGCTCTATTAGTGCACCAAGAGGGAGATTTCTAGATTATCCTGACAATACCAGGACCTCTATTAGTGCACCAAGAGGGATATTTCTAGATTATCCTGACAATACCAGGACCTCTATTAGTGCGCCAAGAGGGATATTTCTAGATTATCCTGACAATACCAGGACCTCTATTAGTTCACCGTGCACCAAGAGGGACATTTCTAGATTATCCTGACAATACCAGGACCTCTTAGTGCACCAAGAGAGATATTTCTACAACCACATCAATAGAGTACAACGACAGTCATGTACCACTGGTGAACATCCACATCAATAGAATACAACGACAGTCATGTACCACTGAACAACCACATCAATAGAATACAACGACAGTCATGTACCACTGAACAACCACATCAATAGAATACAACGACAGTCATGTACCACTGAACAACCACATCAATAGAATACAACGACAGTCATGTACCACTGAACAACCACATCAATAGAATACAACGACAGTCATGTACCACTGAACAACCACATCAATAGAATACAACGACAGTCATGTACCACTGAACAACCACATCAATAGAATACAACGACAGTCATGTACCACTGAACAACCACATCAATAGAATACAACGACAGTCATGTACCACTGAACAACCACATCAATAGAATACAACGACAGTCATGTACCACTGAACAACCACATCAATAGAATACAACGACAGTCATGTACCACTGAACAACCACATCAATAGAATACAACGACAGTCATGTACCACTGGTGAACATCCACATCAATAGAATACAACGACAGTCATGTACCACTGAACAACCACATCAATAGAATACAACGACAGTCATGTACCACTGAACAACCACATCAATAGAATACAACGACAGTCATGTACCACTGAACAACCACATCAATAGAATACAACGACAGTCATGTACCACTGAACAACCACATCAATAGAATACAACGACAGTCATGTACCACTGAACAACCACATCAATAGAATACAACGACAGTCATGTACCACTGAACAACCACATCAATAGAATGCAACGAAACCAAACTCCAGCATTTCCACTCTGTGAACACCCACATTGTTGACTGTCCAAAGCTCACTGACATCAGATCAACTCTACTTCCTGAAAGACCTGATAAATGTAACACCTTGTACGGAACTATCTTTGTGTGTGCATGTCTGTGTTAGTCACCTCTAGTGACCCGGGCAGATGGTGCTCGTAAACCTGGGAGGGCCGACTATCTAAGGGGATAATCCCCCTACAGAAAAGATCATCTGCTGCCTTGCAGGAAGATTGGGGACAATCAAAGGCTAAGGAATGCAAACCTGAATAAAATGTTGGCTGAAATCGGATGCACTGGGCCACTGGCGCAGAACACAGTGCAACGTTTTAACGGGTGTTCAATCAGAGTGGATCTGGCAGACTTTAATTGCGATGTTCTGTCTGCGGGGCGATCAACACACTTAACCTAACAGCTGACTTCATGTGAGAGTCTGGAATCCTACTCTGATTGAGTCCTGATCGCAGAGAGAGAGAGAGAGAGTACGGAACTACAAGGGAACTCAGAAATACCTGCAGATATCATTACATGGCATTGGGCAGAAGGGCGTCAACTCACAGGCTTCTTGATCTTTAACAACCACAACAACATATTACCAACATTGACTGCATTTATAAATAAGCCCACCCATCGAAGACATGAGATTAACGAGCTATTTTCACACGATCATGGAAGTATATACAGGGACAAATAGAAAACCTACAAGAACACTTTAATGGACTCAACAGCACAGGCACCTTATAACACGACAATCAACAAAACAGAAGTCATGAATATCGCAAAAGAGAAACAGAAGATCAACATAACTATGGACAGCAGACAACTAAAACAAGTGAAGGAATATAAATACATAGGAAGTCTATTGACAAATGGCAATTCACAAACAGCAGAAGACTCAAGATGCAACAAAGCTTGTCAAATCATTGGACAGCTATCACCACTATTGTCCAACATGGAAATAACTCTAGAGGCAAAACGAGCACTCTACAATATAATCTTCATCCCAACGTTGTGCTACCAATGCTAGAACTGGACCCAACATGCAAGAACAATAAGAAAAATAACCACCACTGAGATGAAATGGGTTAGACGAATGGCAGGAAACAGTCTGAGAGATGTGTTAGACGAATGGCAGGAAACAGCCTGAGAGATGTGTTAGACGAATGGCAGGAAACAGCCTGAGAGATGTGTTAGACGAATGGCAGGAAACAGCCTGAGAGATGTGTTAGACGAATGGCAGGAAACAGCCTGAGAGATGTGTTAGACGAATGGCAGGAAACAGCCTGAGAGGTGTTAGACGAATGGCAGGAAACAGCCTGAGAGGTGTTAGACGAATGGCAGGAAACAGTCTGAGAGGTGTTAGACGAATGGCAGGAAACAGCCTGAGAGATGTGTTAGACGAATGGCAGGAAACAGCCTGAGAGGTGTTAGACGAATGGCAGGAAACAGTCTGAGAGATGTGTTAGACGAATGGCAGGAAACAGTCTGAGAGATGTGTTAGACGAATGGCAGGAAACAGCCTGAGAGGTGTGTTAGACGAATGGCAGGAAACAGTATGAGAGATGAGACCAGAAACGAAGACAGGACAGAAAGATCAAAGATTCTATTCCATCAGTGAAAATATTTTTAAAAATAAAGAAAATTGAATCCATGGTTCTCTGGGTAGTGAGATCTTATGTGTAGCCCAAGAGGGACATTTCTAGATTATCCTGACAATACCAGGACCTCTATTAGTGCACCAAGAGGGACATTTCTAGATTATCCTGACAATACCAGGACCTCTATTAGTTCACCGTGCACCAAGAGGGATATTTCTAGATTATCCTGACAATACCAGGACCTCTATTAGTGCACCAAGAGGGATATTTCTAGATTATCCTGACAATACCAGGACCTCTATTAGTGCACCAAGAGGGACATTTCTAGATTATCCTGACAATACCAGGACCTCTATTAGTGCACCAAGAGGGATATTTCTAGATTATCCTGACAATGCCAGGGCCTCTATTAGTGCACCAAGAGGGACATTTCTAGATTATCCTGACAATGCCAGGGCCTCTATTAATGCACCAAGAGGGACATTTCTAGATTATCCTGACAATACCAGGACCTCTATTAGTGCACCAAGAGGGATATTTCTAGATTATCCTGACAATGCAAGCGCCTCTATTAGTGCACCAAGAGGGACATTTCTAGATTATCAAGACAATACCAGGACCTCTATTAGTGCACCAAGAGGGACATTTCTAGATTATCCTGACAATACCAGGACCGCTATTAGTGCACCAAGAGGGACATTTCTAGATTATCCTGACAATACCAGGACCTCTATTAGTGCACCAAGAGGGACATTTCTAGATTATCCTGACAGTTCCAGGGCTTCTATTAGTGCACCAAGAGGGATATTTCTAGATTATCCTGACAATACCAAAGCTCTATTAGTGCACCAAGAGGGACATTTCTAGATTATCCTGACAATACCAGGACCTCTTAGTGCGCCAAGAGGGATATTTCTAGATTATCCTGACAATACCAGGACCTCTATTAGTGCACCAAGAGGGACATTTCTAGATTATCCTGACAATACCAGGACCTCTATTAGTTCACAGTGCACCAAGAGGGATATTTCTAGATTATCCTGACAATACCAGGACCTCTATTAGTGCACCAAGAGGGATATTTCTAGATTATCCTGACAATACCAGGACCTCTATTAGTGCACCAAGAGGGACATTTCTAGATTATCCTGACAATACCAGGACCTCTATTAGTGCACCAAGAGGGATATTTCTAGATTATCCTGACAATGCCAGGGCCTCTATTAGTGCACCAAGAGGGACATTTCTAGATTATCCTGACAATGCCAGCGCCTCTATTAATGCACCAAGAGGGACATTTCTAGATTATCCTGACAATACCAGGACCTCTATTAGTGCACCAAGAGGGATATTTCTAGATTATCCTGACAATGCAAGCGCCTCTATTAGTGCACCAAGAGGGACATTTCTAGATTATCCTGACAATACCAGGACCTCTATTAGTGCGCCAAGAGGGATATTTCTAGATTATCCTGACAATACCAAGGCTCTATTAGTGCACCAAGAGGGAGATTTCTAGATTATCCTGACAATACCAGGACCTCTATTAGTGCACCAAGAGGGATATTTCTAGATTATCCTGACAATACCAAGGCTCTATTAGTGCACCAAGAGGGAGATTTCTAGATTATCCTGACAATACCAGGACCTCTATTAGTGCACCAAGAGGGATATTTCTAGATTATCCTGACAATACCAGGACCTCTATTAGTGCGCCAAGAGGGATATTTCTAGATTATCCTGACAATACCAGGACCTCTATTAGTTCACCGTGCACCAAGAGGGACATTTCTAGATTATCCTGACAATACCAGGACCTCTTAGTGCACCAAGAGGGATATTTCTACAACCACATCAATAGAGTACAACGACAGTCATGTACCACTGGTGAACATCCACATCAATAGAATACAACGACAGTCATGTACCACTGGTGAACATCCACATCAATAGAATACAACGACAGTCATGTACCACTGGTGAACATCCACATCAATAGAATACAACGACAGTCATGTACCACTGGTGAACATCCACATCAATAGAATACAACGACAGTCATGTACCACTGAACAACCACATCAATAGAATACAACGACAGTCATGTACCACTGAACAACCACATCAATAGAATACAACGACAGTCATGTACCACTGAACAACCACATCAATAGAATACAACGACAGTCATGTACCACTGAACAACCACATCAATAGAATACAACGACAGTCATGTACCACTGGTGAACATCCACATCAATAGAATACAACGACAGTCATGTACCACTGAACAACCACATCAATAGAATACAACGACAGTCATGTACCACTGAACAACCACATCAATAGAATACAACGACAGTCATGTACCACTGAACAACCACATCAATAGAATACAACGACAGTCATGTACCACTGAACAACCACATCAATAGAATACAACGACAGTCATGTACCACTGAACAACCACATCAATAGAATACAACGACAGTCATGTACCACTGAACAACCACATCAATAGAATACAACGACAGTCATGTACCACTGAACAACCACATCAATAGAATACAACGACAGTCATGTACCACTGAACAACCACATCAATAGAATACAACGACAGTCATGTACCACTGAACAACCACATCAATAGAATGCAACGAAACCAAACTCCAGCATTTCCACTCTGTGAACACCCACATTGTTGACTGTCCAAAGCTCACTGACATCAGATCAACTCTACTTCCTGAAAGACCTGATAAATGTAACACCTTGTACGGAACTATCTTTGTGTGTGCATGTCTGTGTTAGTCACCTCTAGTGACCCGGGCAGATGGTGCTCGTAAACCTGGGAGGGCCGACTATCTAAGGGGATAATCCCCCTACAGAAAAGATCATCTGCTGCCTTGCAGGAAGATTGGGGACAATCAAAGGCTAAGGAATGCAAACCTGAATAAAATGTTGGCTGAAATCGGATGCACTGGGCCACTGGCGCAGAACACAGTGCAACGTTTTAACGGGTGTTCAATCAGAGTGGATCTGGCAGACTTTAATTGCGATGTTCTGTCTGCGGGGCGATCAACACACTTAACCTAACAGCTGACTTCATGTGAGAGTCTGGAATCCTACTCTGATTGAGTCCTGATCGCAGAGAGAGAGAGAGAGAGAGAGAGAGAGAGAGAGTACGGAACTACAAGGGAACTCAGAAATACCTGCAGATATCATTACATGGCATTGGGCAGAAGGGCGTAAACTCACAGGCTTCTTGATCTTTAACAACCACAACAACATATTACCAACATTGACTGCATTTATAAATAAGCCCACCCATCGAAGACATGAGATTAACGAGCTATTTTCACACGATCATGGAAGTATATACAGGGACAAATAGAAAACCTACAAGAACACTTTAATGGACTCAACAGCACAGGCACCTTATAACACGACAATCAACAAAACAGAAGTCATGAATATCGCAAAAGAGAAACAGAAGATCAACATAACTATGGACAGCAGACAACTAAAACAAGTGAAGGAATATAAATACATAGGAAGTCTATTGACAAATGGCAATTCACAAACAGCAGAAGACTCAAGATGCAACAAAGCTTGTCAAATCATTGGACAGCTATCACCACTATTGTCCAACATGGAAATAACTCTAGAGGCAAAACGAGCACTCTACAATATAATCTTCATCCCAACGTTGTGCTACCAATGCTAGAACTGGACCCAACATGCAAGAACAATAAGAAAAATAACCACCACTGAGATGAAATGGGTTAGACGAATGGCAGGAAACAGTCTGAGAGATGTGTTAGACGAATGGCAGGAAACAGCCTGAGAGATGTGTTAGACGAATGGCAGGAAACAGCCTGAGAGATGTGTTAGACGAATGGCAGGAAACAGCCTGAGAGATGTGTTAGACGAATGGCAGGAAACAGCCTGAGAGATGTGTTAGACGAATGGCAGGAAACAGCCTGAGAGGTGTTAGACGAATGGCAGGAAACAGCCTGAGAGGTGTTAGACGAATGGCAGGAAACAGTCTGAGAGGTGTTCGACGAATGGCAGGAAACAGCCTGAGAGATGTGTTAGACGAATGGCAGGAAACAGCCTGAGAGGTGTTAGACGAATGGCAGGAAACAGTCTGAGAGATGTGTTAGACGAATGGCAGGAAACAGTCTGAGAGATGTGTTAGACGAATGGCAGGAAACAGCCTGAGAGGTGTGTTAGACGAATGGCAGGAAACAGTCTGAGAGATGAGACCAGAAACGAAGACAGGACAGAAAGATCAAAGATTCTATTCCATCAGTGAAAATATTTTTAAAAATAAAGAAAATTGAATCCATGGTTCTCTGGGTAGTGAGATCTTATGTGTAGCCCTATCGAAGAAGGTAAAAAAGGATGCCCCGGGTGCACTCGCGCACGTTAAAGAACTCTTGACAGTTAGAAACCGAAAAGACAAGGCAAAATGGCCGGTGCCCGGAGAGAATTGTCAGCAAAAACCTGGCCACTAGCCACACCGATGGATCACAGGCCGTTGTACGGAGCTCGTGCATGCGGGCCAGTGTTCTTCTCGCACATCCTGAACATTTCAAGAGGAAAATCGAAGAACCTAAGGATTCATCCAGTGTACAGCGATGAAGATCCTAACATTACGTCATGAACGTGAGAAGTGTTTGTGGTAAATCATCATTGAGTGCCGTCTCCGCATCGAAGGTTGGCTACCATGGAGCGTCATTCCTCTCTGTCTCTTGCTTTGATGGTGCAAATTGTCATAGGCTGACTTGTCCATCTTTTGATGTTGCTCGTCCATGTTAGTCTTGGTCTGCCTCTGCCTCTTTTACCTTGTATTTTTCCTTCCAATATTATTTTTATTAGACTGTTGTGTCTTTTATCATGACCAAAAAATTTCATTTGTCTTGCTCTAATTGTGTTTACTAGTTCTATTTTCATTTTTAGTTGTTTTAAAACTTCTTCGTTTGTTTTCTTTTGTTTCCATCCAATTCTACCTATTCTTCTATACATCCACATTTCAAAGGCTTTAATTTTCTGTTCTGTTTTTTGGTCTAATGTCCATGTTTCTACACCATACAGGAATATTGAGAAGATGTAACATTTTGCTATTCTTAATTTTAGCCCTGTTGATATTTGCTTTGATGTTAGTATATTTTTATGGCATTGAAATTACTTTTTGCCATACCTATTCTTTTATTTATTTCAGTTGTACATTTTCCATCATTGGTTATAGTATGTCCCAGGTAGTTGTAGCTCTGGACTGTCTCCAGATGTATCCCTTCAACTTTGATATTTAATTGTAGGACTTGAGAATTTTCTTTGTTTATGATCATAGTTTTAGTCTTTTTGATATTCATATCTAGTCCATATTTTTTGCTTGTCATGTTTATTACATTAAGTAATTGTTGTAGGTCTTTAGGATTTTCTGCTAGTAGTACAGTATCGTCAGCATATCTTAGGTTATTGATTATCTTCCCATTAATGTTTAGGCCTGGCATCTCAGTGATGTTGTCGTATGTCTGTGTCCTCTAGATTTATATCTTTTAGGCAGTCTATAAGTTGATTATGGTGTATTCTATCAAATGCTTTGGTGTAGTCTATGAAGCAGGCATATATTGGTTTGTTTACTTCTGTGTATTTTTCGATTAACGTCCTCATGCTGAATATGGCTTCTTTTGTCCCACTGTTTTTCCTGAATCCGAATTGCTGCTCATCTAATTCGGTATTAATTTTATTCTGAATCCTTCCTTTTATAACTTTTAGTAACATTTTGGTTACCTGGCTCATTAGGCTTATTGTTCTGAAGTCACTGCATTCAACTGCACCATTCTTTTTAGGCAATGCAATAAAAGCTGATGTTTTTAGATCGTTTGGTATGTATCCTGTATGGTATATGTCATTGCATATGTCTGTGATCACTTCAACGCCAAAATCTTCTAGTGCCTGTATCATCTCTATCTGTATATTGTCAGGTCCTGCTGCTTTTCCCTTTTTCATTGTTTTTATAGCTTTTTCTACTTCAGATTTCAGGATTTTATAGCTGGATGGTTTTTGTCCCTTTCGTCATGAAATAATTATGTTATGTATTCCTGCCATCTATCTATTATATCTTTGTTGTCTGTTAGCATTCTTCCCTCTTTGTTTGCAATACATCCGTTTCCTGCAGCTTTTTTGTCTTTATTAGTCATTCTTTTTATTTCTGTGTGCATTCCTCTTAAATTTTGTTTACTTTCCATAGTTTCGACTTCTAGACATCTTTGGTTGAGCCAGTCTTCTTTTGCCTTTTTGCACATTTTGTGTATTTCATTATCAATTTCCTTGTATCTGGCAGTGTTCTTCGCTTGTCTTCTCTCTTCCATTTTTTTTCTAAAATGTCAGTTATCCATTTTTGTTTTTTGTTACTTTCCTTTTTGGGTAAGGTGATGCAGGATTCTCGTATGCTGTTTTTTATGCATTGCCATTTGGTTGTGATTTTTTCTTCAGGATTTTCTCATATGTACTGCTCAGTCCCTTCTTATAGCAGCTTCTGATATGTGTTCTTTACTTGTACAGTATAAGTTTCTTTCACATCTTTCTGATTTAAAGCTGTTGTATCTATTGCTATTGCTGGATTAGTATTTTGTTTCTTTTTCTTTAATTTTATTTTTATTTTAATAATTACAGGATTGTGATCTGAATTAATATCTGCTCCTGGGTAGGTTTTGGCTTTCTTGACGCTATTCCGGAATCTGTCTGTTATCATTATATAATCTATTTGATTCCTCTTTCTATCTCCAGGGCTTTTCCATGTGTATAATTTCCTCTTCTCTTGCTCAAAGTAGGTGTTACATATTATTAGCCTGTTTTCATCACAAAATTGTATTAATCTTTCTCCTCTGTTATTTCTTTTTCCTAAACCATGATTTCCTATAATGGTCTTATATCTGCCTTTTCCCACTTTTGCATTCATGTCACCCATTACAATCAAGATGTCTGAAGATTTCACTTGCTTCATGACTGTATTTAGATCTTCATAGTATGCTTCTATTTGTTCATCTGTGTAGTCTTGAGTAGGTGCGTATGTCTGTATTATTGCTATGTCAAATGGCTTTCCCTTCATTTTTATTAATATAATCCTATTATTGTATGTCAAGTGACTATTTATATATTTTTGTAGTTCTCGTTTTATTAGTATGCCTACCCCCCTTTGATGTTCTGTTGTGTTACCTAAATATATAAATGTATATTTATCATCTTGTATGTATCCACTTTCCTTCCATCTTGTTTCTGATATGCCTAAAATATCTATGTTTTAATCGCTCTGCTTCTACCATAAGATTTTCTAATTTTCCTTGTTGGTATAAGGTCCTAACATTCCATGTAGCTATTTTTAGTTTGTTCTTAAAACAGTAGTTAGAATTTCTTTCCATGGCTTTCTTTGGAGTGTTACGTGATGAGGCTCCAATCTCTATCACGGTGGTCTGCCATATTCGTCTTTCGTGTTCTGAATATGCCTCATGTGTACCACACACTTCGCTGTTTTCGCTTTCTGGGCCGTTGATTATTTCAAATTCTTCCGCCCCATCCACCGTCACAGACTTTTCACATACGGGTTGAACACACCCGACTGCCGGCGCCATTGTTGTCGAACCATGTGCTTGCCTATTGAACCGCGAACACACGACGCCAAAGGAAGAATAAATCATATCCCACTTAAATATCGATAAAGTTCACGGTCCAACCACACGTCAGAAGTAAACATACACCAAACGGGGAATAGCAACACATAATTTCACAACTAGACTGTCGCGTTGTGGTAAAGTGAAAGAATAACTGACGACGTCAATAGGACTTCAGCAGAGAAATGAAGATCCATGGTACAGTAGTGGTGAAACATTGTGCATGTGTTATGTCACCAAAGAATAACGGTTAACGCAATATGTAATTGTTTTTATGGTGCTACATGTTCGTAAGCAAGAATATTACAAAAACCGATGTGAGCTGTCCCGTTGTTCTCAAGGAAATATTTGGCCAGTAACAGAGTAGTTCTGGACAGGGAAAGATCCTAACCGTCACATTGAGTTTAAGCGTGAGTGCTTGTAAACACTGGCCGCCCCGTTGGCAAGGAGTCGTTGCTTAATGGCGGCTTGTGTCCAAGCTTTTTCCACTCCACGACTTTGATCAATTCTTCTAAACGATTCTGTTCTAGAGATACGGTGAGCTAAATAAATTGCTTATAGAGCAGTTTAAAAACAAGAGCAAACAATAAAATATTGTATTTATTTAAATATTTTGCCACTGCTTCATTTCTTCAATATTTAAATGATTAATTATGTTGTTTAATTCATGTCGCAGCTTGCTGCCAGTGCAGAGTGCTTGTTTCAATGAATGAATGAATGAATCTAAATCTTAATCTAATCTTATCATCTCTCAACACAATTATCGTATCACAACTTATTACAGTTCTATTATCTATCTATTGACCTTTCGAGCCGTAGCCGGCCCATAGGGCAAAGACCCAGATACTCTAGGTACTTTGGCTTTTTTTTCAAAATAATTTCTAATAATTGAAACCAGGATAGCTAAATAGCCCTCGAAGTGAGTAAAACAGTGATACCTGAATCATGTTTGTACGACAATTAGAAAAAAAGTTACGATTTTTTAAGTGAATTATTTCTGTGTTAAATGATGCAAAGAAGAAAAAACCATAGCGCCAGGTTGGCCATGCAAAAAAAAAGCCAAATTTTAAATAAGAAGCCAAATTTTTTTTTATATTAAATTAAAATTATTATCATTACATTTGGTGTACATTTTCAAAATAATCATTATATTTGGTGTACAATAAAAAAAAATAATACTTTTTATTTGATTTGCGTCAAAAATAAGTCATTTAAATTGATTTATATCAAAGTAACGGTAATTTTCAGGAATTTACGTCAAAAATAACAGTAATTCTCTGCAATTTATGTAAGAATAATGATAAATTTCTATGATTCACATAAAAATAATACTGAATTTCTGCTAAAGAAGTCACATCATTATTATTGTTATTTTATGTGTATAAGAAGTATAATTTTATTATTAATTTTTTTTTATTCATTAAAAAAAATATATGTATTTACAGTATATAAATAAAAAAAAACTTTCAATTCAATAATTGGGAATATTTATTAATATTAGGCAACTGGAAATACTACATTTTAAATTAAATATAACTAACTTATAACTATAATAACAAAAAAAAAACGTTGAGTGAGTCTGAGTTAGAGGCACTTGATGATGGTTGAAGAGACCAAGCATGGGGGAAAACCGGAAATTTTGTATAATGATGGTGTGGTCGTTCAAATGCCAATAATTTCAATAGGGGCTATCATATCCATTTAAAATTTCCCACAAATATGTAGAAGTGGTTATAGAATCAGGTTATCTTTATTATTTAAACCTACGTTCGCAGGATTTTTTTCTGCAATGACTTAAGTTCAACAGTGGACATAAGTCTTTGATCCCTGCTGGATCGCCGCCATGCTAATCAATGGGGAAAACAAATGCCGATAATTTCAATAGGGGCTATCATATCCATTTAAAATTTCCCACAAATATGTAGAAGTGGTTATAGAATCAGGTTATCTTTGTTATTTAAAGCTTCATTAGCAGGATTTTTTTCTGCAATGACTTAAGTTCAACAGTGGACATAGTCTTTGATCCCTGCTGGATCGCCGCCATGCTACCAATGGGGAAAATTTTCGATAATGGTGAGATTATTCAAATGCCGATAATTTCAATAGGGGCTATCATATCCATTTAAAATTTCCCACAAATATGTAGAAGTGGTTATAGAATCAGGTTATCTTTCTTATTTAAAGCTTCATTAGCAGGATTTTTTTCTGCAATGAATTAAAGTTCAACATTCGAAATAGTCGCCGATCGGCCATGTTATTTATATGGAGCGAGCAGGGGCATCAATTTTCGCGATTGCCGCAACATCCTAACACGAATCATTTTGAAATTTCACACACTTATGTAAAAATGGACGCTAAATCTAAATATCCATATTATTTTACTGCATCATGCTTTTTTTTCGGGTGAAAATATGATGAGACCGTCGTATGTAGCTGGAACATGCGTTGTAAGACAAAAATATAATCGTTTTAGATCACTTCCGACTTTTTAAATAGGCGGACGGAACTCTCATTGTTAGGAAACAACTTAAGTTTCGTATAAATAGCTTCCGGAAACATCATCGGAAAACGATTTACATACGATGTAAAAATTCGGAGATTTTTTCACACGGCGTCCTGGCCACATATATTTACTTAAGTGACGTCACAACCGGTGACGGCGTCCCTTGAGATATCGAAGTACCTAGATACTCTTTAACTTACAGTTACATCTCACTCATCTTATCATAAGTTACAATAATAATAACTTTACAATTACATCTCATCATCTTATCATAACTGACAGTTACGGTGCAGCACAATCAATCATCTATCATTACTTACAGTTGTAATATAATCATCTTATCTGAATTCTTTGTCTGAATATAATGTTGTACGGAGTAAATATTTTCTCAGGAATGATTCATCATCAAGTACTGGGCCTGCTGGCATAGGTGATCATGTCTCTCCACAACTTTCGATCTCGGCAGCTATTTATCATTTCTGTTGTTGACCTTCTGCCAAGCCATTTTCTTAAGCTGTCTGGTATTTTTCTCGTTGCTTCCCTCTATCTCTTCGTCCCTCAATTTTCCCATTTGTTACAATATATTCCAGCTGTTCTCTTCTCATTATATGGCCAAAAAATGATGATTGTTTCTTACCAGGAATGATTCTATCTATCTATCTATTGTCCTTTCGAGCCGAAGACGGCACATAGGGCAGAACCACAATCTCAAAAACAGAAACCTTGCATGCCAAAGTGGCACATATTGCAGAGATCACTGCTCTAAAATATATGGCGCTGTTTCCATAACAATACTTTTTACAATGACAGCTTGTCAAACCATCGATCAACCTCCTTAGTTGCCTCTTACAACATGCCTGGAAGGTCACAGTGTCACTATTCTTTACTTCCCTCATAATAAGGCCCCAGTAACACACAGGAAGGAATGATTACCTAATATATAATATCTAATGTATGGCATTTTCAACATTTTGATAAAATGTTCACGTTGCATGATGTCTACATACTACTGATGAATAATACTACAGTTATATTGCATGATGTCTACATACTAGTGATGAATAATACTACAGTTACATTGCATGATGTCTACATACTAGTGATGAATAATACTACAGTTATATTGGATGATGTCTACATACTAGTGATGAATAATACTACAGTTACATTGCATGATGTCTACATACTAGTGATGAATAATACTACAGTTACATTGCATGATGTCTACATACTACTGATGAATAATACTACAGTTACATTGCATGATGTCTACATACTAGTGATGAATAATACTACAGTTACAGTGTTGCTTGAATAATGCCCTAGTCCTTCAATCAAACTCATCAACTTTCTAGACTGCTTCTATACATTATTCCATTTTTTTACAGTTTCAAATATAATATCTTGACAGCCCTTGCTATCTGCAAAACAATAATAATTCATTCTTATCTCTATGTCGATAGTTTAAAAAGTGATGAAGTTATGCACTTCATTTCTAAGTGATCAAACAAGTTTTTTTTATGAACATATGATCATCATCATCAGACTGCTTTTCCTTTGCAGAACGTTGTACACAGCTCATCAGAAAGAATCTCTTTCTCTAGCCAGATCTCCCAAAGAATGTTGCACAGAGCTTATTACAAAGAATCTCTGTCTCTAGCCAGATCTGCCAATTCTTCTGTTGTCATGTTCAAGGTCTCCTTGATATCTTAAAACCACCTTCTTCTTGGTCTGCCCATGATGTGTTGCCCAGGAACCATGCCTTCCATTACTGTTCTTCTCCAGCCCACCTGTGTCTGTTGAAGTGGCCATGGTATTTTATTAATTTCCTCTGTAGAATGGTGTTTATAAGCCAGTTCTTTTTAATGTTTAAATCTTTAATGACACGTGAAATGAGATAAATAGACCTATAGCTCGTTTCAAATCACGTGCCCAACTTCAAAACGCTATTGCTCAATAACCGTTTGTTAAAAACTGCTGAAATTTTCCAAATGTTATTAGAATGCAAAAGACCCTTTAAATGTATATTTAACAAATATCTTGCAGCTGCAGTTTTCTTAAAGCGGCGAATTTCTTTGATGTTTGTCAAAATTGTAAATTGTGAACCCCTAAATAATAGAAATTACTGTAGTTGCTGGTCTATGATTAATTTTCACTAGGTAAAGGCGTGGCCGTAATGGGGAAATAACTGAATAAGGAAAAACACCAGGAGAATTATTGTCTGCTCAGTTCAAGGACGGACGATAATATCAAGGTATACCTGTATGTCCAATTTTCATAGTTGTGTGGTCCTGAAAAGGACCGTTTGTTGAACTAATTTAAGGTAATATAGGGGCCAACATTGTGGGGGCTATATACTTTCATTCTGAATCAGACGAGTCTAAAAGATTAATAACTGTTTGGGGTTGAACATTCCACAAACCATCATTTTTCCAATATTCCTCTTCCTGTTTTAAGACGTGGTCTTCACATTTAGCCCAATAATCTTTGTCTATATTTAATAAAGCGAGATTAGCAAGAGTCTTTACATCGCATATTTTGAATGTTGTATTTTCATCTGCCACTTGTCCTTTTAATTTTGCCCAGATAAGTTCTATTGGATTTAAATGAGCATGGTAAGGTGGCAGCCTCAAACTTATATGACCGTGCTCTTGGATAATCTTATCTATTTGAAAAATCTTTGTCCTTTATTTTTGCTTTACTAGAGATAGTAATTCAGGTTTTAAGTACATGTTATTAAATTGTATGTGCTCCTTTGTGAGCAATATCTTAATAGCATCTTTTGTACTGGATGACGTCGAGACTTTATCTTCAAGTGCAACAATGTTGTGGTACGCTGCATTGTCCATTATTAGGCAAGATGGTCGATCTAGTGATGGGAGAACAGAATTTTCAATCCAATGTCTAAATATGTGACCATTCATCTCAGAGTGATAATCCCGATTGTCTATGGATTTTGAAAGAAAAATGAGCTCTGCATTCTGTATTAGTCCATGTTGTCGACTACCTGCATGAGCAATTATCAAGCGCTGTCCTTTGCTGCTAGGTATTAATCTCGTAATCTTTCCATCTGATGACTGCCATTCCCTTTGGTTAGTGTGGTGAGCATTGATCCATGTTTCATCCAAGTACACAATATCATAACCTTGCTTGCGCACCTCTTTTACTTCACGTAAGTACTTGCTTCTCATGACTACTATATGTGGCTTCTCACAGATGATGTTTCGTCCATTGGAATACTTTCTGAATGTAAAGCCTACAGCTCTCACATTCCTCCATAATGTAGACTTTGATATTTCAATACTGTTGTTCTTTTTCAGCGATACTTTTAATTTTCTTATTGTAACAGTTTCATTCATACCCAACATTTTGCGAATTTCACTTCTAATAAGTTCACTGTCGAAATTATCCAACATTTTTGCTCTTCCTTGTGATTTTGTATATTTTGAACATTGACGGTCATGTGCTTGAATCCAGCGATTAAATGACCGTTTAGATAAATCCAAAATGTGTCTTGTCCTATTCTCAGGGTTTTCTAAAGAATGAAATAATCTTCCTCGTTTAGCCTCTTTGCAAAAATAGTCATACATTTTTATTGCGATGTTTTGTATACTGCAGAATTTCATTTTAAGACTCATGATAAATGTTATCGTTCCACGTCTCCACCTATGAATGAACGGAAATGGAACACACAATTTGTCGTGTTTTTTACAAGTGTCTAATTGTGTCAAAAAACCACGTGAAAGCGTGCAAATGCATCAATTTTATCGTGTATGGATTTTTACTCGCTATTTTTAACTTAAAATACTGTAAACATTAAGTTTTGACTACATCAATGGGTCGTTATAAATTTATATAAATCAAATAAGCAACAATAATAACCAAATGTTTTTTTTAATGAAATTAATTCCCTGTTGGGTTCTAATCATTATAACATTTACATGCAAATTTTGAACAACTTACAACAAGCGGTTAAAAAGCTATCGATTTTAAAAGTTGGGCACGAGTTATGAAACAAGCTATAATCAGAAGATGGCATTATTTTTATGCTAAAAAAAAAGTATGTCATTTGTGGGCACAACTATGATGTGTGAAAACATTATTTGTTGGCATTTTCATGAATTTGTTGGTCGCCATCATTTATTTCAAATAACTTGAGAAATCAAGGACAGATTTCTTTAAACTTTGGCACACTTATATCATCATCATCAAGTGCCATGCCTGCTGGCGTAGGTAATCATGTATCTCCACAACTTTCGATCTCGGCAGCTATTTATCATTTCTGTTGTTGACCTTCTGCCAAGCCATTCTCTTAAGCTGTCTGGTATTTTCTCTCTTTGCTTCCCTCTATCTCTTCGTCCCTCAATTTTTCCAGTTGTTCTCTTCTCATTATATGGCCAAAAAATGATGATTGTTTCTTCCTAATATTGGAAATTAGCTCTCTTTTTGCTTTGACCTCTCTCACATCAGAACATCTTCATTACTCTTCTTAGCTGTCCATGGTACTCTCAACATTATTCTGTAAAACCACATATCTACAGACTCCAGTGATTTTCTTCTCTGTTGTCCTGTTGTCCGTGATTCACATCCAGATGTGAAGACCGGCTCTACGTAACATTTAAGAACTCTTTTTCTTGTTTCTATTGTCAAAAATAGATTGCATGGTATCTTCCTCATTTTTGGAAAGCTGCTTTTGCCTGAGCCATTCTGCATCTCACCTCTTTTGTACATCTTCCGTCTGAGGTTAACAAAGTTCCCAAATATTTAAATTCATTTATATAGGAATGCATAAATAAACAATATATCAGTTTTGTTTCCGTGGACCTAAGCTACTTTCTTGACACATTGACACCTGTTGAAATACTTGACACATTGACACCTGTTGAAATACTTGACACATTGACACCTATTGAAATACTTGACACATTGACACCTGTTGAAATACTTGACACATTGACACCTGTTTAAATACTTGACACATTGACACCTGTTGAAATACTTGACACATTGACACCTATTGAAATACTTGACACATTGACACCTGTTGAAATACTTGACACATTGACACCTGTTGAAATACTTGACACATTGCCACCTGTTTAAATACTTGACACATTGACACCTATTGAAATACTTGACACATTGACACCTGTTTAAATACTTGACACTTTGACACCTGTTTAAGTACTTGACACATTGACACCTTTTGAAATACTTGACACATTGACACCTATTGAAATACTTGACACATTGACACCTATTGAAATACTTGACACATTGACACCTGTTTAAATACTTGACACATTGACACCTGTTGAAATACTTGACACATTGCCACCTGTTTAAATACTTGACACATTGACACCTGTTTAAATACTTGACACATTGACACCTATTGAAATACTTGACACATTGACACCTGTTGAAATACTTGACACATTGACACCTGTTTAAATACTTGACACATTGACACCTGTTGAAATACTTGACACATTGACATCTATTGAAATACTTGACACATTGACACCTGTTGAAATACTTGACACATTGACACCTATTGAAATACTTGACACATTGCCACCTGTTTAAATACTTGACACATTGACACCTATTGAAATACTTGACACATTGACACCTGTTTAAATACTTGACACTTTGACACCTGTTTAAGTACTTGACACATTGACACCTTTTGAAATACTTGACACATTGACACCTATTGAAATACTTGACACATTGACACCTGTTGAAATACTTGACACATTGCCACCTGTTGAAATACTTGACACATTGACACCTGTTGAAATACTTGACACATTGACACCTATTGAAATACTTGACACATTGACACCTGTTGAAATACTTGACACATTGACACCTGTTGAAATACTTGACACATTGACACCTATTGAAATACTTGACACATTGACACCTGTTTAAATACTTGACACTTTGACACCTGTTTAAGTACTTGACACATTGACACCTTTTGAAATACTTGACACATTGACACCTATTGAAATACTTGACACATTGACACCTATTGAAATACTTGACACATTGACACCTGTTTAAATACTTGACACATTGACACCTGTTTAAATACTTGACACATTGCCACCTGTTTAAATACTTGACACATTGACACCTGTTTAAATACTTGACACATTGACACCTATTGAAATACTTGACACATTGACACCTGTTTAAATACTTGACACATTGACACCTGTTTAAATACTTGATCTGACATTTCACTCCTGAGGTCAAACCCACATAGATTGCTTCAGTAAAAAAAAAAATATTGGCATATTTCTGTCAAATTTCACACTGAAGTACACTGTACTCTGAAGTAGACATTGATCAAAGTATCCACACTGGTTCAAGCAATGTGAATAATTTAAAATAAATGTTGCTACAAAATGTCATCAAATATTTACCTCTAACAATATCTATAATAGGTAGATAAAGGTCCTAATTGAATTTTCCACGAACAAAGGGAATACATGACCTAGTTAAATAGCACAGTGACAACGCAAGTAGCACCATGACAACACACATAGCTCCATGATAACGCAAGTAGCTCCATGATAACGCAAGTAGCTCCATGATAACACATGCAGCACCATGACAACACACATAGCTCCATGATAACGCAAGTAGCTCCATGATAACGCAAGTAGCTCCATGATAACGCAAGTAGCTCCATGATAACGCAAGTAGCTCCATGATAACACATGCAGCACCATGACAACACACATAGCTCCATGATAACACAAGTAGCTCCATGATAACACAAGTAGCACCATGATAACATAAGTAGATCCATGATAACACAAGTAGCTCCATGATAACGCAAGTAGCTCCATGATAACACATGTAGCACCATGATAACACAAGTAGCTCCATGATAACACAAGTAGCTCCATGATAACACAAGTAGCACCATGACAACACATGTAGCACCATGATAACACAAGTAGCTCCATGATAACACAAGTAGCTCCATGATAACACAAGTAGCTCCATGATAACACAAGTAGCTCCATGATAACACAAGTAGCTCCATGATAACACAAGTAGCTCCATGATAACACAAGTAGCTCCATGATAACACAAGTAGCTCCATGATAACACAAGTAGCTCCATGATAACACAAGTAGCTCCATGATAACACATGTGTAACCGTGAATGATGAAACATACATATTTAAATCATAATTAAGTGAGGACAAAACAGAATTAGACAAAATTAACATAGAGATGGCTAGAGACCATGGGAAACCGCACTGATTGACCACTAGTGAAAAACGTATCTTAGCTGGCAGTACGAAGGTAGAATTCATAAACTAAAATTGCCAGATGGCTGGGGAGTGACCCTAGCGGTGGGTATATATAAACTAAAATTGCCAGATGGCTGGGGAATGACCTTAGCTGTTGCTAGAACTCGCAAACAAATAAAGGGCTCGCCATGCGGTGTCAGATGATTAGAGAGAGTCATTTGAGTGCAGAGAGGAGTGGAACCTGTCAATGCCATAGTTGGCAGGAGAAAATGTAAACTGTCGGTCAAAAGACAGGAGTATAAAAGCTAGGGGACTTTCACACTTAGGAGATAGAACAGATAGAACTTAGAGAGGACACTTAGAGAGAACTTAGAGACTTACAGAGAACTTAGGAACATAGCCACGCACTAGCGACCAATAGGAATTGAGATAGTCACTGAAGAACTTCAACTAGATTAGAGAAGCAGAAAGGAGATAGAGAAGCAGAACTACAGGAGAGCAGAATTAGAATTACAGATCAGAATTAGAAGTCACGCACCAGAACTAGAGGACGAGAACTAGAACAAGACTGAGAACTAACGATAGGCACAGAGATAGCCATTGGAGAACGTTAGAAACAAGACACAGACGAAAGAGAAACAATATAGATAGAGAGACAGATAGAATATCCACTATACGAATAGCTGAGGTACAACACCGACGGTAGTCGAAGTGCTTCAGCGGCCAAGACTTATTAGATCAAACAAGTATCTACAGAACAGAGACGCTAGGAAGGACAGCCTGATAGCATCTATATATCTATCTGTATGTAACATAATAAATGAGGACTGACTTGTAACACACAAAGTTTGTTGATTCTATGAATGTGCGGTGTCGTGCCATATACAAGAACAGTCAGAATACGGTTATACGTGTAGCACCATGATAACAAGTGTAGCTCCATGATAACACATGTAGCACCATGATAACACATGTAGTACTATGATAACACAAGTAGCACTATGATAACAAATGTAGCGCCATGATAACACTATAGACGCGAAATTGTGCACTAAAGGGTCAGGCGACGAAATTGAAGACAGAATTGATGCGCGCCACAATAAGTAGTGCAGTACAGTGCGCAGAGAGTGAAAAGTGACGTAGAAACAGGGTGACGTAGTTTTTTGGGCAGTTATAAATTTGATAATCAGAGGGTGAGTTGGAAGTGGAGAAAGCAGTGGAAGGAGCAGTAGATCAGTGATCACCTTGAACGGGTTTTGCATGGACGACTCGTGCTGCCAGAGATCCTTCACTGTTGAGATGAATTAATTGTGTTTCAACAGCCTAACCGTGATCATTGTTGAACAAGTCTAACGTGGAAGATTCTTGCTGCCAGGTAGTGCTGATGGGGGGCAAGGAATGTTCTAAGAGATTAGTGAGTTGATTACACAGTGAAATCTGTTTAGAGAATAATTTTGAGATGAAATGTTTGTTCGTTGAATTGATTAAACATTCTTTGTGTAAATTGATAGACAGTTGTTCGTCATTGAACAGATAAACGAGGGCATCACTCCCGTACATTTAAATATATATTATTAATTGAATTCGACATTGAAGTAATAGACGGTTTGTTGTTCGTCATTAAATTGATAATTGATTGATCATTGGAGTAGCGTTTGTTGAGCATTGATCCAATTGTAAAACATCGTCGTCATCAAATTGTATATACTCTCCCTCAAATAAAAACTTCTTCAAATTGTTGTACTTCTTCAAAATGGTGCCCTCAGAAAGAAAAAAGACTTCATCAAAATGGTGCCGTGACCAGGATTCAGGGCCCATTTGGCAAAAAGATACACACAATATAAGGATAAGCAACACCTCATCATCACAATGCGAACAATACAGCAACAAAGAAACAAATCCATACAAGAATATGGAGACAAAATGGTAGCAATGGTGGAACAAGGGTTTGGACAGGGAGTGGATAATGACCAAGTAAATAAAATTTTTGTGGCAACATTTATATCGGGACTAAGAAACAGAGGGCTGAAGTTGCAATTGGCGAGGAGGGCAACTACTACATTATCACGGGTAATAAATGCAGCGATAGAAGAAGAGAGTATATTAAAAAGATTTGAAGACAACCAACAACAAGAAAGAGTAGAAGGAAATAGACAAAGTCGACAAGAAAGCCCCAGGGAGACAGATCATATGAGGAGAAGAGATAGAGAACAGAACTATAGACAAGCAATAAATAGCATCCAAGAAACAAGGAGGTGCTATAGGTGTGGTCGAGTGGGACATATTGCCAGACAGTGTCCAGTAAGAGAATGTGGACAAGGGAGAAGAGGAAGATATCAAATGGCGGAAAACGTCAGAAGTGCTCAGGGAGGCAGGCAACTTTGAGCACTAAAAGAATGCCTGATAAATTCAGTATGAATGAGAGAAGAAAAGACCCGTGTTCCTGTATAGTACAATTAGGACAACAAAAGATTAGAGCTATAATAGATACAGGAGCAAGCGTTAGCGTGATAAAAGGAAGTACATTTAGATCACGAGGGGGAAATAGAAAAATATATAAAACAAGAAATAATTTGGAAGCTATAAATGGACAAATATTAAAGGTGATAGAAAAGACAGTATTGGAGATAAAAATAGACAGACACTCCATGGGACAAGTCTTTATGGTGGTAGAAGGAATGAACAGGGCCATGATAATAGGAAGAGATTGGATGAATAAAAACAAAGTAATAGTCAATTATAGGACACAGAATTACAATTGGGAAATACAGAAATGCAAATGGAGGACGACATACATATAATAACACTGGCCAGAGCAAAGACAGATATAACGTTGAGACCACAGGAAATACACATAGTATTAACTAAGATACAGAAAAATGACTACGTTACACCAGGTCAGGTGGTGAGTACAACAAGGACTAGTCAGGAGATAATGGAAGAATCGAATATACAGGTAATAGATGGGATAGTAAAAATGACAAAGAATCAGACATTTCCAGTGATGATAATAAACCAATCGGGAAGGACAATAAAGATAAAAGAGGGGTAAAGTAGTAGCACAGATTAAACTAACACAACACAGGAAAGAAGAAGGCACAAAAGAAGAGGAAAAAGGAAGAGCAGCACAAAGACAAGGGAAAATAAAGGAAAAAAGTAAACAGTGCGATGAAGGACAGGGGAAGACAATAAAACTGTCACAGGAAAGAGAGAGGGAATTAATCCAACAAATACAAACCAATGAAGAAAACAAACAAATGATACAAGAAATAGTGTTAACCACAATGTCTTTGCGCTGACCGATTTTGAATTAGGGAGAACGCGCACAGTACAAATAGACATAGACACAGGAAAGGCAGCACCAACCAAAATAAGGACATATAGAACACCATTAAGAAACAGAGAGATAGTGGAGAAAGCAGTAGAGAATATGTTAAAGGCAGGCATAATCTCAAGAATAAATTCACAATGGTCGTCACCAGTAGTGATAGTAAAGAAAAAAGACAGATCACAAAGGTTCTGTTGTGATTACAGAGCACTAAACAAATTACGAAAAACATCAGTTATCAGATGCCCAGAGTAGACGACATTACATTGTTTCAGGGCACAGATTGGTACAGTACTCTGGATTGTAAGGCTGGCTACTGGACAATTGAAGTAAAAGAGGCAATAAAACACAAACTTGCATTTAATACGCATGTAGGGACGTTCACCTGGAACGTCATGCTATTTGGACTAAAAGGAGCCCCAGCGACATACATGGGATTAATGAATCAGGCACTACAAGGGTGTGATAAATTCGCACAGGCCTACATAGACGACATTATCGTCTTCACTAAAGGAACCAAACAAAATCATGTGCATTATATAGAACAAGTGTTTAATAGACTTAGGCAACACAACATAAAATTAAAAATAAACAAATGTCAATTTCTGAAACAGGAAGTAAAGTATTTGGGATTCAGAGTAAACAACAAGGGCATTATGCCAGACAATGAAAGGATAAGAGCCATAAAAGAAATGACGCCACCTACGAGAGTAAGAGAGGTGAGAAGTTTCTTGAGAATGTGTGGATACTACCGGAGATTTATACCTGGGTTCGCAGAGATTGCCGAGCCACTAACCACACTGACAAGAAAGTTTAATAAGTTTAGATGGACACCACAATGTCAACAGGTGTTTAACACACTAAAAGAAGGATTAACGGTGATACCAATACTAGTGCACCCAAACAAAGATGGAAGAATGATACTATATACAGATGCCTCGGATACAGCAATAGGGGCAAGTTTAGTAAATGAGAACACAAATATCGACAATACAACTGGAGAAACAACTATACAGGAAGCCCCGATCTATTTCCTATCACATAAACTAAGTAGAACACAGATAAAGTGGGCCACAATTGAGAAAGAAGCCTATGCCATATATTATGCAATACAAAAGTTATTTTTCTACTTGTATGGAAATACAGTAGTTATAAGAACGGACCATAAGCCATTAAAAGCAATACTGGACGGTCCAATAAACAACAGGAAGATAGATATGTGGTTGTTATCAATACAAAATAGTGGAGCAACAATAGAATATATAGAAGGAGCAAAGAATATATGTGCGGACTGGTTGTCCAGGCTGCCGAGAACAGAAAATGTAGAAAAGGAACAAACAGAATCATGCACAGACATAGACGATAGAACGTTTCAAGTTAACATAATAAATACAAACCGAATAAGACAGGAAAGAACAACAGAAGACGAAGAAACGAATGGCATAGAAAAGGAGAAACAAGATTTCATAATAAGCATAACTAGAGAAGAACAACAGAAAGACAAGGAACTAAAGAACATCATAGAAGAATTAAAAAGAGGAAAGAAAGGCAAATGGGAACATTTCCATATAGATCAGAAGGATGGAGTGTTAACATATATAGAACCAAAGGCGGGGAAACACCCGAAAGTATACGTATCAGAACAACTCAGACCCCAAGTACTGAAAGCTTATCACAAGCAGAATGGACACATGGGTAGAGATAAAATGATAGACGCAATTAAGATAAAATACTACTGGCCAGGAATATATAAGGAAGTCGAACAACACACCGAACACTGTAGAGTATGTAAGACAAGAAATTTAACAGAAAAAGCAGGACCAATGCAAAGTATGGATAAACAATACTTTGCCATGCAAAAGATTAGTATTGACATAACGGGCCCATATCCCACCACAAGATCAGGAAACAGATATATATTACACATAACAGACTGCTACAGTAGATGGCCAGAAAGCAGTCCCATACCCAATAAATAAACAGACACAGCCATTGACATTTTATTAAACAAGTTCATTCCAAGATTTAGCTGTCCACAATGCATACTTACAGATAATGGAGGAGAGTTCACCAGTCAAAAGTTTAAGGATACTTTACGCAAATTAAACATCAAACACATTCAAACTTCCGTATACCACCCACAAGGGAATGCAATTAATGAAAGGCAGCACAGAACATTGAACGACATAATCTCAAAATTGCCAAGGGACCGAGATGAGGAATGGGAAGTGAAGCTAAATCAGGCATTGTCCGCGATAAGAGTAAATAAGAATGAAAGTACAGACTTCTCCCCATTTTTTTCTACTATACGGAAGACATCCGATGTTACCGATAGACAATTTATTACAACCAAGAAGAAGGTGCGTAGGGGAGGAGATACATGAGATCATCATCCAGCAGATGCATGATACTCAAAGAATAGTCTGGAAAAATACAAAACAGAGAAAACACAAATAGCTCCATGATAACACAAGTAGCTCCATGATAACACAAGTAGTTCCATGATAACACAAATAGCTCCGTGATAACACAAGTAGCACCATGATAACACAAGTAGTTCCATGATAACACAAATATCTCCATGATAATACAAGTAGCACCATGACAACACAAGTAGCACCATGATAACACAAGTAGCACCATGATAACATAAGTAGCACCATAACACAAGTAGCTCCCTGACAACACAAGTAGCTCCATGATAACACAAGTAGCTCCATGATAACACAAATAGCTCCGTGATAACACAAGTAGTTCCATGATAACATAAGTAGCACCATAACACAAGTAGCTCCCTGACAACACAAGTAGCTCCATGATAACACAAATAGCTCCGTGATAACACAAGTAGTTCCATGATAACACAAATAGCTCCGTGATAACACAAATATCTCCATGATAATACAAGTAGCACTATGACAACACAAGTAGCACCATGATAACACAAGTAGCACCATGATAACATAAGTAGCTCCATGATAACACAAGTAGCTCCATGATAACACAAGTAGTTCCATGATAACACAAGTAGTTCCATGATAACACAAGTAGCTCCATGATAACACAAGTAGTTCCATGATAACACAAGTAGCTCCATGATAACACAAGTAGTTCCATGATAACACAAATAGCTCCGTGATAACACAAATATCTCCATGATAATACAAGTAGCACCATGACAACACAAGTAGCACCATGATAACACAAGTAGCACCATGATAACATAAGTAGCTCCATGATAACACAAGTAGCTCCATGATAACACAAGTAGCTCCATGATAACACAAGTAGCACCATGACAACACAAGTAGCTCCATGATAACATAAATAGCTCCATGATAACACAAGTATCACCATGACAACATGAATAGCACCATGATAACACAAGCAGCTCCTTGATAACACAAATAGCACCATGATAACACAAGTAGCTGAAACACATATAAACCTAAATATAATAAATAGATATAAACACAAACAAAATAATGACCCACAGAAGAGATATAAACACAAACAAAATTACGACCCACAGAATAGATATAAACAGAAACAAAATAATGACCCAAAGAAGAGATATAAACACAAACCAAATAATGACCCACAGAAGAGAAATAAACGCAAACAAAATAATGACCAAAAGAAAAGATATAAACACAAACAAAATAATGACCCAAAGAAGAGATATAAACACAAACAAAATTACGACCCACAGAATAGATATAAACACAAACAAAATAATGACCCAAAGAAGAGATATAAACACAAACAAAATAATGACCCAAAGAAGAGATATAAACACAAACCAAATAATGACCCACATAAGAGATATAAACGCAAACAAAATAATGACCCAAAGAAGAGATATAAACACAAACAAAATAATGACCCAAAGAAGAGATATAAACACAAATAAAATTAAGACCCACAGAATAGATATAAACACAAACAAAATAATGACCCAGGAAGAGATATAAACACAAACAAAATAATGACCCAAAGAAGAGATATAAACACAAACAAAATAATGTCCCACTAAAGAGATATAAATGAAACAATGATCCACAGAAACCTACCTTTCTCAACAGTTAATGACTTTAGAATGACAAGAGAAAAGGGACTTGTGTCATCAACTCATGCTGAGGGCACAGTGGAGCATGCCCATCCTAAGAAGGTCAAAAAGAAGGTATTTATGTAATTGTTGTTATGTTCTCCTGGGTGCAAGCATTCCGTGTACAAGGTGTACAGGAAGAAGCAGAACCCACTTGTGCACTCTTTGTCTTTAGTCTCTACTAATCTACTACTGGATAGCTTGGTGTCATGGCATGGAAAACAGTCAACAACAGAACTGATACGATGCACTGTAGATAGAAGATTGTGGAGGGACATGATCGCCTACGCCAACCGGCAGGGTACATGATGATGATGAATCTACTCCTTGTCTTTGCTCTCTACTAATCTACTCCTTGTCTTTGCTCTCTACTAATGCACTCCTTGTCTTTGGTCTGTACTAATCTACTCCTTGTCTTTGGTCTCTACTAATCCACTCCTTGTCTTTGGTCTCTACTAATCCACACCTTGTCTTTTCTCTCTACTAATCCACTCTTTGTCTTCAGTCTCTACTAATCTACTCCTTGTCTTTGGTCTCTACTAATCTACTCCTTGTCTTTGGTCTCTACTAATCTACTCCTTGTCTTTGGTCTCTACTAATCTACTCCTTGTCTTTGGTCTCTACTAATCTACTCCTTGTCTTTGGTCTCTACTAATCTACTCCTTGTCTTTGGTCTCTACTAATCTACTCCTTGTCTTCGGTCTCTACTAATCTACTCCTTATCTTTGGTCTCTACTAATCTACTCCTTGTCTTCGGTCTCTACTAATCTACTCCTTGTCTTTGGTCTCTACTAATCTACTCCTTGTCTTTGGTCTCTACTAATCTACTCCTTGTCTTAGGTCTCTACTAATCCACTCCTTGTCTTTGGTCTCTACTAATCTACTCCTTTTCTTAGGTCTCTACTAATCCACTCCTTGTCTTTGCTCTCTACTAATCCACTCCTTGTCTTTGGTCTCTACTAATCCACTCCTTGTCTTTGGTCTCTACTAATCTACTCCTTGTCTTCGGTCTCTACTAATCTACTCCTTGTCTTCGGTCTCTACTAATCTACTCCTTGTCTTCGGTCTCTACTAATCTACTCCTTGTCTTTGGTCTCTACTAATCTACTCCTTGTCTTTGGTCTCTACTAATCTACTCCTTGTCTTTGGTCTCTACTAATCTACTCCTTGTCTTCAGTCTCTACTAATCTACTCCTTGTCTTTGCTCTCTACTAATCCACTCCTTGTCTTTGGTCTCTACTAATTCACTCTTGTCTTTGGTCTCTACTAATCTACTCCTTGTCTTCGGTCTCTACTAATCTACTCCTTGTCTTTGGTCTCTACTAATCTACTCCTTGTCTTTGGTCTCTACTAATCTACTCCTTGTCTTTGGTCTCTGCTAATCTACTCCTTGTCTTTGGTCTCTGCTAATCTACTCCTTGTCTTTGGTCTCTACTAATCTACTCCTTGTCTTTGGTCTCTACTAATCTACTCCTTGTCTTCGGTCTCTGCTAATCTACTCCTTGTCTTTGGTCTCTACTAATCTACTCCTTGTCTTTGGTCTCTACTAATCTACTCCTTGTCTTTGGTCTCTACTAATCTACTCCTTGTCTTTGGTCTCTGCTAATCTACTCCTTGTCTTTGGTCTCTACTAATCTACTCCTTGTCTTTGGTCTCTGCTAATCTACTCCTTGTCTTTGGTCTCTACTAATCTACTCCTTGTCTTTGGTCTCTACTAATCTACTCCTTGTCTTTGGTCTCTACTAATCTACTCCTTGTCTTTGGTCTCTGCTAATCTACTCCTTGTCTTTGGTCTCTACTAATCTACTCCTTGTCTTTGGTCTCTACTAATCTACTCCTTGTCTTTGGTCTCTACTAATCTACTCCTTGTCTTTGGTCTCTGCTAATCTACTCCTTGTCTTTGGTCTCTACTAATCTACTCCTTGTCTTTGGTCTCTACTAATCTACTCCTTGTCTTTGGTCTCTACTAATCTACTCCTTGTCTTTGGTCTCTGCTAATCTACTCCTTGTCTTTGGTCTCTGCTAATCTACTCCTTGTCTTTGGTCTCTACTAATCTACTCCTTGTCTTTGGTCTCTGCTAATCTACTCCTTGTCTTTGGTCTCTACTAATCTACTCCTTGTCTTTGGTCTCTACTAATCTACTCCTTGTCTTTGGTCTCTACTAATCTACTCCTTGTCTTTGGTCTCTACTAATCTACTCCTTGTCTTTGGTCTCTACTAATCTACTCCTTGTCTTTGGTCTCTACTAATCTACTCCTTGTCTTTGGTCTCTACTAATCTACTCCTTGTCTTTGGTCTCTACTAATCTACTCCTTGTCTTTGGTCTCTACTAATCTACTCCTTGTCTTTGGTCTCTACTAATCTACTCCTTGTCTTTGGTCTCTGCTAATCTACTCCTTGTCTTTGGTCTCTACTAATCTACTCCTTGTCTTTGGTCTCTACTAATCTACTCCTTGTCTTTGGTCTCTACTAATCTACTCCTTGTCTTTGGTCTCTACTAATCTACTCCTTGTCTTTGGTCTCTGCTAATCTACTCCTTGTCTTTGGTCTCTGCTAATCTACTCCTTGTCTTTGGTCTCTACTAATCTACTCCTTGTCTTTGGTCTCTACTAATCCACTCCTTGTCTTTGGTCTCTACTAATCTACTCCTTGTCTTTGGTCTCTGCTAATACCATGTTTTGTTTGTTTTCGAGAATACTTTAGCGAAGTCTTCCAGTGGTCAAAGACTGTTGAGGGCAACAGTGTCCTCACGAGCCAGGGCTAGAAGTGTCAGCCCTAAGTCTGGCCCATGGGTTCCTGCTCCTGGAAAAGCCACTAGAGGAGGTCGTCTACCCTGGCAGGTCAGAAAAGAATTGTCATCATTTTGTTTTATTTTCTTGTTTTTATTGGTCAGAATTGTTTGTCTCAGTGTAGCTCAAACTATGTTTGTTCCTTTGGCCAGCTAATCTGGTATCTTCTAAGTGCTGCTTTCTCAAATGTTGAGAAACTCTTTCTACTGAAGTGTCAAGATGAACATCTATTTATGAAGGTTTGTTAATAACATTGAGGGTTGTTGTACAATTACACTGTGAGGGTTGTTGTATGCTTACACTGTGAGGGTTGTTGTAGAATTACACTGTGAGGGTTGTTGTATGATTACACCATGAGGGTTGTTGTATGCTTACACTATGAGGGTTGTTGTACAATTACACTGTGAGGGTTGTTGTATGCTTACACCGTGAGGGTTGTTGTAGAATTACACTGTGAGGGTTGTTGTATAATTACACTGTGAGGGTTGTTGTACGATTACACTGTGAGGGTTGTTGTACAATTACACTGTGAGGGTTGTTGTATGCTTACACCGTGAGGGTTGTTGTAGAATTACACTGTGAGGGTTGTTGTATAATTACACTGTGAGGGTTGTTGTACGATTACACTGTGAGGGTTGTTGTATGATTACACTGTGAGGGTTGTTGTATGATTACACTATGAGGGTTGTTGTACAATTACACTGTGAGGGTTGTTGTACGATTACACTGTGAGGGTTGTTGTATGCTTACACTGTGATGGTTGTTGTATGATTACACTGTGAGGGTTGTTGTATGCTTACACTGTGAGGGTTGTTGTATGATTACACCGTGAGAGTGGTTGTATGCTTACACTATGAGGGTTTGTTGTATGATTACACCATGAGGGTTGTTGTATGATTACACTGTGAGGTTTGTTGTATGATTACACCGTGAGGGTTGTTGTATGCTTACACAGTGAGGGTTGTTGTATGCTTACACCGTGAGGGTTGTTGTACGATTACACTGTGAGGGTTGTTGTATGATTACACTGTGAGGGTTGTTGTATGCTTACACTATGAGGGTTGTTGTATGGTTACACTGTGAGGGTTGTTGTATGATTACACTGTGAGGGTTGTTGTATGATTACACTATGAGGGTTGTTGTACAATTACACTGTAAGAGTTGTTGTATGATTACACTGTGAGGGTTGTTGTATGATTACACTATGAGGGTTGTTGTACAATTACACTATGAGGGTTGTTGTATGATTACACTATGAGGGTTGTTGTACAATTACACTATGAGGGTTGTACAATTACACTGTGAGGGTTGTTGTATAATTACACTATGAGGGTTGTTGTACAATTACACTATGAGGGTTGTTGTATGATTACACTATGAGGGTTGTTGTACAATTACACTTTTAGGGTTGTTGTACGATTACACTGTGAGGGTTGTTGTATACTTACACTGTGATGGTTGTTGTATGATTACACTGTGAGGGTTGTTGTATGATTACACTGTGAGGGTTGTTGTATGATTACACTGTGAGGGTTGTTGTATGATTACACTGTGAGGGTTGTTGTATACTTACACTGTGATGGTTGTTGTATGATTACACTGTGATGGTTGTTGTATGATTACACTGTGAGGGTTGTTGTATACTTACACTGTGAGAGTTGTTGTATGCTTACACTATGAGGGTTGTTGTATGATTACACCATGAGGGTTGTTGCATGTTTACACTGTGAGATGTTGCATGTTTACACTGCGAGATGTTGCACGTTTACACTGAGAGATGTTGCACGTTTACACTGAGATGTTGCACGTTTACACTGTGGGACATATGTACACCATTGTAAGTTGCATATTTCCACCTTCTACAATTGTCAGCTTTCCTGCTGGAGCTATCTTCCATTCAATCCACGTCCTGTGACCAGTCAATCAAATTAGCCAAACTAAAGTATACAAGTAATATGGCAGGTGCATGTTATTATTTGTTGTTATCAAAATATATGTATCACCACTACCTTTTACTTGTGTAATTTGTCATTTTTTGTGTTTGGAAATTTATATTATGAAATGTCATGTTTGCTGACATATGAAATGTCATGTTTGCTGACATATGAACTAATTTTGTTGTCTTTGGGAAAAAAAAACGGTATACATGTAATTTTTATTGACAAATACATATATTATTTTTCTATCATTGGAATTACATGTAATTTTTGTTGACCAAAAAGCACAAATTGGTTTGAAATACTTGAAACTTCCAGAAATAGTTGAAACTGTCAGAAATAGTTGAAACTGCCAGAAATACTTGAAACTGCCAGAAATAGTTGAAACTGCCAGAAATACTTGAAACTGCCAGAAATAGTTGAAACTGCCAGAAATACTTGAAACTGCCAGAAATACTTGAAACTACCAGAAATAGTTGAAACTGCCAGAAATACTTGAAACTACCAGAAATAGTTGAAACTGCCAGAAATACTTGAAACTGCCAGAAATAGTTGAAACTGCCAGAAATACTTGAAACTGCCAGAAATAGTTGAAACTGCCAGAAATAGTTGAAACTGCCAGAAATACTTGAAACTACCAGAAATAGTTGAAACTGCCAGAAATACTTGAAACTGCCAGAAATACTTGAAACTGCCAGAAATACTTGAAACTGCCAGAAATAGTTGATAAAATGAATACAGTGTTATTTTAATGCAGCTCCTGTGGCCAAAGTTATTATTAGGCTGACTGTAAAGTTTAACCAGCAGAGTGGGATGACCTAGTCATTTCTATTTTGAGTTACATTCAATCATCTCTGTGGTCATCTCTGTGGTCATCTCTGTGGTCATCTCTGTGGTCATCTCTGTGGTCATCTCTGTGGTCATCATCTCTGTGGTCATCTCTGTGGTCATCTCTGTGGCCATCATCTCTGTGGTCATCTCTGTGGTCATCTCTGTGGTCATCATCTCTGTGGTCATCTCTGTGGTCATCTCTGTGGTCATCTCTGTGGCCATCATCTCTGTGGTCATCTCTGTGGTCATCTCTGTGGTCATCATCTCTGTGGTCATCTCTGTGGTCATCATCTCTGTGGTCATCTCTGTGGTCATCTCTGTGGCCATCATCTCTGTGGTCATCTCTGTGGTCATCTCTGTGGTCATCTCTGTGGTCATCTCTGTGGCCATCATCTCTGTGGTCATCTCTGTGGCCATCATCTCTGTGGTCATCTCTGTGGTCATCTCTGTGGTTATCTCTGTGGCCATCATCTCTGTGGTCATCTCTGTGGCCATCATCTCTGTGGTCATCTCTGTGGCCATCATCTCTGTGGTCATCTCTGTGGCCATCATCTCTGTGGTCATCTCTGTGGTCATCTCTGTGGTCATCTCTGTGGTCATCTCTGTGGTCATCTCTGTGGTCATCTCTGTGGTCATCTCTGTGGTCATCTCTGTGGTCATCTCTGTGGTCATCTCTGTGGCCATCATCTCTGTGGCCATCATCTCTGTGGTCATCTCTGTGGTCATCTCTGTGGTCATCTCTGTGGTCATCTCTGTGGTCATCTCTGTGGTCATCTCTGTGGTCATCTCTGTGGCCATCATCTCTGTGGTCATCTCTGTGGCCATCTCTGTGGTCATCTCTGTGGTCATCTCTGTGGTTATCTCTGTGGTTATCTCTGTGGTTATCTCTGTGGTCATCTCTGTGGTCATCTCTGTGGTCATCTCTGTGGCCATCTCTGTGGTTATCTCTGTGGTTATCTCTGTGGTTATCTCTGTGGTCATCTCTGTGGTTATCTCTGTGGTTATCTCTGTGGCCATCTCTGTGGTCATCTCTGTGGTCATCTCTGTGGTCATCTCTGTGGCCATCATCTCTGTGGTCATCTCTGTGGTCATCTCTGTGGCCATCATCTCTGTGGTCATCTCTGTGGTCATCTCTGTGGTTATCTCTGTGGTCATCTCTGTGGTTATCTCTGTGGTTATCTCTGTGGTCATCTCTGTGGTCATCTCTGTGGTTATCTCTGTGGTCATCTCTGTGGTCATCTCTGTGGTTATCTCTGTGGTCATCTCTGTGGTTATCTCTGTAGTCATCTCTGTGGTTATCTCTGTGGTCATCTATGTGGTTATCTCTGTGGTTATCTCTGTGGTTATCTCTGTGGTCATCTCTGTGGTTATCTGTGGTTATCTCTGTGGTCATCTCTGTGGTCATCTCTGTGGTTATCTCTGTGGTCATCTCTGTGGTTATCTCTGTAGTCATCTCTGTGGTTATCTCTGTGGTCATCTCTGTGGTTATCTCTGTGGTCATCTCTGTAGTCATCTCTGTGGTCATCTCTGTGGTCATCTCTGTGGTCATCTCTGTGGTCATCTCTGTGGTCATCTCTGTGGTCATCTCTGTGGTCATCTCTGTGGTTATCTCTGTGGTCATCTCTGTGGTCATCTCTGTGGTTATCTCTGTGGTCATCTCTGTGGTCATCTCTGTGGCCATCATCTCTGTGGTCATCTCTGTGGTCATCTCTGTGGTCATCTCTGTGGTTATCTCTGTGGTCATCTCTGTGGTTATCTCTGTGGTCATCTCTGTGGTCATCTCTGTGGTCATCTCTGTGGTTATCTCTGTGGCCATCATCTCTGTGGTCATCTCTGTGGTCATCTCTGTGGTTATCTCTGTGGTTATCTCTGTGGCCATCATCTCTGTGGTCATCTCTGTGGTCATCTCTGTAGTCATCTCTGTGGTCATCTCTGTAGTCATCTCTGTGGTCATCTCTGTGGTTATCTCTGTGGTCATCTCTGTGGTCATCTCTGTGGTCATCTCTGTGGTCATCTCTGTGGCCATCATCTCTGTGGTCATCTCTGTGGCCATCATCTCTGTGGTCATCTCTGTGGTCATCTCTGTGGTTATCTCTGTGGTCATCTCTGTGGTTATCTCTGTGGTCATCTCTGTAGTCATCTCTGTGGTTATCTCTGTGGTCATCTCTGTGGTCATCTCTGTGGTTATCTCTGTGGTCATCTCTGTAGTCATCTCTGTGGTCATCTCTGTGGTCATCTCTGTGGTCATCTCTGTGGTTATCTCTGTGGTCATCATCTCTCTGTGGTCATCTCTGTGGTCATCTCTGTGGCCATCATCTCTGTGGTCATCTCTGTGGTCATCTCTGTGGTTATCTCTGTGGCCATCATCTCTGTGGTCATCTCTGTGGCCATCATCTCTGTGGTCATCTCTGTGGCCATCATCTCTGTGGTCATCTCTGTGGCCATCATCTCTGTGGTCATCTCTGTGGTCATCTCTGTGGTCATCTCTGTGGTCATCTCTGTGGTCATCTCTGTGGTCATCTCTGTGGTCATCTCTGTGGTCATCTCTGTGGTCATCTCTGTGGTCATCTCTGTGGTCATCTCTGTGGCCATCATCTCTGTGGTCATCTCTGTGGTCATCTCTGTGGTCATCTCTGTGGTCATCTCTGTGGTCATCTCTGTGGTCATCTCTGTGGTCATCTCTGTGGCCATCATCTCTGTGGTCATCTCTGTGGCCATCTCTGTGGTCATCTCTGTGGTCATCTCTGTGGTTATCTCTGTGGTTATCTCTGTGGTTATCTCTGTGGTCATCTCTGTGGTCATCTCTGTGGTCATCTCTGTGGCCATCTCTGTGGTTATCTCTGTGGTCATCTCTGTGGTTATCTCTGTGGTCATCTCTGTGGTTATCTCTGTGGTTATCTCTGTGGTCATCTCTGTGGTCATCTCTGTGGTCATCTCTGTGGTCATCTCTGTGGCCATCATCTCTGTGGTCATCTCTGTGGTCATCTCTGTGGCCATCATCTCTGTGGTCATCTCTGTGGTCATCTCTGTGGTTATCTCTGTGGTCATCTCTGTGGTTATCTCTGTGGTTATCTCTGTGGTCATCTCTGTGGTCATCTCTGTGGTTATCTCTGTGGTCATCTCTGTGGTCATCTCTGTGGTTATCTCTGTGGTCATCTCTGTGGTTATCTCTGTAGTCATCTCTGTGGTTATCTCTGTGGTCATCTCTGTGGTTATCTCTGTGGTTATCTCTGTGGTTATCTCTGTGGTCATCTCTGTGGTATCTGTGGTTATCTCTGTGGTCATCTCTGTGGTCATCTCTGTGGTTATCTCTGTGGTCATCTCTGTGGTTATCTCTGTAGTCATCTCTGTGGTTATCTCTGTGGTCATCTCTGTGGTTATCTCTGTGGTCATCTCTGTAGTCATCTCTGTGGTCATCTCTGTGGTCATCTCTGTGGTCATCTCTGTGGTCATCTCTGTGGTCATCTCTGTGGTCATCTCTGTGGTCATCTCTGTGGTTATCTCTGTGGTCATCTCTGTGGTCATCTCTGTGGTTATCTCTGTGGTCATCTCTGTGGTCATCTCTGTGGCCATCATCTCTGTGGTCATCTCTGTGGTCATCTCTGTGGTCATCTCTGTGGTTATCTCTGTGGTCATCTCTGTGGTTATCTCTGTGGTCATCTCTGTGGTCATCTCTGTGGTCATCTCTGTGGTCATCTCTGTGGTTATCTCTGTGGCCATCATCTCTGTGGTCATCTCTGTGGTCATCTCTGTGGTTATCTCTGTGGTTATCTCTGTGGCCATCATCTCTGTGGTCATCTCTGTGGTCATCTCTGTAGTCATCTCTGTGGTCATCTCTGTGGTCATCTCTGTGGTCATCTCTGTGGTTATCTCTGTGGTCATCTCTGTGGTCATCTCTGTGGTCATCTCTGTGGCCATCATCTCTGTGGTCATCTCTGTGGCCATCTCTGTGGTTATCTCTGTGGCCATCTCTGTGGTTATCTCTGTGGTCATCTCTGTAGTCATCTCTGTGGTTATCTCTGTGGTCATCTCTGTGGTCATCTCTGTGGTTATCTCTGTGGTCATCTCTGTAGTCATCTCTGTGGTCATCTCTGTGGTCATCTCTGTGGTCATCTCTGTGGTTATCTCTGTGGTCATCATCTCTGTGGTCATCTCTGTGGTCATCTCTGTGGTCATCTCTGTGGTCATCTCTGTGGTCATCTCTGTGGTTATCTCTGTGGTTATCTCTGTGGTTATCTCTGTGGTCATCATCTCTGTGGCCATCATCTCTGTGGTCATCTCTGTGGTCATCTCTGTGGTCATCTCTGTGGTCATCTCTGTGGCCATCATCTCTGTGGTCATCTCTGTGGTCATCTCTGTGGTTATCTCTGTGGTTATCTCTGTGGTTATCTCTGTGGTTATCTCTGTGGTCATCTCTGTGGTCATCTCTGTGGCCATCATCTCTGTGGTCATCTCTGTGGCCATCATCTCTGTGGTCATCTCTGTGGTCATCTCTGTGGCCATCATCTCTGTGGTCATCTCTGTGGTCATCTCTGTGGTCATCTCTGTGGTCATCTCTGTGGTCATCTCTGTGGTCATCTCTGTGGTTATCTCTGTGGTCATCTCTGTGGTCATCTCTGTGGTCATCTCTGTGGCCATCATCTCTGTGGTCATCTCTGTGGTCATCTCTGTGGTCATCTCTGTGGTTATCTCTGTGGTCATCTCTGTGGTCATCTCTGTGGTCATCTCTGTGGCCATCATCTCTGTGGTCATCTCTGTGGCCATCATCTCTGTGGCCATCATCTCTGTGGCCATCATCTCTGTGGTCATCTCTGTGGCCATCATCTCTGTGGTCATCTCTGTGGTCATCATCTCTGTGGTCATCTCTGTGGCCATCATCTCTGTGGTCATCTCTGTGGCCATCATCTCTGTGGTCATCTCTGTGGTCATCTCTGTGGTCATCTCTGTGGTCATCTCTGTGGCCATCATCTCTGTGGTCATCTCTGTGGTCATCTCTGTGGTCATCTCTGTGGTCATCTCTGTGGTCATCTCTGTAGTCATCTCTGTGGTCATCTCTGTGGTTATCTCTGTGGTTATCTCTGTGGTCATCTCTGTGGTTATCTCTGTGGTTATCTCTGTGGTCATCTCTGTAGTCATCTCTGTGGTCATCTCTGTAGTCATCTCTGTGGTTATCTCTGTGGTCATCTCTGTGGTGATCTCTGTGGTCATCTCTGTAGTCATCTCTGTGGTCATCTCTGTAGTCATCTCTGTGGTCATCTCTGTGGTTATCTCTGTGGTCATCTCTGTAGTCATCTCTGTGGTCATCTCTGTAGTCATCTCTGTAGTCATCTCTGTGGTCATCTCTGTGGTCATCTCTGTGGTCATCTCTGTGGTTATCTCTGTGGTCATCTCTGTGGTTATCTCTGTGGTCATCTCTGTGGCCATCATCTCTGTGGTCATCTCTGTGGCCATCTCTGTGGCCATCATCTCTGTGGTCATCTCTGTGGTCATCTCTGTGGTCATCTCTGTGGCCATCATCTCTGTGGTCATCTCTGTGGCCATCATCTCTGTGGTCATCTCTGTGGCCATCATCTCTGTGGTCATCTCTGTGGTCATCTCTGTAGTCATCTCTGTGGTCATCATCTCTGTGGTCATCTCTGTGGCCATCATCTCTGTGGTCATCTCTGTGGTCATCTCTGTGGCCATCATCTCTGTGGTCATCTCTGTGGCCATCATCTCTGTGGTCATCTCTGTAGTCATCTCTGTGGTCATCATCTCTGTGGTCATCTCTGTGGCCATCATCTCTGTGGTCATCTCTGTGGCCATCATCTCTGTGGTCATCTCTGTGGTCATCTCTGTGGTTATCTCTGTGGTCATCTCTGTGGTCATCTCTGTGGTCATCTCTGTGGTCATCTCTGTAGTCATCTCTGTGGCCATCATCTCTGTGGTCATCTCTGTGGTCATCTCTGTGGTTATCTCTGTGGTCATCTCTGTGGTCATCTCTGTGGTCATCTCTGATTTTGTCTGCTGCAAGCATTTCTGAACATCTCCCTGGTTGTTATATCAATTATTTCTCTTATTTACTAAAAACATTTCTGCACATCTCCCTGGTTGTTATATCAATTATTTCTCTTATTTACAACAAACATTTCTGCACATCTCCCTGGTTGTTATATCAATTATTTCTCTTATTTACAACAAACATTTCTGCACATCTCCCTGGTTGTTATATCAATTATTTCTCTTATTTACAACAAACATTTCTGCACATCTCCCTGGTTGTTATATCAATTATTTCTCTTATTTACAACAAACATTTCTGCACATCTCCCTGGTTGTTATATCAATTATTTCTCTTATTTACTACAAACATTTCTGCACATCTCCCTGGTTGTTATATCAATTATTTCTCTTATTTACTACAAACATTTCTGAACATCTCCCTGATTGTTATATCAATTATTTCTCTTATTTACAACGAACATTTCTGCACATCTCCCTGGTTGTTATATCAATTATTTCTCTTATTTACTACAAACATTTCTGCACATCTCCCTGGTTGTTATATCAATTATTTCTCTTATTTACTACAAACACTTCTGAACATCTCTCTGGTTGTTATATCAATTATTTCTCTTATTTACTACAAACATTTCTGCACATCTCCCTGGTTATATCAATTATTTCTCTTATTTACTACAAACATTTCTGCACATCTCCCTGGTTGTTATAACAATTATTTCTCTTATTTACTACAAACATTTCTGAACATCTCCCTGGTTGTTATATCAATTATTTCTCTTATTTACTACAAACATTTCTGAACATCTCTCTGATGATTTTCTTTCATCTATCAACATCTATGTCTTGACTATTACCCTAGAATCTTTAACATTTTTCTTGACTATTAACCTAGAATCTTTAAGATCTATGTCTTGACTATTACCCTAGAATCTTTAACATCTTTGTCTTGACTATTACCCTAGAATCTTTAAGATCTTTGTCTTTACTATTACCCTAGAATCTTTAAAATCTATGTCTTGACTATTACCCTAGAATCTTTAATATCTTTGTCTTGACTATTACCCTAGAATCTTTAGGATCTTTGTCTTGGTTATTACTCTGGAATCTTTAAGATCTTTGTCTTGATTATTACCGTAGAATTTTTCAGATCTTTGTCTTGACTATTACCCTAGAAATTTTAAGATCTTTGTCTTGATTAATACCCAAGAATCTTTAACATCTTTGTCTTGACTATTACCCTAGAATCTTTAAGATATTTGTCTTGACTATTACCCTAGAATCTTTAAGATCCTTGTCTTGACTATTACCCTAGAATCTTTAAGATGCTTGTTTTGACTATTACCCTATAATCTTTAAGATCTTTGTCTTGATTAATACCCTAGAATCTTTAAGATGTTTGTTTTGACTATTACCCTCCAAGATCTTTGTCTTGATTAATACCCTAGAATCTTTAACATCTTTGTTTTGACTATTACCCTAGAATCTTTAAGATCTTTGTTTTGACTATTACCCTAGAATCTTTAACATCTTTGTTTTGACTATTGCCTCAGAGATCTTCAACTCTTTCAGGACCAGGAAAGCAAACATGTTATTTTAGGCTTTTAGGCCAGATTAATTTTCCATGTCTCAAAAAATGTCATCATATACCTTTTCCATTTGACTACTTCACACAATAATTGAGATGAATGTGGTATGTGTTATACATCACTGGAGAGGAAAATGGATACAGAAAACGAAAATAGCAATATATTTATATCATCATTGAGTGCCGTCTCCTCAACGAAGGTTGGCTACCATGTATCGCCATTCTACTCTGTTTCTTGCTTTGATGGTGCAGCTTGTCATAGATTGACTTGTCCATCTTTTGATGTTACTCGTCCATGTTAGTTTTGGTCTGCCTCTGTCTCTTTTACCTTGTATTTTCCCTACCAATATTACTTTTAGTAGGCTGTTGTGTCTTTTAACATGGCCCAAAAATTTCATTTGTCTTGTTTTAATTGTATTTAGTAGTTCACTTTTTATTTTTAGTTGTTTTAAAACTTGATCGTTTGTTATCTTTCCGTTTCCATCCAATTCTACCTATTCTTCTATAAATCCACATTTCAAAGGCTTCAATTTTCTGTTCTGTTTTTTTGTCTAATGTCCATTGTTTCTGCACCATACAGGAATATCGAGAAGATGTATCATTTTGCTATTCTTAGTTTCAGCCCTGCTGTTATTTATTTTGTTGTTAGTATATTTTTCATGGCATTAAAATTACTTTTTGCCTACCTATTCTTTTGTTTATTTCAATTTTACATTTTCCATCATTGGTTATAGTATGTCCCAGGTAGTTGTAGCTCTGAACTGTCTCCAGATGTATTCCCTTAACTGTGATATTTATTTGTAGGTCTTGGGAATTTTCTTTGTTTATGATCATAGTTTAAAGGACAAGAGGTAGGGTTCAATCCCAATCGACGGCTTCCGGGTTCACCCAGCCTTAAATGGGTATCAGATTTTTTTGGGGGGAAAGTAAAGCGGCACTGGCGTAATACCAACCACATTACCCCAAAAATCATGTGCCGAAGGTCTGTAAAATTTATGGTCAATAAAACCATATTTCCTATACGCCACTTGGCGTGAAAGGGGTACTTAACTTTACTTTTATGATCATAGTTTTAGTCTTTTTGATATTCATATCTAGTCCATATTTTTTGCTTGTTATGTTTATCACATTAAGCAATTGTTGTAGGTCTTTAGGATTTTCTGCTAGTAGAACAGTATCATCAGCATATCTTAGGTTATTGATTATCTTTCCATTAATGTTTAGGCCTGGCATCTGTGAAATGTTTTTAAAGATTTGCTCAGTGTATAGATTGAACAAGCTTGGTGATAGGATGCATCCTTGTCTTACTCCTCTTTTTATGTCCATGGGCGTAGAGTTCTCCTTGTTATATTTTATTATTGCTGTTTGCTCCCAGTATAGATTACATATTAGTTGTATGTCTGTGTCGTCCAGATTTATATCTTTTAGGCAGACTATAAGTTGATTATGGTGTATTCTATCAAAAGCTTTGGTGTAGTCTATGAAGCAGGCATATATTGGTTTGTTTACTTCTATGTACTTTTCAATCAATGTTCTCCTGCAGAATATGGCTTCTTTTGTCCCACTTTTTTTCCTGAATCCAAATTGTTGCTCATCTAATTCAGTATTGATTTTATTCTGAATCCTTCCTGTATAACTTTTAGTAACATTTTTGTTACCTGGCTCATTAGGCTTATTGTTCTGAAATCACTGCATCTAACTGCACCATTCTTTTTAGGCAATGCAATGAAAGTTGATGTTTTTAGTTCATTTGGTATGTATCCTGTATGGTATATGTCATTGCATATGTCTGTGATGACTTAATGCCAAAATCTTCTAGTGCCTGTATCATCTCTATCTGTATACTGTCAGGTCCTGCTGCCTTTCCCATTTTCATTGTTTTTATAGCTTTTAAACTTCAGGTTTCAGGATTTTGTATTTGTATGTACATTTTCTTCATTTCATTAACAAAATCAAAGTTGAATACATTCGAAAATAAATGTCTAAGGAAAATACTTGGTATAGCGTGGAACGAATTCAAAACAAACGAGGAAATTAGAGAAATCGCCAATCAACCACTAATATCTTCAGTAATAAAGAAAAAACGATGGTCATACGTTGGACATGTGATGAGAAGAGATAATTACTGAATAGTAAAGCAAGATCTCATGTGGGAAGCAACAGGTAAGAGAAAAAGAGAGAGACACTGAGAAGAACATTGCTGAGAGAGGCAAAAGCAACAGGAATCGGCTCCCTCAATGAGATAGTGCTGCTTGCACAGAACAGAGACAAATGGCGAGATTTGATAAAATATCTTGAAAATAATTGAAAACTGCTAGAAGAAAAATTCAGATAAGAGAAGGAGTATCTTGGTCTATACCCTATGGGCCAGCTACGGCTCGAAAGGTTGATGATGATGTACATTTTATAAATGGCTTTTTGATCCTTTCGTCATGAAATAATTCTATTATATATTCCTGCCGTCTATCTATTATATCTTTATTGTCTTTTAGCATTCTTCCCTTTTTGTTTGCAATACTTCCACTTCCTGCAGCTTTTTGTCTTTATTGTATATTGTTAAATATATTTATAATATGTGGTTATTTGTAGGAATAATTATATTTAAAAAAAATAAAATATTCAAGATAGGTAATTTTTAATTTAAAATATTGTAATCTAGCTTGTTCTGCACTATATCGTTTTGGTCGACTGCAAGAAGTACCAGCAGTGGGCGTGGTCATTATGTGACAGAAATTTGAGAAATAAACAATGAATATAAATGAACAATTTTCCAACGTTCAAAGCTCAGACCATGCCAGTATCAGCAGAAAGTGAGAACTCTCCTACTTCCGGAAATCAAGTATTGGTTAAAATAAAAACGAAAGTCAGTGAAAACGAATAAAATATTCAGCGACACCCGAAATATCTGACGTATCGGTGAATAGTTGGAACTCATAAGTTTTATAGAACCGAGGTGTCAGATAATAGTCCTGAAAGAGTTAACATCTTTGTCTTGACTATTACCTCAGAGATCTTTAACATCTTTGTCTTGACTATCACCTCAGAGATCTTTAACATCTTTGTCTTGACTATTACCTCAGAGATCTTTAACATCTTTGTCTTGACTATTACCTCAGAGATCTTTAACATCTTTGTCTTGACTATTACCTCAGAGATCTTTAACATCTTTGTCTTGACTATCACCTCAGAGATCTTTAACATCTTTGTCTTGACTATTACCTCAGAGATCTTTAACATCTTTGTCTTGACTATCACCTCAGAGATCTTTAACATCTTTGTCTTGACTATCACCTCAGAGATCTTTAACATCTTTGTCTTGACTATTACCTCAGAGATCTTTAACATCTTTGTCTTGACTATCACCTCAGAGATCTTTAACACTTTGTTATTGTAGATAATCTTTTCCACATTTTTTTCAACTTATTAGTAGATTGCTTTGTACTGTTTAGTGTCCAGTGTATTTATCTTTATTCAGGACTGCTCTTCTAGTCTTTGCTTTTTCTTACCTTCAGCTTTTTGTATTTGGAGTTGTTTCCCCATAGTCAGTAACTCAACCATGGTAATGAGTTCTTCATTATTGAATGGTTCTCCTGTTCCACTAGCTTGCATGTCTCCCCAGCTTTACCAGAAATGTGTTTCTTAGGGAAGGTCTTCATGTTAGAACTTGATCTGTTGATATCTGTAGGTGATGCTCTCAAAGTTACCAGAAATGTGTTTCTTAGGGAAGGTCTTCATGTTAGAACTTGATCTGTTGATATCTGAAGGTGATGCTCTCAAAGTTACCAGAAATGTGTTTCTTAGGGAAGGTCTTCATGTTAGAGCTTGATCTGTTGATATCTGGAGGTGATGCTTTCAAAGTTACCAGAAATGTGTTTCTTAGGGAAGGTCTTCATGTCAGAACTTGATCTGCTGATATCTGAAGGTGATGCTCTCAAAGTTACCAGAAATGTGTTTCTTAGGGAAGGTCTTCATGTCAGAGCTTGATCTGCTGATATCTGAAGGTGATGCTCTCAAAGTTACCAGAAATGTGTTTCTTAGGGAAGGCCTTCATGTCAGAACTTGATCTGTTGATATCTGAAGGTGATGCTCTCAAAGTTACCAGAAATGTGTTTCTTAGGGAAGGTCTTCATGTTAGAACTTGATCTGCTGATATCTGAAGGTGATGCTCTCAAAGTTACCAGAAATGTGTTTCTTAGGGAAGGTCTTCATGTTAGAACTTGATCTGTTGATATCTGTAGGTGATGCTCTCAAAGTTACCAGAAATGTGTTTCTTAGGGAAGGCCTTCATGTCAGAGCTTGATCTGTTGATATCTGAAGGTGATGCTTTCAAAGTTACCAGAAATGTGTTTCTTAGGGAAGGCCTTCATGTCAGAGCTTGATCTGTTGATATCTGAAGGTGATGCTTTCAAAGTTACCAGAAATGTGTTTCTTAGGGAAGGCCTTCATGTCAGAGCTTGATCTGTTGATATCTGAAGGTGATGCTTTCAAAGTTACCAGAAATGTGTTTCTTAGGGAAGGTCTTCATGTCAGAGCTTGATCTGTTGATATCTGGAGGTGATGCTTTCAAAGTTACCAGAAATGTGTTTCTTAGGGAAGGTCTTTATGTCAGAACTTGATCTGTTGATATCTGAAGGTGATGCTTTCAAAGTTACCAGAAATGTGTTTCTTAGGGAAGGTCTTCATGTTAGAACTTGATCTGCTGATATCTGAAGGTGATGCTCTCAAAGTTACCAGAAATGTGTTTCTTAGGGAAGGCCTTCATGTCAGAACTTGATCTGTTGATATCTGAAGGTGATGCTCTCAAAGTTACCAGAAATGTGTTTCTTAGGGAAGGCCTTCATGTCAGAGCTTGATCTGTTGATATCTGAAGGTGATGCTTTCAAAGTTACCAGAAATGTGTTTCTTAGGGAAGGCCTTCATGTCAGAGCTTGATCTGTTGATATCTGGAGGTGATGCTCTCAAAGTTACCAGAAATGTGTTTCTTAGGGAAGGCCTTCATGTCAGAGCTTGATCTGTTGATATCTGAAGGTGATGCTCTCAAAGTTACCAGAAATGTGTTTCTTAGGGAAGGTCTTTATGTCAGAACTTGATCTATTGATATCTGAAGGTGATGCTTTCAAAGTTACCAGAAATGTGTTTCTTAGGGAAGGTCTTCATGTCAGAACTTGATCTGTTGATATCTGAAGGTGATGCTCTCAAGGTTACCAGAAATGTGTTTCTTAGGGAAGGTCTTCATGTTAGAACTTGATCTGTTGATATCTGAAGGTGATGCTCTCAAGGTTACCAGAAATGTGTTTCTTAGGGAAGGTCTTCATGTTAGAACTTGATCTGTTGATATCTGAAGGTGATGCTTTCAAAGTTACCAGAAATGTGTTTCTTAGGGAAGGCCTTCATGTCAGAACTTGATCTGTTGATATCTGAAGGTGATGCTTTCAAAGTTACCAGAAATGTGTTTCTTAGGGAAGGTCTTCATGTCAGAGCTTGATCTGTTGATATCTGGAGGTGATGCTTTCAAAGTTACCAGAAATGTGTTTCTTAGGGAAGGTCTTTATGTCAGAACTTGATCTGTTGATATCTGAAGGTGATGCTTTCAAAATAACCAGAAATGTGTTTCTTAGGGAAGGTCTTCATGTTAGAACTTGATCTGCTGATATCTGAAGGTGATGCTCTCAAAGTTACCAGAAATGTGTTTCTTAGGGAAGGCCTTCATGTCAGAGCTTGATCTGTTGATATCTGAAGGTGATGCTTTCAAAGTTACCAGAAATGTGTTTCTTAGGGAAGGCCTTCGTGTCAGAACTTGATCTGTTGATATCTGAAGGTGATGCTTTCAAAGTTACCAGAAATGTGTTTCTTAGGGAAGGTCTTCATGTCAGAACTTGATCTGTTGATATCTGAAGGTGATGCTTTCAAAGTTACCAGAAATGTGTTTCTTAGGGAAGGCCTTCGTGTCAGAACTTGATCTGTTGATATCTGAAGGTGATGCTTTCAAAGTTACCAGAAATGTGTTTCTTAGGGAAGGTCTTCATGTCAGAACTTGATCTGCTGATATCTGAAGGTGATGCTTTCAAAGTTACCAGAAATGTGTTTCTTAGGGAAGGCCTTCATGTCAGAGTTTGATCTGTTGATATCTGAAGGTGATGCTTTCAAAGTTACCAGAAATGTGTTTCTTAGGGAAGGCCTTCATGTTAGAACTTGATCTGTTGATATCTGAAGCTGATGCTTTCAAAGTTACCAGAAATGTGTTTCTTAGGGAAGGTCTTCATGTCAGAACTTGATCTGTTGATATCTGAAGGTGATGTTCTCAAAGTTACCAGAAATGTGTTTCTTAGGGAAGGTCTTCATGTCAGAGCTTGATCTGTTGATATCTGAAGGTGATGCTTTCAAAGTTACCAGAAATGTGTTTCTTAGGGAAGGCCTTCATGTCAGAACTTGATCTGTTGATATCTGAAGGTGATGCTTTCAAAGTTACCAGAAATGTGTTTCTTAGGGAAGGCCTTCATGTTAGAACTTGATCTGTTGATATCTGAAGGTGATGCTTTCAAAGTTACCAGAAATGTGTTTCTTAGGGAAGGCCTTCATGTCAGAACTTGATCTGCTGATATCTGAAGGTGATGCTTTCAAAGTTACCAGAAATGTGTTTCTTAGGGAAGGCCTTCATGTCAGAGCTTGATCTGTTGATATCTGAAGGTGATGCTCTCAAAGTTACCAGAAATGTGTTTCTTAGGGAAGGCCTTCATGTCAGAACTTGATCTGCTGATATCTGAAGGTGATGCTTTCAAAGTTACCAGAAATGTGTTTCTTAGGGAAGGTCTTTATGTCAGAACTTGATCTGTCGATATCTGAAGGTGATGCTTTCAAAGTTACCAGAAATGTGTTTCTTAGGGAAGGCCTTCATGTTAGAACTTGATCTGTTGATATCTGAAGGTGATGCTTTCAAAGTTACCAGAAATGTGTTTCTTAGGGAAGGTCTTCATGTCAGAACTTGATCTGTTGATATCTGGAGGTGATGCTCTCAAAGTTACCAGAAATGTGTTTCTTAGGGAAGGCCTTCATGTCAGAACTTGATCTGTTGATATCTGAAGGTGATGCTTTCAAAGTTACCAGAAATGTGTTTCTTAGGGAAGGCCTTCATGTTAGAACTTGATCTGTTGATATCTGAAGGTGATGCTCTCAAAGTTACCAGAAATGTGTTTCTTAGGGAAGGCCTTCATGTTAGAACTTGATCTGTTGATATCTGAAGGTGATGCTCTCAAAGTTACCAGAAATGAGACCAGCACATGGCTCTACTTGGAACAGATTTGAGGGATTGATTTAGGGAAGCAGATCTCTACTGGTGGCCTTATGTGCTAGATGACATAGGCATTGCTGGAAATGATAATCAACATTGACAAGATAAACATCAATAACAGATATATATACATGTATAATGCACACACAAATAATGAGAACCAAACCAGCACAAACAAACAAACATCATGTGTCTCATTTCTGTGTCTCTGTCTTCAGGGGGCCTGTCAGAAACTGGAAGTGATGCATGTCAGAAATAGTGACCTGTCAACAGATGATGAGGAGCGTCTCAGAGGGGAGGTCAGGACGTATGAGAAGAAGATCACCAACCTTATAAATGAGGTTGGCACTCTGAGAAATGAGGTACTCATGGTCCAATCTCTTATTGATTTGTTTGATTTATCAACTCTTCCCGTTACACAATCTTGTTTGCTCTTAGTACATGCAACCATTACTCTGAGAAATGAGATAACCTTGGTACATGCAACAATTACTCTGAGAAATGAGATAACCTGGGTACATGCAACCATTACTCTGAGAAATGAGATAACCTGGGTACATGCAACAATTACTCTGAGAAATGAGATAACCTGGGTACATGCAACCATTACTCTGAGAAATGAGATAACCTGGGTACATGCAACCATTACTCTGAGAAATGAGATAACCTGGGTACATGCAACAATTACTCTGAGAAATGAGATAACCTGGGTACATGCAACCATTACTCTGAGAAATGAGATAACCTGGGTACATGCAACCATTACTCTGAGAAATGAGATAACCTTGGTACATGCAACCATTACTCTGAGAAATGAGATAACCTTGGTACATGCAACAATTATTCTGAGAAATGAGATAACCTGGGTACATGCAACCATTACTCTGAGAAATGAGATAACCTGGGTACATGCAACCATTGCTCTGAGAAATGAGATAACATGGGTACATGCAACCATTACTCTGAGAAATGAGATAACATGGGTACATGCAACCATTACACTGAGAAATGAGATAACCTGGGTACATGCAACCTTTACTCTGAGAAATGAGATAACATGGGTACATGCAACCATTAGATGTTGTCTGTGTGGTGATGTTTGTGTCATAGATGTTGTCTGTGTAGTGATGTTTGTGTCATAGATGTTGTCTGTGTGGTGATGTTTGTGTCATAGATGTTGTCTGTGTGGTGATGTTTGTGTCATAGATGTTGTCTGTGTGGTGATGTTTGTATCATAGATGCTGTCTGTGTGGTGATGTTTGTGTCATATATGTTGTCTGTGTGGTGATGTTTGTGTCATAGATGTTGTCTGTGTGGTGATGTTTGTGTCATAGATGTTGTCTGTGTGGTGTTGTTTGTGTCATAGATGTTGTCTGTGTGGTGATGTTTGTGTCATATATGTTGTCTGTGTGGTGATGTTTGTGTCATAGATGTTGTCTGTGTGGTGATGTTTATGTCATGAATGTTGTCTGTGTGGTGATGTTTGTGTCATAGATGTTGTATGTGTGGTGATGTTTGTGTCATAGATGTTGTCTGTGTTGTGATGTTTGTGTCATAGATGTTGTCTGTGTGGTGGTGTTTTTGTCATTGATGTTGTCTGTGTGGTGTTGTTTGTGTCATAGATGTTGTCTGTGTGGTGTTGTTTGTGACATAGATGTTGTCTGTGTGGTGTTGTTTGTGTCATAGGTGCTGTCTGTGTGGTGTTGTTTGTGACATAGATGTTGTCTATGTGGTGTTGTTTGTGTCATAGGTGCTGTCTGTGTGGTGTTGTTTGTGTCATAGGTGCTGTCTGTGTGGTGTTGTTTGTGTCATAGGTGCTGTCTGTGTGGTGTTGTTTGTGACATAGATGTTGTCTATGTGATGTTGTTTGTGTCATAGGTGCTGTCTGTGTGGTGTTGTTTGTGACATAGATGTTGTCTGTGTGGTGTTGTTTGTGTCATAGGTGCTGTCTGTGTGGTGTTGTTTGTGACATAGATGTTGTCTGTGTGGTGTTGTTTGTGTCATAGATATTGTCTGCATGGAGATGTTGTATTTTAGATGTTATTTATGCTACTGATATGTTCTTTTGATGTGTGCGTGTGGTGATTGTACCAGTTACACATGCTTATGTTATGTATGTGTTATTGTTATCACCAACATGTACTTCTGTTGTGTTTGTTATATACATGTGTGGTATATCAGTGTGATTTGTGGACACATTCTGGCATATGTTGTGTAGATCTTGTCACTCACACATCGCTGAGATGTCATGAGTTGTAGATCTTGTCACTGACATATCTCTGAGATGTCATGAGTTGTAGATCTTGTCACTGACATATTGCTGAGATGTCATGAGTTGTAGATCTTGTCACTGACATATCTCTGAGATGTCATGAGTTGTAGATCTTGTCACTGACATATCGCTGAGATGTCATGAGTTGTAGATCTTGTCACTCACATATCGCTGAGAGGTCATGAGTTGTAGATCTTGTCACTCACATATCTCTGAGATGTCATGAGTTTTAGATCTTGTCTCTTATATATCTCTGAGATGTCATGAGTTGTAGATCTTGTCACTCACATATGTCTGAGATGTCATGAGTTGTAGATCTTGTCACTCACATATGTCTGAGATGTCATGAGTTGTAGATCTTGTCACTCACATATCTCTGAGATGTCATGAGTTGTAGATCTTCTCACTCACATTTCTCTGAGATGTCATGAGTTGTAGATCTTCTCACTCACATTTCTCTGAGATGTGTGATAGTAATGAGTTGTAGATCTTGTCACTGACATATCTCTGAGATGTGTGGTAGTCATGAGTTGTAGATCTTGTCACTGAAATATCTCTGAGATGTGTGGTAGTCATGAGTTGTAGATCTTGTCACTGACATATCTCTGAGATGTCATGAGTTGTAGATATTGTCTCTTATATATCTCTGAGATGTCATGAGTTGTAGATCTTGTCACTCACATATGTCTGAGATGTCATGAGTTGTAGATCTTGTCACTCGCATATCTCTGAGATGTCATGAGTTGTAGATCTTGTCACTCACATATCTCTGAGATGTCATGAGTTTTAGATCTTGTCTCTTATATATCTCTGAGACGTCATGAGTTGTAGATCTTGTCACTGATATATCTCTGAGATGTGTGGTACTCATGAGTTGAAGATCTTGTCACTGATATATCTCTGAGATGTGTGGTACTCATGAGTTGTAGATCTTGTCACTGATATATCTCTGAGATGTGTGGTACTCATGAGTTGTAGATCTTGTCACTGACATATCTCTGAGATGTGTGGTACTCATGAGTTGTAGATCTTGTCTCAGATATATCTCTGAGATGTGTGGTAATCATGAGTTGTAGATCTTGTCTCTGTTATATCTCTGAGATGTGTGGTAATCATGAGTTGTAGATCTTGTCTCTGTTATATCTCTGAGATATGTGGTACTCATGAGCTGTAGATCTTGTCACTGACATATCTCTGAGATGTCATGAGTTGTAGATCTTGTCACTCACATATCTCTGAAATTTCATGAGTTGTAGATCATGTCACTGACATATCTCTGAGATGTCATGAGTTGTAGATCTTGTCACTCACATATCTCTGAGATGTCATGAGTAGTAGATCTTGTCACTCACATATCTCTGAGATGTCATGAGTTGTAGATCTTGTCACTCACATATGTCTGAGATGTCATGAGTTGTAGATCTTGTCACTCACATATCTCTGAGATGTCATGAGTTGTAGATCTTCTCACTCACATTTCTCTGAGATGTCATGAGTTGTAGATCTTCTCACTCACATTTCTCTGAGATGTGTGATAGTAATGAGTTGTAGATCTTGTCACTGACATATCTCTGAGATGTGTGGTAGTCATGAGTTGTAGATCTTGTCACTGAAATATCTCTGAGATGTGTGGTAGTCATGAGTTGTAGATCTTGTCACTGACATATCTCTGAGATGTCATGAGTTGTAGATATTGTCTCTTATATATCTCTGAGATGTCATGAGTTGTAGATCTTGTCACTCACATATGTCTGAGATGTCATGAGTTGTAGATCTTGTCACTCGCATATCTCTGAGATGTCATGAGTTGTAGATCTTGTCACTCACATATCTCTGAGATGTCATGAGTTTTAGATCTTGTCTCTTATATATCTCTGAGACGTCATGAGTTGTAGATCTTGTCACTGATATATCTCTGAGATGTGTGGTACTCATGAGTTGAAGATCTTGTCACTGATATATCTCTGAGATGTGTGGTACTCATGAGTTGTAGATCTTGTCACTGATATATCTCTGAGATGTGTGGTACTCATGAGTTGTAGATCTTGTCACTGATATATCTCTGAGATGTGTGGTACTCATGAGTTGTAGATCTTGTCACTGACATATCTCTGAGATGTGTGGTACTCATGAGTTGTAGATCTTGTCTCAGATATATCTCTGAGATGTGTGGTAATCATGAGTTGTAGATCTTGTCTCTGTTATATCTCTGAGATGTGTGGTAATCATGAGTTGTAGATCTTGTCTCTGTTATATCTCTGAGATATGTGGTACTCATGAGCTGTAGATCTTGTCACTGACATATCTCTGAGATGTCATGAGTTGTAGATCTTGTCACTCACATATCTCTGAAATTTCATGAGTTGTAGATCATGTCACTGACATATCTCTGAAATGTCATGAGTTGTAGATCTTGTCACTCACATATCTCTGAGATGTCATGAGTAGTAGATCTTGTCACTCACATATCTCTGAGATGTCTTGAGTTGTAGATCTTGTCACTCACATATGTCTGAGATGTCATGAGTTGTAGATCTTGTCACTCACATATCTCTGAGATGTCATGAGTTGTAGATCTTCTCACTCACATTTCTCTGAGATGTGTGATAGTAATGAGTTGTAGATCTTGTCACTGACATATCTCTGAGATGTGTGGTAGTCATGAGTTGTAGATCTTGTCACTGAAATATCTCTGAGATGTGTGGTAGTCATGAGTTGTAGATCTTGTCACTGACATATCTCTGAGATGTCATGAGTTGTAGATATTGTCTCTTATATATCTCTGAGATGTCATGAGTTGTAGATCTTGTCACTCACATATGTCTGAGATGTCATGAGTTGTAGATCTTGTCACTCGCATATCTCTGAGATGTCATGAGTTGTAGATCTTGTCACTCACATATCTCTGAGATGTCATGAGTTTTAGATCTTGTCTCTTATATATCTCTGAGACGTCATGAGTTGTAGATCTTGTCACTGATATATCTCTGAGATGTGTGGTACTCATGAGTTGAAGATCTTGTCACTGATATATCTCTGAGATGTGTGGTACTCATGAGTTGTAGATCTTGTCACTGATATATCTCTGAGATGTGTGGTACTCATGAGTTGTAGATCTTGTCACTGATATATCTCTGAGATGTGTGGTACTCATGAGTTGTAGATCTTGTCACTGACATATCTCTGAGATGTGTGGTACTCATGAGTTGTAGATCTTGTCTCAGATATATCTCTGAGATGTGTGGTAATCATGAGTTGTAGATCTTGTCTCTGTTATATCTCTGAGATGTGTGGTAATCATGAGTTGTAGATCTTGTCTCTGTTATATCTCTGAGATATGTGGTACTCATGAGCTGTAGATCTTGTCACTGACATATCTCTGAGATGTCATGAGTTGTAGATCTTGTCACTCACATATCTCTGAAATTTCATGAGTTGTAGATCATGTCACTGACATATCTCTGAGATGTCATGAGTTGTAGATCTTGTCACTCACATATCTCTGAGATGTCATGAGTAGTAGATCTTGTCACTCACATATCGCTGAGATGTCATGAGTTGTAGATCTTGTCACTCACATATCTCTGAGATGTCATGAGTTGTAGATATTGTCTCTTATATATCTGTGAGATGTCATGAGTTGTAGATCTTGTCACTCACATATGTCTGAGATGTCATGAGTTTTAGATCTTGTCTCTTATATATCTCTGAGACGTCATGAGTTGTAGATCTTGTCACTGATATATCTCTGAGATGTGTGGTACTCATGAGTTGTAGATCTTGTCTCTGTTATATCTCTGAGATGTGTGGTAATCATGAGTTGTAGATCTTGTCTCTGTTATATCTCTGAGATATGTGGTACTCATGAGTTGTAGATCTTGTCACTGACATATCTCTGAGATGTGTGGTACTCATGAGTTGAAGATCTTGTCTCTGTTATATCTCTGAGATGTGTGGTAATCATGAGTTGAAGATCTTGTCTCTGTTATATCTCTGAGATATGTGGTAATCATGAGTTGAAGATCTTGTCTCTGTTATATCTCTGAGATGTGTGGTAATCATGAGTTGAAGATCTTGTCACTGTTATATCTCTGAGATATGTGGTAATCATGAGTTGAAGATCTTGTCTCTGTTATATCTCTGAGATGTGTGGTAATCATGAGTTGAAGATCTTGTCTCTGTTGAGATGTGTGGTAATCATGAGTTGAAGATCTTGTCACTGATATATCTCTGAGATGTGTGGTACTCATGAGTTGTAGATCTTGTCTCTGTTATATCTCTGAGATGTGTGGTAATCATGAGTTGTAGATATTGTCTCTGTTATATCTCTGAGATATGTGGTACTCATGAGCTGTAGATCTTGTCACTGACATATCTCTGAGATGTCATGAGTTGTAGATCTTGTCACTGATATATCTCTGAGATGTGTGGTAATCATGAGTTGAAGATCTTGTCTCTGTTATATCTCTGAGATGTGTGGTAATCATGAGTTGAAGATCTTGTCACTGATATATCTCTGAGATGTGTGGTAATCATGAGTTGTAGATCTTGTCTCTGTTATATCTCTGAGATGTGTGGTAATCATGAGTTGTAGATCTTGTCTCTGTTATATCTCTGAGATATGTGGTACTCATGAGCTGTAGATCTTGTCACTGACATATCTCTGAGATGTCATGAGTTGTAGATCTTGTCACTCACATATCTCTGAAATTTCATGAGTTGTAGATCATGTCACTGACATATCTCTGAGATGTCATGAGTTGTAGATCTTGTCACTCACATATCTCTGAGATGTCATGAGTTGTAGATCTTGTCACTGATATATCTCTGAGATATGTGGTGCTCATGAGTTGTAGATCTTGTCACTCCTCACATATCTGTGAGATGTCATGAGTTGTAGATCTTGTCACTCACATATCTTTGAGATGTCATGAGTTGTAGATCTTGTCACTCACATATCTCTGAGATGTCATGAGTTGTAGATCTTGTCACTGATATATCTCTGAGATGTCATGAGTTGTAGATCTTGTCACTGATATATCTCTGAGATATGTGGTGCTCATGAGTTGTAGATCTTGTCACTGACATATCTCTGAGATGTCATGAGTTGTAGATATTGTCTCTTATATATCTCTGAGATGTCATGAGTTGTAGATCTTGTCACTCACATATGTCTGAGATGTCATGAGTTGTAGATCTTGTCACTCGCATATCTCTGAGATGTCATGAGTTGTAGATCTTGTCACTCACATATCTCTGAGATGTCATGAGTTTTAGATCTTGTCTCTTATATATCTCTGAGACGTCATGAGTTGTAGATCTTGTCACTGATATATCTCTGAGATGTGTGGTACTCATGAGTTGAAGATCTTGTCACTGATATATCTCTGAGATGTGTGGTACTCATGAGTTGTAGATCTTGTCACTGATATATCTCTGAGATGTGTGGTACTCATGAGTTGTAGATCTTGTCACTGATATATCTCTGAGATGTGTGGTACTCATGAGTTGTAGATCTTGTCACTGACATATCTCTGAGATGTGTGGTACTCATGAGTTGTAGATCTTGTCTCAGATATATCTCTGAGATGTGTGGTAATCATGAGTTGTAGATCTTGTCTCTGTTATATCTCTGAGATGTGTGGTAATCATGAGTTGTAGATCTTGTCTCTGTTATATCTCTGAGATATGTGGTACTCATGAGCTGTAGATCTTGTCACTGACATATCTCTGAGATGTCATGAGTTGTAGATCTTGTCACTCACATATCTCTGAAATTTCATGAGTTGTAGATCATGTCACTGACATATCTCTGAGATGTCATGAGTTGTAGATCTTGTCACTCACATATCTCTGTGATGTCATGAGTAGTAGATCTTGTCACTCACATATCGCTGAGATGTCATGAGTTGTAGATCTTGTCACTCACATATCTCTGAGATGTCATGAGTTGTAGATATTGTCTCTTATATATCTGTGAGATGTCATGAGTTGTAGATCTTGTCACTCACATATGTCTGAGATGTCATGAGTTTTAGATCTTGTCTCTTATATATCTCTGAGACGTCATGAGTTGTAGATCTTGTCACTGATATATCTCTGAGATGTGTGGTACTCATGAGTTGTAGATCTTGTCTCTGTTATATCTCTGAGATGTGTGGTAATCATGAGTTGTAGATCTTGTCTCTGTTATATCTCTGAGATATGTGGTACTCATGAGTTGTAGATCTTGTCACTGACATATCTCTGAGATGTGTGGTACTCATGAGTTGAAGATCTTGTCTCTGTTATATCTCTGAGATGTGTGGTAATCATGAGTTGAAGATCTTGTCTCTGTTATATCTCTGAGATATGTGGTAATCATGAGTTGAAGATCTTGTCTCTGTTATATCTCTGAGATGTGTGGTAATCATGAGTTGAAGATCTTGTCACTGTTATATCTCTGAGATATGTGGTAATCATGAGTTGAAGATCTTGTCTCTGTTATATCTCTGAGATGTGTGGTAATCATGAGTTGAAGATCTTGTCTCTGTTATATCTCTGAGATGTGTGGTAATCATGAGTTGAAGATCTTGTCACTGATATATCTCTGAGATGTGTGGTACTCATGAGTTGTAGATCTTGTCTCTGTTATATCTCTGAGATGTGTGGTAATCATGAGTTGTAGATATTGTCTCTGTTATATCTCTGAGATATGTGGTACTCATGAGCTGTAGATCTTGTCACTGACATATCTCTGAGATGTCATGAGTTGTAGATCTTGTCACTCACATATCTCTGAGATGTCATGAGTTGTAGATCTTGTCACTGATATATCTCTGAGATGTGTGGTAATCATGAGTTGAAGATCTTGTCTCTGTTATATCTCTGAGATGTGTGGTAATCATGAGTTGAAGATCTTGTCACTGATATATCTCTGAGATGTGTGGTAATCATGAGTTGTAGATCTTGTCTCTGTTATATCTCTGAGATGTGTGGTAATCATGAGTTGTAGATCTTGTCTCTGTTATATCTCTGAGATATGTGGTACTCATGAGCTGTAGATCTTGTCACTGACATATCTCTGAGATGTCATGAGTTGTAGATCTTGTCACTCACATATCTCTGAAATTTCATGAGTTGTAGATCATGTCACTGACATATCTCTGAGATGTCATGAGTTGTAGATCTTGTCACTCACATATCTCTGAGATGTCATGAGTTGTAGATCTTGTCACTGATATATCTCTGAGATATGTGGTGCTCATGAGTTGTAGATCTTGTCACTCCTCACATATCTGTGAGATGTCATGAGTTGTAGATCTTGTCACTCACATATCTTTGAGATGTCATGAGGAGTAGATCTTGTCACTCACATATCTCTGAGATGTCATGAGTTGTAGATCTTGTCACTGATATATCTCTGAGATGTCATGAGTTGTAGATCTTGTCACTGATATATCTCTGAGATATGTGGTGCTCATGAGTTGTAGATCTTGTCTCTGACATATGTCTGAGATGTGTGGTAGTCATGAGTTGTAGATCTTGTCTCTGACATATCTCTGAGATGTGTGGTAGTCATGAGTTGTAGATCTTGTCACTCACATATCTCTGAGCTGTCATGAGTTGTAGATCTTGTCTCTGACATATCTCTGAGATGTGTGGTAGTCATGAGTTGTAGATCTTGTCAGTGATATATCTCTGAGATGTGTTATTGTCATGAGATGTAGACCTTGTCACTCACATGCTTTTGTGATATTTGTATTACAAGTATTTTGTGAAGGAAAGATTTTTATTACAAGTGGTTAGAGTGGTTACAATTGTGTTACATGTGGTTACAATTGTGTTACATGTGATTACATTTGTGTTACATGTGGTTACAATTGTGTTACATGTGGTTACAATTGTGTTACATGTGATTACATTTGTGTTACATGTGGTTACAATTGTGTTACATGTGGTTACATTTGTGTTACATGTGATTACATTTGTGTTACATGTGATTACATTTGTGTTACATGTGATTACATTTGTGTTACATGTGATTACATTTGTGTTACATGTGATTACATTTGTGTTACATGTGATTACATTTGTGTTACATGTGATTACATTTGTGTTACATGTGATTACATTTGTGTTACATGTGATTACATTTGTGTTACATGTGATTACATTTGTGTTACATGTGGTTACATTTGTGTTACATGTGATTACATTTGTGTTACATGTGATTACATTTGTGTTACATGTGATTACAATTGTGTTACATGTGGTTACATTTGTGTTACATGTGATTACATTTGTGTTACATGTGGTTACATTTGTGTTACATGTGATTACATTTGTGTTACATGTGATTACATTTGTGTTACATGTGATTACAATTGTGTTACATGTGGTTACATTTGTGTTACATGTGATTACATTTGTGTTACATGTGGTTACATTTGTGTTACATGTGATTACATTTGTGTTACATGTGGTTACAATTGTGTTACATGTGATTACATTTGTGTTACATGTGATTACATTTGTGTTACATGTGGTTACAATTGTGTTACATGTGATTACATTTGTGTTACATGTGGTTACATTTGTGTTACATGTGATTACATTTGTGTTAAAGTTTCTTGTAAATTTAGATTTGTCTTGCAGCTATTTTATGAACATTATGTTTGTAATAGAAGTAATTTACAAGGGTTATATTTTAATAACATTATGTTTGTAATAGAAGTAATTTACAAGGGTTATATTTTAATAACATTATGTTTGTAATAGAAGTAATTTACAAGGGTTATATTTTAATAACATTATGTTTGTAATAGAAGTAATTTACAAGGGTTATATTTTAATAACATTATGTTTGTAATAGAAGTAATTTACAAGGGTTATATTTTAATAACATTATGTTTGTAATAGAAGTAATTTACAAGGGTTATATTTTAATAACATTATGTTTGTAATAGAAGTAATTTACAAGGGTTATATTTTAATAACATTATGTTTGTAATAGAAGTAATTTACAAGGGTTATATTTTAATAACATTATGTTTGTAATAGAAGTAATTTACAAGGGTTATATTTTAATAACATTATGTTTGTAATAGAAGTAATTTACAAGGGTTATATTTTAATAACATTATGTTTGTAATAGAAGTAATTTACAAGGGTTATATTTTAATAACATTATGTTTGTAATAGAAGTAATTTACAAGGGTTATATTTTAATAACATTATGTTTGTAATAGAAGTAATTTACATGGGTTATATTTTAATAACATTATGTTTGTAATAGAAGTAATTTACAAGGGTTATATTTTAATAACATTATGTTTGTAATAGAAGTAATTTACAAGGGTTATATTTTAATAACATTATGTTTGTAATAGAAGTAATTTACATGGGTTATATTTTAATAACATTATGTTTGTAATAGAAGTAATTTACATGGGTTATATTTTAATAACATTATGTTTGTAATAGAAGTAATTTACATGGGTTATATTTTAATAACATTATGTTTGTAATAGAAGTAATTTACAAGGGTTATATTTTAATAACATTTTTTAAAAATAAAAGTTTTGATATTACAAGTATTTTACAAGGTTGATATCTGTATAACAAGTATTTTACTAAGATGATATTTGTATAACAAGTATCTTACTAAGATGATATTTGTATAACAAGTATCTTACTAAGATGATATTTGTATAGGAAGTAATTCAGGAATTGGTTTTATCAATCAGACTAATAGTATGGTCCATCATAGAGAGATATGTAACAGGACTTGTGCCACATATTAGGACAGGGACACAGACATTGATGTAATTATTGGTGTTTGCCAGTAAGTTCTGTCTGTCCTGGTTGGACAGTCCTAGCCAGGTTTATGCTGTGATGTCAATGTGTGTATTTACCAGGTGGTTCTACAGAAAGCCTTACAGGAGATTGAGGAGAAAGATGATTTGTTGAACACGTCATCTCACGCGCTTCAACAGCAGGGGAGCAACTAGAGCAGGTACATGAGGAGTTGCAGCAAGTGGAGGCAGAACTGGTTATCACTGAGACTGAGAACAAGTTGCTGAGGAAGAACATGGAGCTTATTGCTGAGGAGGCAGAAATAACTAAGTAAGAATGACTATTTTAATGTTCTCTCTCTCTATGTGTGTATATATATATTATATGGCCCTTTTCGTCTTGTTAGACGGTCTAGTGGAGGCTATTGTTTATTTTTTTAGGTTTTGTTTTGTCGAACAGCTTCTCTCATGGCTAATTCTACCAATGTTTGAAAAACACACACTGTCACAAAATGAACAAGTCAGGCCCACTGGTCCACAGGGTTTTCCATCCTTTTTCATGAGTCTTTTCTCTTATAAGTTTTGCCTTAGCACAGTCTCAAATGATGTTATACCGTTCCTTACACATGCTCTCCATGATGTGTGATTACTTGCCAGATGTTCCCAGTCATTTTCACATATGGAGAAGTCTTTCAGAGATGACTTACAGATATCTCTATATTGTAGTTTAGGTCTACCGATTTGTCTTTTTCCATGTGTTAGTTCACCATATAGTATTTGCCTAGGGATGTGCTCCAGCCATCTTAGTCTTCAACATCTGAGCATCGACATGATTGTTGGGGTCTTAGCACGTTGCAGGACAGTTAAGTTGGTTATTTTGTCCTGCCATTTGATGTACATTATTGTGCAGAGACATCGCATGTGGAAGACATTTAGTCTTTTTTCCTGGTTTGAGTATGTTGTCCAGGTTTCAGATCCATATAATAGTGTGTTAAGCACACAAGTTTGATATATTAAGAGTTTGGTCTTCAGTGTTAGTTTCGTGTTGTTCCAGGTCCTTTCTGTGAGTTTGCAGAAAGTCGTAGCTGCCTTACCAATTCGGCTGTTTATTTCTTCATCAAGAGAAATGGTTTGTGTAATTGTAGATCCAAGATATGTACATTTCTGAACTGATTCTAGTGGACAATCTTTTAAAGTGATTAATAGAAGTTTGATGTTGCCTTGACTTACTGTTTTCTGAACATTAATTGACAGTGAAAAAAGATAGCATGCTTTGTCCAGGTTGTTGATCAACGATTGTAGGGTGGTTTCACTATGAGCGACTAGGGCTGCATCGTCAGCAAATAAAAGCTCTTTAAGTAGGGCAACATTTGTTTTGTTTTTGCTCTTAGTCGTGCTAAGTTGAACAGTGAGCCATCTGGTCTTGTGCGAATGTAAATATCTCCTGAACTGTTTTCGAAGGTGTAATTTAGGAGGGCAGCAAAAAATGTACCAAAAAGGGTGGGGATGAGGACACATCCCTGTTTCACTCCATTGTTGACTTTGAAACATTCTGATGAACTCCCATGAAAGTAGATTTTAGCACTCATGTCTTCATGAAAGGAAATAATCAGTTCAAGGAATTTAGGTGGCAGCCTATGCTTTCTAACACCCTGTAGAGCCCATCTCTATTTACTGAGTTGAAGGCCTTTGTGAGATCCACAAAGACAATATAGAGCGGCATATTTTGTTCCCGCCATTTTTCTTGTAATTGTCTATGAGTGAAAATCATGTCTATCGTTGATCTCCCGGCCCTGCAGCCACATTGAGACTCAGGAAGAACACGTTCTGCAAGTCTATGCACGTGTTTTAGTATGACTCTAGCAAAAACCTTGCCGGCTGTGCTAAGGAGAGAAATGCCTCTGTAGTTATCGCAATCACCCCCTTTGTTTTTGTTTAGTGTTATGATCTTAGCATTTCTCATATCATGAGGTATTTCTCCTTGTCTCCCGCATTTGATTAACAGTTTGTATAGATGTGGAAGAAGTACGTTTAAGTTTTCCTTTAGTATCTCTGTGGGAATGTTGTCATTTCGTGCAGCTTTTCCTCTTGACAGGGCATTTTTAGCGTCAGCAAGTTCGTTCATAGTAGGCTCAACGTCCAGCTCAGTCATTGTAGGATATTTAGGTATTGATTGTGCTAGAACTGTGCTTGCTGGTCTGTCATCATGGTATAGGTTGGAGTAGTGTTCAACCCATCTTTCCATTTGTTGTCCCTTGTCAGTAATAGGTTCTCCAAACTTGGATTTTAGGGGGGCTAATTTGGTTATTTTTGGTCCAAGGGCCATTTTTATATTGTCATGCATGGTTTTTGAGTCGCCCCTGTCTGAGGCTTTCGGTATTTCAAAGCATAGATTGTTCCAGTATTCGTTTGCTCATCTTCTTGCTTCACGTTGTAGGGTGGCTTGTGCATGTTTAAACTGATCCTTGGTGATTTGGTTGGGGTTATTTTTGAAGCTCAGTAGTGCCTTTTTCTTATTAGCTATTAGTGGGTCTAGGGAATAATAGAAGGAAAAGGTATGTGTTAGCACTCGGAAAAAATGACAAATAAACAACAACAGAAAAAATCAAACAACAATATATGGTCCGAAGCAGGATCAAACCCATACTCCATGGCACTGCGCCTTGCCATGAGAAGCCGAACGCTTGGTACACTGCCACTCAGCTAATTAAAGCTGAGCAATGAGGACAAATTCAAGAAAGAAATGGATGACAGATGACATTTTGCAGCTAATGGATACAAGAAGAAGAAATAAAGAAAATAAAGATGAGTGTAAGAGATTAAATAAAGAAATTGTAGTAAAATGCAATGAAGCAAAAGAAGCATGGCTAAAAGAAAGATGCAAAGAGATTGAAATGCAACAAAAAGGAGATGCTAAAGCTATATACAAACAATTTGAGGAATTAAGAGGAAGAAAAACGCAATCAAAAAATGGATGTCTAAGATCAAAGGAAGGAGAACTGTTGATTGATCAAGAAAACATATGGGAACGATGGACAGAATACATTAAAGATCTTTATAATGATGAACGAACGGAAGTAAATATTAAGGATAATGGAGATGGACCAGAAATACTCAGAGAAGTGGAAGACGCCTTGCGCAATATGAAAGCAGGCAAAGCTCCTGGACCAGATAATATAACTAAAGAAGAGATTGAAGCCATGGGTGATTTTTTGAATAGAAATAATAACAAAAATATTGAATGATATCTACAACAGCGGATATATACCAGACGACATGTTCAAATCAATATTCATAGCCCTACCAAAGAAATCGGGTGCTATTGAATGTGATGATCATCGCACAATAAGCCTTATGAGTCATATGACTAAGATATTACTAAGAATCATCATGCGAAGAGTGCGAAACAAAATCAGTCCAGAAGTTAGCGATGAACAGTGTGGTTTTGTTAGAGATAAAGGAACAAGCAATGCCATTTATATCATAAGATCTTTAGTAGAAAGAGCCATAGAGGTGAAAACAGATCTATATCTATGTTTCATAGATTACACCAAGGCATTTGACAAAGTAAAGCGCCAAGAAATAATCAAAATTTTTCTATATTGATCACTTGTCTCAGAGTTACCAATTTTCTATATTGATCACTTGTCTCAGAGTTACCAATATTGATCACTTGTCTCAAAGTTACCAATTTTCTATATTGATCACTTGTCTCTGAGTTACCAATTTTCTATATTGATCACTTGTCTCTGAGTTACCAATTTTCTATATTGATCACTTGTCTCAGAGTTACCAATATTGATCACTTGTCTCAGAGTTACCAATTTTCTATATTGATCACTTGTCTCTGAGTTACCAATTTTCTATATTGATCACTTGTCTCAAAGTTACCAATTTTCTATATTGATCACTTGTCTCAGAGTTACCAATTTTCTATATTGATCACTTGTCTGTTTTGTTTTGATTATGGGGTGATCAGTTTATTATTTTAACCTTTGACTTGACACTCGTTTTATTTCCAGCATTTTCCCCCTCAGTAACAGTAGCTGCCAATATGAATCCAGGTTATCCTGTTTCTAGTTTCTGTTTACCAGTTGCATTATTTCACCAGTCTCATTGTTTTACCAGTTGCATTATTTCATCAGTCTCATTGTTTTACCAGTTTCATTATTTCACTAGTCTCATTGTTTTACCAGTTGCATTATTTCACCAGTCTCATTGTTTTATCAGTTACATTATTTCACCAGTCTCATTGTTTTATCAGTTGCATTATTTCATCAGTCTCATTGTTTTACCAGTTTCATTATTTCATCAGTCTCATTGTTTTACCAGTTGCATTATTTCACCAGTCTCATTGTTTTACCAGTTGCATTATTTCACCAGTCTCATTGTTTTATCAGTTGCATTATTTCACCAGTCTCATTGTTTTATCAGTTGCATTATTTCACCAGTCTCATTGTTTTACCAGTTTCATTATTTCACCAGTCTCATTGTTTTACCATTTTCATTATTTCATCAGTCTCATTGTTTTACCAGTTGCATTATTTCACCAGTCTCATTGTTTTATCAGTTGCATTATTTCACCAGTCTCATTGTTTTATCAGTTGCATTATTTCACCAGTCTCATTGTTTTATCAGTTGCATTATTTCACCAGTCTCATTGTTTTATCAGTTGCATTATTTCACCAGTCTCATTATTTTATCAGTTGCATTATTTCATCAGTCTCATTGTTTTATCAGTTGCATTATTTCATCAGTCTCGTTGTTTTATCAGTTGCATTATTTCATCAGTCTCATTGTTTTATCAGTTTCATTATTTCACCAGTCTCATTGTTTTATCAGTTGAATTATTTCACCAGTCTCATTGTTTTATCAGTTGCATTATTTCATCAGTCTCATTGTTTTATCAGTTTCATTATTTCACCAGTCTCATTGTTTTATCAGTTGCATTATTTCACCAGTCTCATTGTTTTATCAGTTGCATTATTTCATCAGTCTCATTGTTTTATCAGTTGCATTATTTCATCAGTCTCATTGTTTTATCAGTTGCATTATTTCATCAGTCTCATTGTTTTATCAGTTGCATTATTTCATCAGTCTCATTGTTTCATCAGTTGAATTTTTCATCAGTTGCATTGTTTCATCAGTTGCATTGTTTCTTCAGTTGCATTGTTTAATCAGTTTCATTGTTTCATCACTGTCATTGTTTCATCAGTTGCATTGTTTCATCACTGTCATTGTTTCATCAGTTGTATTTTTTCATCAGTTGAATTGTTTCATCACTGTCATTGTTTCATCAGTTGCATTGTTTCATCAGTTGCATTATTTCATCAGTTGCATTGTTTCATCAGTTGCATTGTTTCATCAGTTGCATTGTTTCATCAGTTGCATTGTTTCATCAGTTGAATTGTTTCATCAGTTGCATTGTTTCATCAGTTGCATTGTTACATCAGTTGGATTGTTTCATCAGTTGGATTGTTTCATCAGTTGTATTGTTTCATCAGTTGAATTGTTTTATCAGTTGAGCTGTTTCATCACTGTCATTGTTTCATCAGTTGAATTGTTTCATCAGTTGCATTGTTTCATCAGTTGAATTGTTTCATCAGTTGGATTGTTTCATCAGTTGTATTGTTTCATCAGTTGAATTGTTTCATCAGTTGAATTGTTTCATCACTGTCATTGTTTCAGCAGTTGCATTGTTACATCAGTTGCATTGTTTCATCAGTTGCATTGTTTCATAAGATGCATTTCATGCTTTCACACAGTTACCAGTCTTATCTTGTCCAACAGCTGAGAGACACAATTTGTCTCAATAGAAACATGTCTTTCTGTTATGTTGTCTTTACATTCTTTTACCTTCACAGATACACACTAATTGTAAAGCTTGTAAATTGACATTCACAGATACACACTAATTGTAAAGCTTGTAAATTGACATTCACAGATACACACTAATTGTAAAGCTTGTAAATTGACATTCACAGATACACACTAATTGTAAAGCTTGTAAATTGACATTCACAGATACACACTAATTGTAAAGCTTGTAAATTTACATTCACAGATACACACTAATTGTAAAGCTTGTAAATTTACATTCACAGATACACACTAATTGTAAAGCTTGTAAATTTATGATTACAGCAACATACTAGTTGTAAAGCTTGTAAATTTATGATTAGAGCAGCATACTAGTTGTAAAGCTTGTAAATTTATCTTGGCAGCTACACACTTATTTTAAAGCTTGTAAATGTATTCATTGTAAAGCTTGTAAATTTACATTCACAGATACACACTAATTGTAAAGCTTGTAAATTTGTTTATTACAGCAACATACTAGTTGTAAAGCTTGTAAATTTTTTTTATTACAGCCACATTACTAATAGTAAAGCTTGTAAATGTATCTTAATAGCTACGCACTAATTGTAAAGCTTGTAAATTTATTTTCACAGCTACACACTAATTGTAAAGTTTGTAGATATATCTTCACAGCTACACACTAATTGTAAATCTTGTAAATTTATTATCACAGCTACATACTAATTGTAAAGTTTGTAAATTTATCTACACATTTACATACTAATTGTAAAGATTGTAAATTTATTATCACAGCTGCATAATATTTGTAAAGCTTGTAAATTTATCTGCACAGCTACACACTAATTGTAAAGCTTGTAAATTTATTATCACAGCTACATATAGCATCATCACATGACATAGTTGCACTATCTGAGTTGTTTGATGTGATGTTTCTACATCATGTATGTATGTGATTTGTATCTACATCTCACCTTAGCAGAAATCATCATCCTGTCTCTAAACTTGTCTGTCCAACATTGATTGTAAATGGTCTCTTGTATGTTCAATATTGATTGTAAATGGTGTCTTGTCTGTCCAACATTGGTTGTAAATGGTCTCATGTCTGTCCAATATGATCATTCATCATTGAGTGCTGTCTCCGCATCGAAGGTTGGCTACCATGCAGCGCCATTCCACTCTGTCTCTTGCTTTGATGGTGCAGATTGTCATAGGCTGACTTGTCCATCTTTTGATGTTATTCGTTCATGTTAGTCTTGGTCTGCCTCTACCTCTTTTACTTGTATTTTCCCTTCCAAGATTACTTTTAATATGCTGTTGTGTCTTTTAACAAGACCAAAAAATTTCATTTGTCTTGCTCTAATTGTGTTTAGAAGTTCTCTTTTCATTTTTAGTTGTTTTAAGACTTCATTGTTTGTTTTCTTTTCTTTCCATCCAATTCTACCTATTCTTCTATAAATCCACATTTCAAGGCTTCAATTTTCTGTTCTGTTTTCTTGCCTAATGTCCATGTTTCTGCACCGTACAGGAATATTGAGAAGATGTAGCAACATTTTGCTACTCTTAGTTTTAGCCCTGGTATTATTTGTTTTGATGTTAGTATGTTCTTCATGGCATTAAAATTACTTTTTGCCATACCTATTCTTTTGTTTATTTCAGTTGTACATTTTCTATAATTGGTTATAGTATGTCCCAGGTAATTGTAGTTCTGGACTGTCTCCAGATGTATTCCTTCAACTTTGATATTTAATTGTAGGTCTTGAGAATTTTCTTTGTTTATGATCATAGTTTTAGTCTTTTTGATATTCATATGTAGTCCATATTTTTTGCTTGTCATGTTTATTTCATTAAGTAATTGTTGTAGATCTTTAGGATTTTCTGCTAGTAGTACAGTGTCATCAGCATATCTTGGGTTATTGATTATCTTTCCATTAATGTTTAGGCCTGGCATCTCTGTGATGCTTTTAAAGATTTGCTCAGTGTATATATTGAACAAGCTTGGTGATAGGATGCATCCTTGTCTTACTCCTCTTTTTATATCAATGGGTGTAGAGTTCTCCTTGTTATATTTTATTATTGCTGTTTGCTCCCAGTATAGATTACATATTAGTCGTATGTCTGTGTCGTCCAGATTTATATCTTTTAGGCAGTCTATAAGTTGTTTGTGGTCAAAATTTTGGTGTAGTCTATGAAGCAGGCATATATTGGTTTGTTTACTTCTGTGTACTTTTCAATTAATGTTCTCATGCAGAATATGGCTTCTTTTGTCCCATTGTTTTTCCTGAATCCAAATTGCTGCTCATCTAATTCAGTATTAATTTTATTCTGAATCCTTCCCTGTATAACTTTTAGTAAAATTTTTGTTACCTGGCTCATTAGGCTTATTGTTCTAAAATTGCTGCATTCAACAGCACCATTCCTTTTAGGCAATGCAATGAAAGTTGATGTTTTTAGTTCATTTGGTATGTATCCTGTATGGTATATGTCATTGCATATGTCTGTGATGACTTAATGCCAAAATCTTCTAGTGCCTGTATCATCACTATCTGTACATTGTCAGGTCCTGCTGCTTTTCCCTTTTTTGTTGTTTTTATAGCTTTTTCCAATTCAGATTTTAAGATTTTATAGACGGACATACATTTTACAAATGGTTTTTTGTCTCTTTCATCATGAAATAATTCTGTTATATATTCCTGCCATCTATCTATTATATCTTTGTTGTCTGTTAGCATTCTTCCTTCTTTGTTTGCAATACATCCGTTTCCTGTAGCTGTTTTGTTTTTATTAGTCATTCTCTTTATTTCTGTGTGCATCTCTCTTAAGTTTTGTTTAATTTCCACAATTTTGACTTCTAGACATTTTTGGTTGAGCCAGTCTTCTTTTGCCTTTTTGCACATTTTGCGTATTTCATTATCAATTTCCTTGTATCTGGCAGTGTTCTTTGCTTGTCTTCTTTCTTCCATTTTTTTCTAAGATGGTGTCAGTTATCCATTTTATTTTTTTTTTTATTCCTTTCCATTTTGGTAAGGTGTCACATGATTCTTGTACGCTGTTAGTTATGCATTGCCATTTGGTTGTAACTTTTGCCTCAGGATTTTCTCTTCTGTACTGCTCAATCCCTTCTTCTAGAAGCTTCTGATATGTGTTCTTTACTTGTATTGTATATGTTTCTTTAACATCTTTTTGACTTAAAGCTGTTATATCTAGTGGATTTGTTGATGAATAGTCTTTAGTTTGATTTTCATTTTAATCATTACAGGATTGTGATCTGAATTAATATCTGCTCCTGGGTAGGTTTTGGCTTTCTTTACGCTGTTACGGAACCTTTCTTTTATCATTATGTAATCTATTTGATTCCTCTTCTTATCTCCAGGGCTTTTCCATGTGTACAATTTCCTTTTCTCTTGCTCAAAGTAGGTGTTACATATTATCAGCCTGTTTTCTTCACAAAATTGTACTAATCTTTCTCCTCTGTCATTTCTTTTTCCTAAACCATGATTTCCTATAATGGTCTTATATCTACCTTTTCCTACTTTAGCGTTCATGTCACCCATTACAATCAAGATGTCTGAAGATTTCACTTGCTTCATAACTTTATTTAGGTCTTCATAGTATGCCTCTATTTGTTCATCTGTGTAGTCTTGAGTAGGTGCGTATGTCTGTATTATTGCTATGTTGAATGGTTTTGCTTTCAACTTGAGTAGTATAATCCTATCACTGTATGTCCAGTGGGTACTTATATATTTTTGTAGCTCTCTTTTTTATTAGTATTCCTACCCCCCTTAGATGTTCTGTTGTGTTGCCTGAATATATAAATGTATATTTATCATCTTGTATGTATCCACTTTCCTTCCATCTTGTTTCTGATATACCAAAAATATCTGTGTTTAATCATTCTGCTTCTACCATAAGATTTTCTAATTTTCCTTCTTGGTATAAGGTCTTAACATTCCATGTAGTTATTTTTAGTTTGTTCTTAAGACAATAGTTAGAACTGCTCTCCATGGCTTTCTTTGGAGTGTTACGTGATGAGGCTCCAATCTCTTTCACAGTGGTCTGCCATATTCGTCAATCGTGTCCTATATATGCCTTGTGTGTACCACACACTTCGCTGTCTTCACATTCTGGGCCGGTGATCATTTCTGATTCTTCCATCTACCGTCACAAATTCACCATCTGTCCAACATTGGTTGTAAATGGTCTCTTTTGTCTGTCCAACATTGGTTGTAAATGGTCTCTTTTGTCTGTCCAACATTGGTTGTAAATGGTCTCTTTTGTCTGTCCAACATTGATTGTAAATGGTCTCTTGTCTATCCAACATTGATTGTAAATGGTCTCTTTTGTCTGTCCAACATTGGTTGTAAATGGTCTCTTTGTCTGTCCAACATTGGTTGTAAATGGTCTCTTTTGTCTGTCCAACATTGGTTGTAAATGGTCTCTTTGTCTGTCCAACATTGGTTGTAAATGGTCTCTTTTGTCTGTCCAACATTGATTGTAAATGGTCTCTTGTCTATCCAACATTGATTGTAAATGGTCTCTTGTCTATCCAACATTGATTGTAAATGGTCTCTTGTCTATCCAACATTGATTGTAAATGGTCTCTTGTCTATCCAACATTGATTGTAAATGGTCTCTTGTCTATCCAACATTGATTGTAAATGGTCTCTTGTCTATCCAACATTGATTGTAAATGGTCTCTTGTCTATCCAACATTGGTTGTAAATAGTCTCTTTTGTCTGTCCATCATTAATTGTAAATGGTCTCTTGTCTATCCAACATTGGTTGTAAATGGTCTCTTATCTGTCCAACATTGATTGTAAATGGTCTCTTGTCTATCCAACATTGATTGTAAATGGTCTCTTGTCTATCCAACATTGGTTGTAAATAGTCTCTTTTGTCTGTCCAACATTGATTGTAAATATTCTCTTGTCTGGCCAACATTGATTGTAAATGGTCTCTTGTCTGGCCAACATTGATTGTAAATGGTCTCTTGTCTGGCCAACATTGATTGTAAATATTCTCTTGTCTGGCCAACATTGATTGTAAATGGTCTCTTGTCTGGCCAACATTGATTGTAAATATTCTCTTGTCTGGCCAACATTGATTGTAAATATTCTCTTGTCTGTCCAACATTGATTGTAAATATTCTCTTGTCTGGCCAACATTGATTGTAAATATTCTCTTGACTGTCCAACATTGATTGTAAATATTCTCTTGACTGGCCAACATTGATTGTAAATATTCTCTTGTCTGGCCAACATTGATTGTAAATATTCTCTTGTCTGGCCAACATTGATTGTAAATATTCTCTTGACTGGCCAACATTGATTGTAAATATTCTCTTGACTGTCCAACATTGATTGTAAATATTCTCTTGTCTGTCCAACATTGATTGTAAAATTCTCTAACAGTTTAGATCAAGTTTGATGTCTCAACTCTCCTGTAATCCACATCATCTTCTCTCTATCTCTCATATCTCTAACAGCTTACATGTCTGATGTCTCAACTCTCTTGTAATCCACATCATCTTCTCTCTATCTCTCATATCTCTAACAGCTTACATGTCTGATGTCTCAACTCTCCTGTAATCCACATCATCTTCTCTCTATCTCTCATATCTCTAACAGCTTACATGTCTGATGTCTCAACTCTCCTGTAATCCACATCATCTTCTCTCTATCTCTCATATCTCTAACAGCTTACATGTCTGATGTCTCAACTCTCTTGTAATCCACATCATCTTCTCTCTATCTCTCATATCTCTAACAGCTTACATGTCTGATGTCTCAACTCTCCTGTAATCCACATCATCTTCTCTCTATCTCTCATATCTCTAACAGCTTACATGTCTGATGTCTCAACTCTCTTGTAATCCACATCATCTTCTCTCTATCTCTCATATCTCTAATAGCTTACATGTCTGATGTCTCAACTCTCCTGTAATCCACATCATCTTCTCTCTATCTCTCATATCTCTAACAGCTTACATGTCTGATGTCTCAACTCTCCATACATCATCTTCTCTCTATCTCTGATATCTCTAACAGCTGACATGTCTGATGTCTCAACTCTCCATACATCATCTTCTCTCTATCTCTGATATCTCTAACAGCTGACATGTCTGATGTCTCAACTCTCCATACATCATCTTCTCTCTATCTCTGATATCTCTAACAGCTGACATGTCTCAACTCTCCATACATCATCTTCTCTCTATCTCTGATATCTCTAACAGCTGACATGTCTCAACTCTCCGTACATCATCTTCTCTCTATCTCTGATATCTCTAACAGCTGACATGTCTCAACTCTCCATACATCATCTTCTCTCATATCTCTAACAGCTGACATGTCTCAACTCTCCATACATCATCTTCTCTCTATCTCTGATATCTCTAACAGCTGACATGTCTCAACTCTCCATACATCATCTTCTCTCATATCTCTAACAGCTGACATGTCTCAACTCTCCATACATCATCTTCTCTCTATCTCTGATATCTCTAACAGCTGACATGTCTCAACTCTCCATACATCATCTTCTCTCTATCTCTGATATCTCTAACAGCTGACATGTCTCAACTCTCCATACATCATCTTCTCTCTATCTCTGATATCTCTAACAGCTGACATGTCTCAACTCTCCATACATCATCTTCTCTCATATCTCTAACAGCTGACATGTCTCAACTCTCCATACATCATCTTCTCTCTATCTCTGATATCTCTAACAGCTGACATGTCTCAACTCTCCATACAACATCTTCTCTCATATCTCTAACAGCTGACATGTCTCAACTCTCCATACAACATCTTCTCTCATATCTCTAACAGCTGACATGTCTCAACTCTCCATACATCATCTTCTCTCTATCTCTGATATCTCTAACAGCTGACATGTCTCAACTCTCCATACATCATCTTCTCTCTATCTCTGATATCTCTAACAGCTGACATGTCTCAACTCTCCATACATCATCTTCTCTCATATCTCTAACAGCTGACATGTCTCAACTCTCCATACAACATCTTCTCTCATATCTCTAACAGCTTCAGCTGACATGTCTCAACTCTCCATCTCCCATTTCTCCAGAACTCAAAAAGAACAACTCAACTATGAGAGAGAAAGGTTGATGAAGAAATTGATTGAAGCTGAACTTGATGGACAGGCAGCAGCACATCAGGTATATAATGTTTGTTAACTTATAAGTGTGTGGTGTTTGTTAACTGACAGGTATGTGGCGTTTGTTAACTGATAAGTGTGTGGTGTTTGTTAACTGACAAGTATATAGTGTTTGTTAACTTATAAGTGTGTGGTGTTTGTTAACTGACAGGTATGTGGCGTTTGTTAACTGATAAGTGTGTGGTGTTTGTTAACTGACAGGTATATAGTGTTTGTTAACTGATAAGTGTGTGGTGTTTGTTAACTGATAAGTGTGTGATGTTTGTTAACTGACAGGTATATAGTGTTTGTTAACTGATAAGTGTGTGGTGTACTGACAGGTATATGGTGTTTGTTAACTGACAGCTGTGTGGCATTTGTTAACTGACAGGTGTGTGGGTGTTTGTTAACTGACAGATGTGGGTGTTTCTTAACTGACAGGTGTGTGGTGTTTGTTAACTGACAGGTGTGTGGTGTTAACTGACATGTGTGTGGTGTTTGTTAACTGACAAGTGTGTGGTGTTTGTTAACTGACAAATGTGTGGTGTTTGTTAACTGACAGGTGTATCATGTTTGTTAACTGACAGGTGTGTCATGTTTGTTAACTGACAGGTGTGTGGTGCTTGTTAACAGAAAGGTGTGTGGTGTTTGTTAACTGACAGGCGTGTGGGTGCACAGTTTGTGTCTTTGTTAGTTCATGCAGCTCAATTATTTGAGACATTCTCTTATTTGTAGCCAGTTGTGAAACTGGACGATTTGATACATTCTCTTATTTGTGATGGTCAGGGAGTTGAAGGATTTGTCTTATTTGTGGCAGGTAAATGAATTGAGAGATCTAATACGTCAGCTTCAGGATGAGCAGCGAATGTCTTCAGCAGATTACGCCCGTCTCGTGAAGCAGAAAGATATATTTCTTCAAACCTTGTCAGACTTTGAGGCCACAAACCGGGCCCTGCAGCATTTACTGAGGGACCAGCATCGACTGGAGACCTCGGGCCTGAGGCTCAATGAGCAACGTGACATTCTTTTGGGGAAACTGGCTGACTGTGATCTCATGAATGAGGTTTGTTTCTAGATTGTTCTGTGTTTGTTTCAGTCATCTCTTGTGATATTTATCATCTTATTTCTTTTCTCAGCTTGAAATACCAACACTAGTTAATGTTTCCACCTGGACACAGAGTTACTTTTGATACTTGTGTGACAGCATGGGTGTGTGATCTGGCTTGTGTGACAGCATGGGTGTGTGATCTGGCTTGTGTGACAGCATGGGTGTGTGATCTGGCTTGTGTGACAGCATGGGTGTGTGATCTGGCTTGTGTGACAGCATGGGTGTGTGATCTGGCTTGTGTGACAGCATGGGTGTGTGATCTGGCTTGTGTGACAGCATGGGTGTGTGATCTGGCTTGTGTGACAGCATGGGTGTGTGATCTGGCTTGTGTGACAGCATGGGTGTGTGATCTGGCTTGTGTGACAGCATGGGTGTGTGATCTGGCTTGTGTGACAGCATGGGTGTGTGATCTGGCTTGTGTGACAGCATGGGTGTGTGATCTGGCTTGTGTGACAGCATGGGTGTGTGATCTGGCTTGTGTGACAGCATGGGTGTGTGATCTGGCTTGTGTGACAGCATGGGTGTGTGATCTGGCTTGTGTGACAGCATGGGTGTGTGATCTGGCTTGTGTGACAGCATGGGTGTGTGATCTGGCTTGTGTGACAGCATGGGTGTGTGATCTGGCTTGTGTGACAGCATGGGTGTGTGATCTGGCTTGTGTGACAGCATGGGTGTGTGATCTGGCTTGTGTGACAGCATGGGTGTGTGATCTGGCTTGTGTGACAGCATGGGTGTGTGATCTGGCTTGTGTGACAGCATGGGTGTGTGATCTGGCTTGTGTGACAGCATGGGTGTGTGATCTGGCTTGTGTGACAGCATGGGTGTGTGATCTGGCTTGTGTGACAGCATGGGTGTGTGATCTGGCTTGTGTGACAGCATGGGTGTGTGATCTGGCTTGTGTGACAGCATGGGTGTGTGATCTGGCTTGTGTGACAGCATGGGTGTGTGATCTGGCTTGTGTGACAGCATGGGTGTGTGATCTGGCTTGTGTGACAGCATGGGTGTGTGATCTGGCTTGTGTGACAGCATGGGTGTGTGATCTGGCTTGTGTGACAGCATGGGTGTGTGATCTGGCTTGTGTGACAGCATGGGTGTGTGATCTGGCTTGTGTGACAGCATGGGTGTGTGATCTGGCTTGTGTGACAGCATGGGTGTGTGATCTGGCTTGTGTGACAGCATGGGTGTGTGATCTGGCTTGTGTGACAGCATGGGTGTGTGATCTGGCTTGTGTGACAGCATGGGTGTGTGATCTGGCTTGTGTGACAGCATGGGTGTGTGATCTGGCTTGTGTGACAGCATGGGTGTGTGATCTGGCTTGTGTGACAGCATGGGTGTGTGATCTGGCTTGTGTGACAGCATGGGTGTGTGATCTGGCTTGTGTGACAGCATGGGTGTGTGATCTGGCTTGTGTGACAGCATGGGTGTGTGATCTGGCTTGTGTGACAGCATGGGTGTGTGATCTGGCTTGTGTGACAGCATGGGTGTTTGATCTGGCTTGTGTGACAGCATGGGTGTGTGATCTGGCTTGTGTGACAGCATGGGTGTGTGATCTGGCTTGTGTGACAGCATGGGTGTGTGATCTGGCTTGTGTGACAGCATGGGTGTGTGATCTGGCTTGTGTGACAGCATGGGTGTGTGATCTGGCTTGTGTGACAGCATGGGTGTGTGATCTGGCTTGTGTGACAGCATGGGTGTGTGATCTGGCTTGTGTGACAGCATGGGGGTGTGATCTGGCTTGTGTGACAGCATGGGTGTGTGATCTGGCTTGTGTGACAGCATGGGTGTGTGATCTGGCTTGTGTGACAGCATGGGTGTGTGATCTGGCTTGTGTGACAGCATGGGTGTGTGATCTGGCTTGTGTGACAGCATGGGTGTGTGATCTGGCTTGTGTGACAGCATGGGTGTGTGATCTGGCTTGTGTGACAGCATGGGTGTGTGATCTGGCTTGTGTGACAGCATGGGTGTGTGATCTGGCTTGTGTGACAGCATGGGTGTGTGATCTGGCTTGTGTGACAGCATGGGTGTGTGATCTGGCTTGTGTGACAGCATGGGTGTGTGATCTGGCTTGTGTGACAGCATGGGTGTGTGATCTGGCTTGTGTGACAGCATGGGTGTGTGATCTGGCTTGTGTGACAGCATGGGTGTGTGATCTGGCTTGTGTGACAGCATGGGTGTGTGATCTGGCTTGTGTGACAGCATGGGTGTGTGATCTGGCTTGTGTGACAGCATGGGTGTGTGATCTGGCTTGTGTGACAGCATGGGTGTGTGATCTGGCTTGTGTGACAGCATGGGTGTGTGATCTGGCTTGTGTGACAGCATGGGTGTGTGATCTGGCTTGTGTGACAGCATGGGTGTGTGATCTGGCTTGTGTGACAGCATGGGTGTGTGATCTGGCTTGTGTGACAGCATGGGTGTGTGATCTGGCTTGTGTGACAGCATGGGTGTGTGATCTGGCTTGTGTGACAGCATGGTGTGTGATCTGGCTTGTGTGACAGCATGGGTGTGTGATCTGGCTTGTGTGACAGCATGGGTGTGTGATCTGGCTTGTGTGACAGCATGGGTGTGTGATCTGGCTTGTGTGACAGCATGGGTGTGTGATCTGGCTTGTGTGACAGCATGGGTGTGTGATCTGGCTTGTGAATGTCAGTGATCAAATCATAAATTGGTGTCTTCACCAGTTCTAGTCACATTTAATTTAGAAGCATATCATTAGTATCTCTTGTTCTCTTGTCTACATTAGAATCATATCATTAGTATCTCTTGTTCTCTTGTCTACATTAGAAGCATATCATTAGTATCTCTTGTTCTCTTGTCTACATTAGAATCATATCATTAGTATCTCTTGTTCTCTTGTCTACATTAGAAGCATATCATTAGTATCTCTTGTTCTCTTGTCTACATTAGAATCATATCATTAGTATCTCTTGTTCTCTTGTCTACATTAGAATCATATCATTAGTATCTCTTGTTCTCTTGTCTACATTAGAATCATATCATTAGTATCTCTTGTTCTCTTGTCTACATTAGAAGCATATCATTAGTATCTCTTGTTCTCTTGTCTACATTAGAAGCATATCATTAGTATCTCTTGTTCTCTTGTCTACATTAGAAGCATATCATTAGTATCTCTTGTTCTCTTGTCTACATTAGAATCATATCATTAGTATCTCTTGTTCTCTTGTCTACATTAGAATCATATCATTAGTATCTCTTGTTCTCTTGTCTACATTAGAAGCATATCATTAGTATCTCTTGTTCTCTTGTCTACATTAGAATCATATCATTAGTATCTCTTGTTCTCTTGTCTACATTAGAATCATATCATTAGTATCTCTTGTTCTCTTGTCTACATTAGAATCATATCATTAGTATCTCTTGTTCTCTTGTCTACATTAGAATCATATCATTAGTATCTCTTGTTCTCTTGTCTACATTAGAATCATATCATTAGTATCTCTTGTTCTCTTGTCTACATTAGAATCATATCATTAGTATCTCTTGTTCTCTTGTCTACATTAGAATCATATCATTAGTATCTCTTGTTCTCTTGTCTACATTAGAATCATATCATTAGTATCTCTTGTTCTCTTGTCTACATTAGAATCATATCATTAGTATCTCTTGTTCTCTTGTCTACATTAGAATCATATCATTAGTATCTCTTGTTCTCTTGTCTACATTAGAATCATATCATTAGTATCTCTTGTTCTCTTGTCTACATTAGAATCATATCATTAGTATCTCTTGTTCTCTTGTCTACATTAGAATCATATCATTAGTATCTCTTGTTCTCTTGTCTACATTAGAATCATATCATTAGTATCTCTTGTTCTCTTGTCTACATTAGAATCATATCATTAGTATCTCTTGTTCTCTTGTCTACATTAGAATCATATCATTAGTATCTCTTGTTCTCTTGTCTACATTAGAATCATATCATTAGTATCTCTTGTTCTCTAGTTCTACCATCACTGATACATCCATACAGCTGATACATCCATACAGCTGATACATCCATACAGCTGATACATCCATACAGCTGATACAACCATACAGCTGATACAAACCGATACATCCATAAAGCTGATACATCTAGAACAAGATTTCACTGTCTGTGCTGGCTGTTTAATTCTGCAACTGCCTAGTGTATCATGGTTAGAACAAGATTTCACTGTCTGTGCTGGCTGTTTAATTCTTCAACTGTCTAGTGTATCATGGCTAGAACAAGATTTCACTGTCTGTGCTGGCTGTTTAATTCTTCAACTGTCTAGTGTATCATGGCTAGAACAAGATTTCACTGTCTGTGCTGGCTGTTTAATTCTTCAACTGTCTAGTGTATCATGGCTAGAACAAGATTTCACTGTCTGTGCTGGCTGTTTAATTCTTCAACTGTCTAGTGTATCATGGCTAGAACAAGATTTCACTGTCTGTGCTGGCTGTTGAGTCTTCAACTGTCTAGTGTATCATGGCTAGAACAAGATTTCACTGTCTGTGCTGGCTGTTTGAGTCTTCAACTGCCTAGTGTATCATGGCTAGAACAAGATTTCACTGTCTGTGCTGGCTGTTTGAGTCTTCAACTGTCTAGTGTATCATGGCTAGAACAAGATTTCACTGTCTGTGCTGGCTGTTTGAGTCTGCAACTGTCTAGTGTATCATGGCTAGAACAAGATTTCACTGTCTGTGCTGGCTGTTTGAGTCTGCAACTGCCTAGTGTATCATGGCATTGATGTTCACACCAAGCTCTTCCAAGATTGTCATGGAGCAGCATCACCACTCACTGATCACATTTTCCCAATGGTCCGCAGCAAGACCATCAAATACTACATGGATAGTGAACAGATACTCAGCTGCACACTATATGTGGCATCATCATATCTCCTACCTATGTCCACATGGTGCAACATGGAAGACACCTCGTACATTCCATCTGTGGTCTCTGGTTTAGAGACCGTACTGTGACCATGTAGAAAGGTTACCTGACCCCACTACTTACATATGTTACCTGACCCCACAACTTACATGTGTTACCTGACCCCACTACTTACATGTGTTACCTGACCCCACTACTTACATGTGTTACCTGACCCCACAACTTACATGTGTTACCTGACCCCACTACTTACATGTGTTACCTGACCCCACTACTTACATGTGTTACCTGACCCCACTACTTACATGTGTTACCTGACCCCACTACTTACATATGTTACCTGACCCCACTACTTACATATGTTACCTGACCCCTACTTGCATATGTTACCTGATCCCTGTACTTACATATGTTACCTGACCCCTGTACTTACATATGTTACCTGACCCCTGTACTTACATATGTTACCTGACCCCTACTTACATATGTTACCTGACCCCACTACTTACATATGTTACCTGACCCCTGTACTTACATATGTTACCTGACCCCACTACTTACATACGTTACCTGACCCCTGTACTTACATATGTTACCTGACCCCACTACTGACATATGTTACCTGACCCCTGTACTTACATATGTTACCTGACCCCTGTACTTACATATGTTACCTGATCCCACTACTTACATATGTTACCTGACCCCTGTACTGACATATGTTACCTGACCCCACTACTTACATATGTTACCTGACCCCTGTACTTACATATGTTACCTGACCCCTGTACTGACATATGTTACCTGATCCGACTACTTACATATGTTACCTGATCCCTGTACTGACATATGTTACCTGACCCCACTACTTACATATGTTACCTGACCCCTGTACTTACATATGTTACCTGACCCCACTACTTACATATGTTACCTGACCCCTGTACTTACATATGTTACCTGACCCCACTACTTACATATGTTACCTGACCCCTACTTGCATATGTTACCTGATCCCTGTACTTACATATGTTACCTGACCCCTGTACTTACATATGTTACCTGACCCCTGTACTTACATATGTTACCTGACCCCTACTTACATATGTTACCTGACCCCACTACTTACATATGTTACCTGACCCCTGTACTTACATATGTTACCTGACCCCACTACTTACATACGTTACCTGACCCCTGTACTTACATATGTTACCTGACCCCACTACTGACATATGTTACCTGACCCTGTACTTACATATGTTACCTGACCCCTGTACTTACATATGTTACCTGATCCCACTACTTACATATGTTACCTGACCCCTGTACTGACATATGTTACCTGACCCCACTACTTACATATGTTACCTGACCCCTGTACTTACATATGTTACCTGACCCCTGTACTGACATATGTTACCTGATCCGACTACTTACATATGTTACCTGATCCCTGTACTGACATATGTTACCTGACCCCACTACTTACATATGTTACCTGACCCCTGTACTTACATATGTTACCTGACCCCACTACTTACATATGTTACCTGACCCCTGTACTTACATATGTTACCTGACCCCACTACTTACATATGTTACCTGACCCCTGTACTTACATATGTTACCTGACCCCTGTACTTACATATGTTACCTGACCCCTGTACTTACATATGTTACCTGACCCCTGTACTTACATATGTTACCTGATCCCACTACTTACATATGTTACCTGACCCCTGTACTGACATGTTATCTGACCCCTGTACTTACATATGTTACCTGACCCCTGTACTGACATATTTTACCTGACCCCTACTTACATAGGTTACCTGACCCCTGTACTGACTGACATATGTTACCTGACCCCTGTACTTACATATGTTACCTACCCCTGTACTTACATATGTTACCTGACCCCCATACTGACATATGTTACCTGACCCCCGTACTTACATGTTACCTGACCCCTGTACTGATATATGTTATCTGACCACTGTACTGACATATGTTACCTGACCACTGTACTGACATATGTTACCTGACCCCTACTTACGTATGTTACTTGTTGGCTTCCCTGTGTTTGTAGAGAATGAGAAATCAGCTGTTGGACTGTGAGGCTGTCATTGTAGATCTGAGGGAGCAGCTTCAAGTAGAGAAGGTATGTCAGCCTCAGACACATGCCTCATACTTCCATTGAAAACCTTTGTAATACTTTCTAGACAAAAAAACAGATGTATAGTCACAAACACCTCACACAGATGTATAGTCACAAACACCTCACATAGATGTATAGTCATAAACACCTCACAAAGAGGTATAGTCACAAACACCTCACACAGATGTATAGTCACAAACACCTCACACAGAGGTATAGTCACAAACACCTCACACAGAGGTATAGTCACAAACACCTAACAAAGAGGTATAGTCACAAACACGTCACACAGATGTATAGTTACAAACACCTCACACAGATGTATAGTCACAAACACCTCACACAGATGTATAGTCACAAACACCTCACACAAAGGTATAGTCACAAACACCTCACACAGAGGTATAGTCACAAACACGTCACACAGATGTATAGTTACAAACACCTCACACAGATGTATAGTCACAAACACCTCACACAGATGTATAGTCACAAACACCTCACACAGAGGTATAGTCACAAACACCTCACACAGAGGTATAGTCACAAACACCTCACACAAATGTATAGTCACAAACACCTCACACAGAGGTATAGTCACAAACACCTCACACAGAGGTATAGTTACAAACACCTAACAAAGAGGTATAGTCACAAACACCTCACACAGATGTATAGTCACAAACACCTCACACAGATGTATAGTCACAAACACCTCACACAGAGGTATAGTCACAAACACCTCACACAAAGGTATAGTCATAAACACCTCATACTTGTGCCCAATTATCTTGTTTCAGGAGGAGCGCCTTATTCTGAGCAACCTGCAGGGATCTCTTGAGAACACCAGAGGCCACCTCCAGAAGCAGCTCAGAACTAAAGAGGCAGACTGTAACCGGATGTCCGTACAGATTAGGGTTTGTCATCTTTTGTAACTGGATGGATGTCTGTACAGATTAGGGTTTGTCATCTTTTGTAACTGGATGGATGTCCGTACAGATTAGGGTTTGTCATCTTTTGTAACTGGATGGATGTCCGTACAGATTAGGGTTTGTCATCTTTTGTAACTGGATGGATGTCTGTACAGATTAGGGTTTGTCATTTTTGTAAACAGATGTCTGCACAGATTAGGGTTTTCCATCTTTTGTAAACAGATGTCTGTACAAATTAGAATTTGTAATTGTAATTTTTGTAAACAAATGTCTGTACAGATTAGGGTTTGTCATCGTTTGTAACCGGATGTCTGTACAGATTAGGTTTATCATCTTTTGTAACCTGATGTCTGTACAGATTAGGGTTTATCATCTTTTGTAACCGGATGTCTGTACAGATTAGTGTTTGTCATCTTTTGTAACCGCATGTCTGTTCAGATTAGGGTTTGTTATCTTTTGTAACCGGATGTCTGTACAGATTAGGGTTTGTCATCTTTTGTAAACAGATGTCTGTACAGATTTGGGTTTGTCATCTTTTGTAACCAGATGTCTGTACAGATTAGGGTTTGTCATCTTTTGTAACCAGATGTCTGTACAGATTAGGGTTTGTCATCTTTTGTAACCAGATGTCTATACAGATTAGGGTTTGTCATCTTTTGTAACCAGATGTCTGTACAGATTAGGGTTTGTCATCATTTGTAACCGGATGTCTGTACAGATTAGGGTTTGTCATCTTTTGTAACCTGATGTCTGTACAGATTAGGGTTTGTCATCTTTTGTAAACAGATGTCTGTACAAATTAGAGTTTGTAATTGTAATTTTTGTAAACAGATGTCTGTACAGATTAGGGTTTATCATCTTTTGTAACCAGATGTCTGTACAGATTAGGGTTTATCATCTTTTGTAACCAGATGTCTGTACAGATTAGTGTTTGTCATCTTTTGTCACCAGATTTCTGTACAGATTAGGGTTTGTCATCTTTTGTAACCTGATGTCTGTACAGATTAGGGTTTGTCATCTTTTGTAAACAGATGTCTGTACAAATTAGAGTTTGTAATTGTAATTTTTGTAAACAGATGTCTGTACAGATTAGGGTTTATCATCTTTTGTAACCGGATGTCTGTACAGATTAGGGTTTGTCATCTTTTGTAACCAGATGTCTGTACAGATTAGGGTTTATCATCTTTTGTAACCAGATGTCTATACAGATTAGGGTTTATCATCTTTTGTAAACAGATGTCTGTACAGATTAGGGTTTATCATCTTTGTAACCGGATGTCTGTACAGATTAGGGTTTATCATCTTTTGTAACCAGATGTCTGTACAGATTAGTGTTTGTCATCTTTTGTCACCAGATTTCTGTACAGATTAGGGTTTATCATCTTTTGTAACCAGATGTCTATACAGATTAGGGTTTATCATCTTTTGTAACCAGATGTCTGTACAGATTAGGGTTTGTCATCTTTTGTAACCGGATGTCTGTACAGATTAGTGTTTGTCATCTTTTGTAACCAGATGTCTGTACAGATTAGGGTTTATCATCTTTTGTAACCAGATGTCTGTACAGATTAGGGTTTGTCATCTTTTGTAACCGGATGTCTGTACAGATTAGTGTTCGTCATCTTTTGTAACCAGATGTCTGTACAGATGAGGGTTTGTCATCTTTTGTAACCAGATGTCTGTACAGATTAGTGTTTGTCATCTTTTGTCACCAGATTTCTGTACAGATTAGGGTTTATCATCTTTTGTAACCAGATGTCTATACAGATTAGGGTTTATCATCTTTTGTAACCAGATGTCTGTACAGATTAGGGTTTGTCATCTTTTGTAACCGGATGTCTGTACAGATTAGGGTTTGTCATCTTTTGTAACCGGATGTCTGTACAGATTAGTGTTCGTCATCTTTTGTAACCAGATGTCTGTACAGATGAGGGTTTGTCATCTTTTGTAACCAGATGTCTGTACAGATTAGTGTTTGTCATCTTTTGTCACCAGATTTCTGTACAGATTAGGGTTTATCATCTTTTGTAACCAGATGTCTATACAGATTAGGGTTTATCATCTTTTGTAACCAGATGTCTGTACAGATTAGGGTTTGTCATCTTTTGTAACCGGATGTCTGTACAGATTAGTGTTTGTCATCTTTTGTAACCAGATGTCTGTACAGATTAGGGTTTATCATCTTTTGTAACCAGATGTCTGTACAGATTAGGGTTTGTCATCTTTTGTAACCGGATGTCTGTACAGAATAGTGCTCGTCATCTTTTGTAACCAGATGTCTGTACAGATGAGGGTTTGTCATCTTTTGTAACCAGATGTCTGTACAGATTAGGGTTTGTCATCTTTTGTAACCAGATGTCTGTACATATTAGGGTTTGTCATCTTTTGTAATCGGATGTCTGTACAGATTAGGGTTTGTCATCTTTTGTAATCGGATGTCTGTACAGATTAGGGTTTGTCATCTTTTGTAATCGGATGTCTGTACATATTAGGGTTTGTCATCTTTTGTAACCAGATGTCTGTACAGATTAGGGTTTGTCATCTTTTGTAATCGGATGTCTGTACAGATTAGGGTTTGTCATCTTTTGTAATCGGATGTCTGTACAGATTAGGGTTTGTCATCTTTTGTAACCAGATGTCTGTACAGATTAGGGTTTGTCATCTTTTGTAACCGGATGTCTGTCCATACAAGGATAGTTTTATTATAGTTGTATATTTTTCCAAACTTAGGTACATGTTTTGTTCAATGTTGTAACCGGATGTGGGTACAGATTTCTTGTTTCAGATAAGATGTCAGTAAAAATGAAAGTGTTACTGTAGCCTTGTGCACACTAATGTGCTTCAGTGTCAACACATTGTGAAGTCATCCTATCAGTATCTGCACATAGCAATGTCATCTTATATGTGTCTACAAATAGTAATCTGTCTATAGCTAGTAATATAACTAAACAACTCGTAATGTACCTATAACCAGTAATGTGTCTACATCTATTATGTGCATATAACTAGTAATCTGTCTATATATATATATATATATATATATATATATATATATATATATATATATTGTGTCTATAGCTAGCAATGTTTCTACAGTTAGGAATGTGTCTGCAGCTAGTAATGTGTTTACAGCTAGTAATGTGTCTGCAGCTTGTAATGTGTTTACAGCTAGTAATTTGTCTGCAGCTAGTAATGTGTTTACAGCTAGTAATGTGTCTACAGTTATAGTTAATTTACAAATTCGTGCCCACAGAGTTTATTAATTATCTCAGAAACTGTTTGATGAATTTCTGTAATTTTTTTCATGAAATCTTATTTTTTCACTGACCTTCAGTCAGATTTTTTGCCCTACTGTCATGAATTTAGGAAAGATTTTTGCTTATTTGAGGTATATAAAAATATGATTTTCTTGCTTGTCCTAAATTTTAGGATTTTCCTATACCCACATTTGTTGTAATCGATTCACCAATTAAAAAGGCAAATTTCATGTGCACACCATACAGTCTTATCACCATTTTGCACTTTTAACTTGTAAGATGTGTGCCACTCCTAGGTTTTTGTTTGGTAATTTCATTTCTGGTTTCTTGTTAAATTGGTCCAGAGGCATATTTTGACAAAATATTTACTATTAATGAATATTCCTGTTTGTGGGATAATTTGTAAGCTGTTGTGAAGTGACTACTTGATTTGCAAGGCATTCAAATGATTAGAGTCACAAGACTACACCCACACATGTATACTGAGTGATTCGATGAGTATGCTAAAAAAGTGAAGGCGGGCTCTGTACGCATGCAATGGGTAGAGTCGTTGCAGAAATCCAAAATACATAAGGTCACCTTTGTTATGTCCCTGGACATGCGGGAGTACGGGGAAATGAAAGAGTGGACAGGTTGGCTAGCTGTGCTGTCATTGAGGACGGGCAACCAATGGATCGGGCGGACATCATCAATGCCCTCCGAGGTGTGGGAAGAGCACAGGACTTCGACAAACACAGATCCACGTCACTTCTTCGGATGATAGAAATGGGAGTTAAGATGGGCACAGCCAGAAATGAGAAACTTAGTGGCCATGTAAGAAGACTTATCAACCAATATAGAACTGGAGTCGTCAGTTGCTGGACACTGAGGGAATTGCTGAGGAGGGGATCTGAGCACCTATGGACATGTTCGGAGTGCAATGATGATGACCTGCAAATAACTCAATACTTGAATTTTAAAAATCAATAAGAGTTTAAAGTGTAAATTCATCACTATGCAAAAGGTGTTTATTGTACAGGCATTTTTGCAAGGGTCGGTTGTATTACGATATAAAAAAAACCAGAAAACAGAACATGGGAGCTCTAAATATAGATAGAAAGTCTTTCAATCGATTGATAGGAAAGAACTTTGACTCTGCAGAGGTGACGGTCAAACAAGGAAGTTTACCTATCTCTATGACAAAGATATAAAATCAAATGAAAAATGTTGCCCTATTCAATGTGATACATTGGATACGCCTTTGGCTTGCATTGTTAGAAAATTAACATAATTTACAGTAAAATCTAATGTTTAGAGCATGCGGTTTGATATTTTCCTAAAATTATATAACAAAAAATGATTTGTGCAAAATTCAGACTACCTTTGTACTTAAATGTTATCAAATCTGAAGGTCCAGGAAAAAATAAGATTTCATGAAAAAGAATGACAGAAATTCATCAACAGTATCCTAGATAATTATTGATCAACTCTGTGGGCACGAATTTGTGAACGAACTATAGTAATGTATTTACAACTAGTAATGTGTCTACAACTAGTAATATGTCTACAGTTAGAAATGTGTCTACAACTAGTAATATGTCTACAGTTAGAAATGTGTCTACAACTAGTAATATGTCTACAGTTAGAAATGTGTCTACAACTAGTAATATGTCTACAGCTAGAAATGTGTCTACAACTAGTAATGTGTCTACAACTAGTAATGTGTCTACAACTAGTAATGTGTCTACAACTAGTAATGTGTCTACAAGTAATAATGTGTCTATAACTAGTAATGTGTCTACATCTGGTAATTTGTCTACATCTGGTAATGTGTCTACACCTGGTAATTTGTCTACACCTGGTAATGTGTGTGCAACTATATCCAGAGCCTGGAAAGTCAACTACTTCATGAGAAAGTTGAGAAAGAACACCTGCAGGATGTAGTGAGCTCCTTCAAGAGCAGGATGGACAGAGACAAGGAGGCCTTGAAGAAAGCAACCAGGTCAGTGTGGCTGTGTTGCCTTGATCTGTTAGCCTTGGGTCAGTGTGGCTGTGTTGCCTTGATCTGTTAGCCTTGGGTCAGTGCGGCTGTGTTGCCTTGATCTGTTAGCCTTGGGTCAGTGTGGCTGTGTTGCCTTGATCTGTTAGCCTTGGGTCAGTGTGGCTGTGTTGCCTTGATCTGTTAACCTTGGGTTAGTGTGGCTGTGTTGCCTTGATCTGTTAGCCTTGGGTCAGTGTGGCTGTGTTGCCTTGATCTGTTAGCCTTGGGTCAGTGTGGCTGTGTTGCCTTGATCTGTTAGCCTTGGGTCAGTGTGGCTGTGTTGCCTTGATCTGTTAGCCTTGGGTCAGTGTGACTGTGTTGCCTTGATCTGTTAACCTTGGGTTAGTGTGGCTGTGTTGCCTTGATCTGTTAGCCTTGGGTCAGTGTGGCTGTGTTGCCTTGATCTGTTAGCCTTAGGTCAGTGTGGCTGTGTTGCCTTGATCTGTTAGCCTTGGGTCAGTGTGGCTGTGTTGCCTTGATCTGTTAGCCTTGGGTCAGTGTGACTGTGTTGACTTGATCTGTTAGCCTTGGGTCAGTGTGGCTGTGTTGCCTTGATCTGTTAGCCTTGGGTCAGTGTGGCTGTGTTGCCTTGATCTGTTAGCCTTGGGTCAGTGTGGCTGTGTTGCCTTGATCTGTTAGCCTTGGGTCAGTGTGGCTGTGTTGACTTGATCTGTTAGCCTTGGGTCAGTGTGGCTGTGTTGCCTTGATCTGTTAGCCTTGGGTCAGTGTGGCTGTGTTGCCTTGATCTGTTAGCCTTGGGTCAGTGTGGCTGTGTTGCCTTGATCTGTTAGCCTTGGGTCAGTGTGGCTGTGTTGCCTTGATCTGTTAGCCTTGGGTCAGTGTGGCTGTGTTGCCTTGATCTGTTAGCCTTGGGTCAGTGTGACTGTGTTGACTTGATCTGTTAGCCTTGGGTCAGTGTGGCTGTGTTGACTTGATCTGTTAGCCTTAGGTCAGCGTGACTGTGTTGCATTGATCTGTTAGCCTTGGGTCAGTGTGGCTGTGTTGCCTTGATCTGTTAGCCTTGGGTCAGTGTGACTGTGTTGACTTGATCTGTTAGCCTTGGGTCAGTGTGGCTGTGTTGACTTGATCTGTTAGCCTTAGGTCAGCGTGACTGTGTTGCATTGATCTGTTAGCCTTGGGTCAGTGTGGCTGTGTTGCCTTGATCTGTTAGCCTTGGGTCAGTGTGACTGTGTTGCCTTGATCTGTTAGCCTTAGGTCAGTGTGGCTGTGTTGCCTTGATCTGTTAGCCTTGGGTCAGTGTGGCTGTGTTGACTTGATCTGTTAGCCTTTGGTCAGTGTGACTGTGTTGCATTGATCTGTTAGCCTTGGGTCAGTGTGGCTGTGTTGCCTTGATCTGTTAGCCTTGGGTCAGTGTGGCTGTGTTGCCTTGATCTGTTAGCCTTGGGTCAGTGTGACTGTGTTGCCTTGATCTGTTAGCCTTGGGTCAGTGTGGCTGTGTTACTTGATCTGTTAGCCTTGGGTCAGTGTGACTGTGTTGCCTTGATCTGTTAGCCTTGGGTCAGTGTGACTGTGTTGCCTTGATCTGTTAGCCTTGGGTCAGTGTGACTGTGTTGCCTTGATCTGTTAACCTTGGGTTAGTGTGGCTGTGTTGCCTTGATCTGTTAGCCTTAGGTCAGCGTGACTGTGTTGCATTGATCTGTTAGCCTTGGGTCAGTGTGGCTGTGTTGCCTTGATCTGTTAGCCTTGGGTCAGTGTGACTGTGTTGCCTTGATCTGTTAGCCTTAGGTCAGTGTGGCTGTGTTGCCTTGATCTGTTAGCCTTGGGTCAGTGTGGCTGTGTTGACTTGATCTGTTAGCCTTTGGTCAGTGTGACTGTGTTGCATTGATCTGTTAGCCTTGGGTCAGTGTGGCTGTGTTGCCTTGATCTGTTAGCCTTGGGTCAGTGTGACTGTGTTGCCTTGATCTGTTAGCCTTGGGTCAGTGTGGCTGTGTTACTTTGATCTGTTAGCCTTGGGTCAGTGTGACTGTGTTGCCTTGATCTGTTAGCCTTGGGTCAGTGTGACTGTGTTGCCTTGATCTGTTAGCCTTGGGTCAGTGTGACTGTGTTGCCTTGATCTGTTAACCTTGGGTTAGTGTGGCTGTGTTGCCTTGATCTGTTAGCCTTGGGTCAGTGTGGCTGTGTTGCCTTGTTGTAGCGAGTTCACGTAACTCACGTTTTTGGATAATGTCATCTTGGTGAGGGGACACACCCATCAATGTCATCTTGGTGAGGGGACACACTCATCAATGTCATCTTGGTGAGGGGACACACCCATCAATGTCATCTTGGTGAGGGGACACACCCATCAATGTCATCTTGGTGAGGGGACACACCCATTAATGTCATTTTGGTGAGGGGACACACTCATTACTGTCATCTTGGTGAGGGGACACACCCATCAATGTCATCTTGGTGAGGGGACACACCCATCAATGTCATCTTGGTGAGGGGACACACTCATTACTGTCATCTTGGTGAGGGGACACACCCATCACTGTCATCTTGGTGAGGGGACACACTCATCACTGTCATCAGTAATGAGGGAGGTACTGATTATTGTTATTGGCAAGGAAGACATTGTCATTGGTGAGGGAGATACTCATTACTGTCATTGGTGAGGAAAACATTGCTATCTTTGGTGAGGGAGACCCTCATCACTGTCATCTTGGTGAGGGAGACACTCATTACTGTCATTGGTGAGGAAGACATTGGTGAGGGAGACATTCATCACTATCATCTTGGTGAGGGAGACACTCATTACTGTCATTGGTGAGAAAGACATTGGTGAGGGAGACACTTACTGTCATCTTGGTGAGGGAGACACTCATTACTGTCATTGGTGAGGAAGACATTGGTGAGGAAGACATTCATCACTGTCATCTTGGTGAGGGAGACAATCATTACTGTCATCATGGTGAGGGAGACACTCATTACTGTCATTGGTGAGGAAGACATTCATCACTGTCATCTTGGTGAGGGAGACACTCATCACTGTCATATGAGTGAGGGAGACGCTCATTACTGTCATTGGTGAGGTAGACATTCATTACTGTCATCATGGCAAGGGAGACACTAATTACTGTCATTGATGAGGAAGACATTCATCACTGTCATTTTGGTGAGGGAGACACTCATTACTGTTATTGGTGAAGGAGACACTCATTACTGTCATGGTGAGGGAGACACTAATTACTGTCATTGGTGAGGAAGACATTGGTGAGGGAGACATTCATCACTGTCATGTTGGCGAGGGAGACACTAATTACTGTCATCTTGGGGAGGGAGACACTCATTACTGTCATTGGTGAGGGAGACATTCATCATTGTCATCTTGGCGAGGGAAGACAATCATCTCTGTCATCTTGATGAGGGAGACACTCATTACTGTCATTCTGGAGAGGGGAACTCATTACTGCCATCTTTTTCTTCTTCTTCTTTCCTTCCTCATTTGCCTTTCAGCGTCGAGGGGAGATATAATTTGCTGTCTTTTGCTCTTCTGTTTGCCTCTGCTGCTGTTATATTTCTTCTACTATTTACTGACATTTTGAGCTGTAGCCAGCCCATAGACCCAGATACTCTTTCTCTTATCTAAATTTTGATTCTAGCAGTTTTCAATCATTGTAAAGATCTTTCATCAAATCTCGCTATTTGTCTCTGTTTTGTGCAAGCAACTCTATCTCACTGAGAGAGCCGATTCCTGCTGCTCTTGTCTCTCTGATCAATGTTCTTCTCAGTGTCTCTCAGGGTCAGCCTCTTTTCCTCTTACTTGTTGTTTCCCACATGAGGGCTTGCTTTGCTATTCGGTTATTATCTCTCCTCATCACATGTCCAACATATGACCATCGTCTTTTCTTGATTACTGAAGATATTAGTGGTTGATTGGCGATTTCTCTAATTTCTTCATTTGTTCTGAATTCGTTCCACGCTATACCAAGTATTTTCCTTAGATATTTATTTTCGAATGCGTTCAACTTTGTTTCTATATTTCTTGTTGTTTTCCAGATTTCATATGCATACAGAAGGGTTGTTAATATGTTTGATTTGAATAGTCTAAGTTTTGTGTTTGTGCTGATGAGTTTTGATTTCCACAACTTTTCAAGGTTCTGAAAGACATTGCTGCTTTAGCTATTCTGATTCAAATTTCTTTACTTGTATCCCCTTCTCGATCAATGTGACTTCCAAGATAGATAAAGTGATTGATCTCTTCTACTGATTTGTTTTTCATATATATTCTGCCATCTGTTGGAATTAAGCTTTTCATGACTTTAGTCTTTTCATGATTGATCTCAAGCCCAATCTTGCTGGCTATTGATGATAATTCATTTGTGTTTTCCTGCATTGTTTTTTTATGGCTGCTGATGAGAACTATGTCATCAGCAAAGTTGAGGTCCTCCAAATGGTCTCCTTGTATCCATTCGATGCCTTTATTACCAGTGCAGCATTTCTTCATTACGAAGTCCATAACAACTCCAAATAATAAGGGCGATAAAATACATCCTTGTTTAACCCCAGTTTCTATTGGAAAACATTCGCTCAGTCCTTCCTCTGTACGAACTGCACATGTGTATCCATCATACGTGTCTTTGATAATATTTATGATTTTTTATGGTAAGCCATATTGCCTTAGAATTTACCACAAAGAATCTCTCTCAATGAATGCTGTTGAATGCTTTTCTGAAGTCGATGAAGTTAAGTACAAAAGGTTTTTGCTTTTCAATGTGTTCTCCAATATAAGTTGTAGAGTGAAAATGTGGTCACGGCAGCTTCTCCCTTTTCTAAACCCAGCCTGTTCTTCATGCATTACTGTATCTATTGAATCCTTTATTCTAATTAGGATGATTTTGCAGAATAACTTTGAGGCAACTGACAAAAGTGTCACGCCTCTCCAGTTGTTACAATCTCTGAGATTGCCCTTTTTTGGGATCTTAACAATGATTCCTTTTTTCCACTTATGAGGCACCTTTTCTGCTTTCCAAATGATGTTGAACATTTTCTGGAGATATATTAGATTATGGCTATCAATTGCCTTGAGGATCTCAGCTGTTAACTTATCCTCTCCAGCAGCCTTGTTGTTGGCCATATGCTTTAAGGAAGTCTTACTTTCGCTCAAGGTGAAGTCATCTAAATTTACATCTAATTCTGCTGCTGGTGTTTCAGTTTCAAAATCTATTAAACTGTGGGGTAGTGGACGGTTAAGAATTTCTTTGAAGTGTTCCGCCCAATGGGCTTTTATGTCTGCGCTTGTTGTTAGCATTAATCCAGATTTGTCTAGAATTGGTGTTCCACTGGATGTATAGGTGTTTGTCAGCATCTTTTGTACAGTATAAAGAGTTCTGCTGTCTCTTGTAATTGCAGCTGTCTCTGCTTTCTCTGCCAAATTGTCTATATAAGCTCTTGTATCTCTTCTTGCTGAACTTTTTACTTTGTTGTCTAATTTTTGTATGTTGCTTTTGCCAGGGCCTTTCCAAGATCTGTCTTTACATTAGTCATGGCTCTCTTCGCTTCTCTTCTTTCTTTGATGTATTTCCATGTGGTGTCTGAAATCCATGCTTGTTTTTACATTACAATACTGTAGTCTAAATTGCAGCATCAAAACACAGATTCTTCCAAATCTGACATTTTGCCACATTCAAACATTCCCTTCCTCTGTCTACCTTCTTCATTACCACTTCCTGTGACCCTGAGTGTTTGATTTGTTTCCATTGCTGTTGGATTTTTTCCCTGGATTTTGTGAGATTTATATGTAATGGGAACATAATGAGGCAATTATCACAAAATTTTTAGATTTTTTGGACCTGCGAAGTTTTCTTGATTGTCGGCTGACATTAAACAGTCCTTTGCAACTTGGGATATGCAGCGAGTAATGTTATGAGGTAGCTGAACATACTGACTGACTTACAGCATCCGTACCGATAGACATTGTAACACCTCAGACCTCTGAGGTCAAATTCTTTTCATAAATCAACCTGAGACAAGAAATCCAAGTTTCCTGTGTCTCTCCTAGTGTAAACACACACAGCTGTGTGTCAAAAAGTTCAAAGAAAACACTATTTTTAGAGCTACTAATGTTACATTTAAGTGGTAGTACTTTTTACTACTGTAACGTAGACATGTCAGTGACACATATTGTATTGTAATCTTGGGTTAAAAGTTAGAAACAGTTGAATGTGACCAACACATATATTTGTATTGTTTGTTTTTGTTCAGGCTGTCCTGGTTTCATCCAATGATGGAAGCCCATCAACAATCTATCAAACTCTCTATTTCCTATAGTAGCCTCACTGAGATATCATTGCCTACAGAATACCTGCAAGGTCTAGGATACAATCTTTAGTTTGATCACAGCTATTCAGTTCAAGCATATGCTGGCTGATAAAATCATCCAATATAACACTTGGTTCATTGAGCCACATGCTGGCTGATAAAATCATCCAATATAACACTTGGTTCATTGAGCCACATGCTGGCTGATAAAATCATCCAATATAACACTTGGTTCATTGAGCCACATGCTGGCTGATAAAATCATTCAGTATAACACTTGGTTCATTCAACGATACCATTGACTAATAAAATCGTCCAATATAACACTTGGTTGATTGAGCCACATGCTGACTGATAAAATCATGTAAGAAGACAGTTAATCCATGCTGTAACACTGTGCTGTGATATAGGGAGTGAATATACTGTTTGAGTGTTCATTCAGTTGACATCACATCATACAGTGTTAGACTCACTTCTTTGCAGGTTTTGATATCATATATAGGAAGAAGCTGATATCTTAGAGAGTATAGATAATATATAGCCAGAAGCTGATATCTTAGAGAGTATAGATATCATATAGCCAGAAGCTGATATCTTAGAGAGTATAGATATCATATAGCCAGATACTGATATCTTAGAGAGTATAGATAATATATAGCCAGAAGCTGATATCTTAGAGAGTATAGATAATATATAGCCAGAAGCTGATATCTTAGAGAGTATAGATATCATATAGCCAGATACTGATATCTTAGAGAGTATAGATAATATATAGCCAGAAGCTGATATCTTAGAGATTATAGATAATATATAGCCAGAAGCTGATATCTTAGAGAGTATAGATAATATATAGCCAGAAGCTGATATCTTAGAGAGTATAGATAATATATAGCCAGAAGCTGATATCTTAGAGAGTATAGATAATATCATATAGCCAGATACTGATATCTTAGAGAGTATAGATAATTATATAATATCATATAGCCAGATACTGATATCTCAGAGAGTATAGATAATTATATAATATCATATAGCCAGAAACTGATATCTCAGAGAGTATAGATAATAAGATAATATCATATAGCCAGATACTGATATCTTAGAGAGTATAGATAATATCATATAGCCAAAAGCTGATATCTTAGAGAACTGAGTGCTAATCTTAAAATAATAGGTTCATAGCTATTAGATTATAGATCACAGGATAAGTGTAAGTTCACATCTAAGAAATCTCAGGATATAGTAAGTTCACATCTAAGAGATCACATACCACAGCAATAGGTTCACATTTAGGAGATAATAGATCACATCACACATTATTCTACATCACAGAAGTAGAAATTACATATCACTTCTAGTTCACATCCTATTCCATGTACCTATCCTGTACCATCCAATGATGCATCCCACACAGGGCTCAAAATCACGTGCCGAAAAGCTTGAGGAGGAGTTAAGTAACATAAGGAAAGAGGTGGAGGGTCGTCTCATGACCTCATCAAGTTCCCTTATAGAGAGCTTGAGCAGGGAGAAGATGCTGCTGGCCAAGGAGTGTGACCAACTGCGGATGTGAGTCTGGGACAGGGGTGGTAGGTCTGTCTGAGTGGGACAGGGAGCATTGGGGTGATAGGTCTGTCTGAGTGGATGGAGCATTGGGGTGATAGGTCTGTCTGAGTGGATGGAGCATTGGGGTGATAGGTCTGTCTCTGAGTGGGATGGAACATTGGGGTGATAGGTCTGTCTCTGAGTGGGATGGAACATTGGGGTGATAGGTCTGTCTGAGTGGGACAGAACATTGGGTGATAGGTCTGTCTGAGTGGGACAGAACATTGGGGTGATAGGTCTGTCTTAGTGGGACAGGGAGTATTGGTGTGATAGGTCTGTCTTAGTGGGACAGGGGGCATTGGGGTGATAGGTCTGTCTTAGTGGGACAGGGAGTATTGGGGTGATAGGTCTGTCTTAGTGGGACAGGGAGTATTGGGGTGATAGGTCTGTCTTAGTGGGACAGGGAGTATTAGGGTGATAGGTCTGTATGAGTGGGACAGGGAGCATTGGGGTGATAGGTCTGTCTGAGTGGGACAGGGAGCATTGGGGTGATAGGTCTGTCTGAGTGGGACAGGGAGCATTAGGCTGGTAGTTAATGAGACACGAGGTATCTAGGTTCAGCAGTGAAAGCTTGGGTCATTTTTGTTAAGCTTGAAATATCTAAATAAATGGCAGTGACTGAGAAAATGGATATCTTGGTGTCACCTGAGTGGGACATTGGGTGCCTGGTTGGTGATGAGTGGGACATTAGATACTGGTTGGTGATGAGTGGGACATTGGGTGCCTGGTTGGTGATGAGTGGGACATTGGGTGCCTGATTGGTGATGAGTGGGACATTGGGTGCCTGGTTGGTGGTGAGTGGGGCATTAGATGCCTTGTTTGTGCTGAGTGGGACATTGGGTGCCTGGTTGGTGATGAGTGGGACATTAGGTACCAGTGTGGGTCGACATGAAGAAGGCTTTTGATAGGGTATGGATAGAAGGATTAAAGGACAAGCTTCTCAGACTTGGCATCCAAGGTCGTTTATTAAATTGGATATCTCAAAACCTACAAGACAGAATGGTCAGAGTACAAGTACATGGACAACTAAGTCAGAAAGCTAGAACAAGGTAGAGTCCTATCCCCAATGCTCTTTTTAATTTTCATGAATGACATCGTAATGGACATTCCACCCAGAATACACTCAGCAATGTACGCAGACGACCTGGCGATATGGGCACGTGAACAATCAATGGCTAGCTCCAGAATGCAAGATGCCCTAAGAAAACTTGAAAAATGGACGAACACCTGGCTACTACCAATTAACAAAAAAAAAAAAAAAAAAAAAAAAAAACTAAAAACATATACAATTGTCAGCCTATCAAGAAACACACTCTCTGCAAACTTGAAGATAAAAGACCACACACTTCCTATTGACTAAAACCCAACATGTCTTGGTGTTATCATGGATCGCAGAATGACATGGATAAATCAGATAGACTAAAAGCAAACAAAAGAGCCAGAAAATGAACAGATATAAAGAAATTGGCAGGAACAGACAGCAACATCTTGAAATGACTATATGTAGCAAGAGTAAGACCAGTCCTAGTGTATGGAGTCACAGCCTGGGCTACAGCTTCCAAATCACACCTCAGCAAAATTAACAGAACACAAAACCAGGCTGCCCGTATCATCACTAGTGCTATGAAATCTACACCTATCGAGACTCTAGAAACAGTAACAGGTTTACAACCCTTAGAAGATAGATGGAAAACTAAAGTAATGCAACAAGCGGAGAAATATAAAAGGCTCACTAACCACCTCATGCACCAGAAAATAACTGGTTTCGGAAAAGGAAGACTAAAGAGGAGAAACTTTGCTGCAATCTCCAAAGAACTGGCAACTAGTGACCCAGTACTGTCCCAAACAACGCCGAAACTCATAAGCCCATCTGATATGACTCCTCATGGGAAACGCAAAATACCGGAACTTAAGGAAGACATAATAGGAATCATGAAAAAAGGCACCCAAACAGACACAGAGGGAAAACACATAGCAGAAAAACACATAAATGACAACTACCCACAGGACTCCTGGTCAGACATATACACAGATGGCTCTGCTACAAATGCCACCAGAAACGGAGGAGGAGGTGTGTTCCTGAGGCTGAATAACCAGGAAGAGATCACCAAGTCAATATCTACTGGGAAATTCTCAAACAAATATAAAGCAGAAACAGAAGCACTCAAAGATGCTGCAAAACTGGCTATCCAACACAAAAATAACATGCACAAGAAATTGGTGATACTGATTGATGTTCTGTCAGTCCTAACAGCTCTAAAAAACCCCAGGAACAGTGAGCTAGATGACTTGAGGACAACCCTGGACCAACTATGCAATAATTTCCAGAGAGAAGTCCTTCAGTGGATACCATCACACTGTAATATACATGGGAACGAACGCGCAGACAAATTAGCTAAAGAGGGAGGGAGATTACCACAAGAGAACCATCCGCTCAGTTATGATGAAGCCAAATCCATCCTCAAAGGACAGTACCATGAAAAATGGAAATGAGAACAGCCAAAGTATAACGAGAGGGACGGATATCATCAACTATCAAGGAGGGATCAAGTCATCATACTTCGCCTACACACTGGCCACAATAGAATGAGAAACCATATGTCACCAAACTCAAAATAGGAACTACCAGCCTATGCCACTGTACCCTGGATAGCATGATAACAAAACATGTTCTACAGGATTGCCCTCAGTACACAGACCTAAGAAGGACAATGTGGTCCACACCCACCTCCCTGGAAGAGAAACTATATGGGGCAACCGAATCACTTAAACTGACAGCTGCCTTCATAAGAGAGTCCGGAATCCTAGTCTAAATGACGTCATGATCGCAGAAGAGGAAGAAGGTATCTGGTTAGCACAGAGTGGGACATTAGGCATCTGGTTGGTGCAGAGTGGGACATTAGGTATCTTGTGAATGGGACATTTTGAAGCGATGAGTGAAATAGTGTGAGGTATTGGGTATATTGATGGTTCTGTTGTTGCAAGATTTCATGCAGTTGTTGGTCTAGTCTCTGTGTCTAGGTCAAGCTTGCTGTTGTTGGTCTAGTCTCTGTGTCTAGGTCAAGCTTGCTGTTGTTGGTCTAGTCTCTGTGTCTAGGTCAAGCTTGCTGTTGTTAGTCTAGTCTCTTGTCTAGGTCAAGCTTGCTGTTGTTGGTCTAGTCTCTGTGTCTAGGTCAAGCTTGCTATTGTTGGTCTAGTCTCTGTGTCTAGGTCAAGCTTGCTATTGTTAGTCTAGTCTCTGTGTCTAGGTCAAGCTTGCTGTTGTTAGTCTAGTCTCTGTGTCTAGGTCAAGCTTGCTGTTATTGGTCTAGTCTCTGTGTCTAGGTCAAACTTGCTGTTGTTGGTCTAGTCTCTGTGTCTAGGTCAAGCTTGTTGTTGTTGGTCTAGTCTGTGTCTAGGTCAAGCTTGTGTGTTGTTGGTCTAGTCTCTGTGTCTAGGTCAAGCTTGCTGTTGTTGGTCTAGTCTCTGTGTCTAGGTCAAGCTTGCTGTTGTTGGTCTAGTCTCTGTGTCTAGGTCAAGCTAGCTGTTGTTGGTCTAGTCTCTGTGTCTAGGTCAAGCTTGCTGTTGTTGGTCTAGTCTCTGTGTCTAGGTCAAGCTTGCTGTTGTTGGTCTAGTCTCTGTGTCTAGGTCAAGCTTGCTGTTGTTGGTCTAGTCTCTGTGTCTAGGTCAAGCTTGCTGTTGTTGGTCTAGTCTCTGTGTCTAGGTCAAGCTTGCTGTTGTTGGTCTAGTCTCTGTGTCTAGGTCAAGCTTGCTGTTGTTGGTCTAGTCTCTGTGTCTAGGTCAAGCTTGCTGCCAGGCTAGAACTGCTGGCCACTATCTGAACATGTAATAGAAGCTTCTGGTAGCAGATCATTTCACAGGACAGCTTCCATTGTTTGTCTCTTACGCTGTAGCCCCATGGAGGTGACAGGACAGCTTCCATTGTTTGTCTCTTAGGCTGTAGCCCCACAGAGGTGACAGGACAGCTTCCATTGTTTGTCTCTTAGACTGTAGCCCCACAGAGGTGACAGGACAGCTTCCATTGTTTGTCTCTTAGGCTGTAGCCCCACGGAGGTGACCAGCTTCCATTGTTTGTCTCTTAGGCTGTAGCCCCACGGAGGTGACAGGACAGCTTCCATTGTTTGTCTCTTAGGCTGTAGCCCCACGGAGGTGACAGACAGCTTCCATTGTTTGTCTCTTAGGCTGTAGCACCACGGAGGTGACAGGACAGCTTCCATTGTTTGTCTCTTAGGCTGTAGCCCCACGGAGGTGACAGGACAGCTTCCATTGTTTGTCTCTTAGGCTGTAGCCCCACGGAGGTGACAGGACAGCTTCCATTGTTTGTCTCTTAGGCTGTAGCACCACGGAGGTGACAGGACAGCTTCCATTGTTTGTCTCTTAGGCTGTAGCACCACGGAGGTGACAGGACAGCTTCCATTGTTTGTCTCTTAGGCTGTAGCCCCACGGAGGTGACAGGACAGCTTCCATTGTTTGTCTCTTAGGCTGTACCCCACGGAGGTGACAGGACAGCTTCCATTGTTTGTCTCTTAGCTGTAGCCCCACGGAGGTGACAGGACAGCTTCCATTGTTTGTCTCTTAGGCTGTAGCCCCACAGAGGTGACAGGACAGCTTCCATTGTTTGTCTCTTAGGCTGTAGCCCCACGGAGGTGACAGGACAGCTTCCATTGTTTGTCTCTTTATGCTGTAGCCCCACGGAGGTGACAGGACAGCTTCCATTGTTTGTCTCTTAGGCTGTAGCCCCCACGGAGGTGACAGGACAGCTTCCATTGTTTGTCTCTTAGGCTGTAGCCCCTTGGAGATCACAGAGATCTAGCACTTCCTTCCTGTCACATATTTTCCAAGTAGTGATGTATATGATGTGGTGAGTGGGGTATTAGATACCTGTGTAATGATGAATGGGGTATTAGATACCTGTGTAATGATGAGTGGGGTATTAGATACCTGTGTAATGATGAGTGGGGTATTAGATACCTGTGTAATTATGAGTGGGGTATTAGATACCTGTGTAATGATGAGTGGGGTATTAGATACCTGTGTAATGATGAGTGAGGTATTAGATACCTGTGTAATGATGAGTAGGGTATTAGATGCCTGTGTATGATGAGTAGGGTATTAGATGCCTGTGTAATGATGAGTGGGGTATTAGATACCTGTGTAATGATGAGTAGGGTATTAGATACCTGTGTAATGATGAGTGAGTATTAGATACCTGTGTAATGATGAGTAGGGTATTAGATGCCTGTGTAATGATGAGTGGGGTATTAGATACCTGTGTAATGATGATTGAGGTATTAGATACCTGTGTAGTGATGAGTGGGGTATTAGATACCTGTGTAGTGATGAGTGGGGTATTAGATACCTGTGTAGTGATGAGTGGGGTATTAGATACCTGTTTAGTGATGAGTGAGGTATTAGATACCTGTGTAGTGGTGAGTGAGGTATTAGATGCCTGTGTAGTGATGAGTGAGGTATTAGATACCTGTGTAGTGGTGAGTGGGGTATTAGATACCTGTGTAGTGGTGAGTGGGGTATTAGATACCTGTGTAGTGATGAGTGGGGTATTAGATACCTGTGTAGTGATAAGTGGGGTATTTACACCTGTGTAGTGATGAGTGAGGTATTAGATGCCTGTGTAGTGATGAGTGAGGTATTAGATACCTGTGTAGTGGTGAGTGGGGTATTAGATACCTGTGTAGTGGTGAGTGAGGTATTAGATGCCTGTGTAGTGATGAGTGAGGTATTAGATACCTGTGTAGTGGTGAGTGGGTATTAGATACCTGTGTAGTGGTGAGTGGGGTATTAGATACCTGTGTAGTGATGAGTGGGGTATTAGATACCTGTGTAGTGATAAGTGGGGTATTTACACCTGTGTAGTGATGAGTGAGGTATTGGATACCTGTGTAGTGATGAGTGAGGTATTGGATACCTGTGTAGTGATGAGTGAGGTATTGTGTACCTGTGTAGTGGTGAGTGAGGTATTAGATACCTATGGTGATGTGTCATTGTAGCAGTGGGTCGGAAGGGGTGATGAGTGAATGAGAGGAAAGTCATGGGAAGGAAAGAATGAATGATAGGCAGGAGAGTCCGTGTATGTGTGAATGTCACTCAGGAGAGTCCGTGTAGGTGTGAATGTCACTCAGGAGAGTCCGTGTAGGTGTGAATGTCACTCAGGAGAGTTTTGATTGGCTGGGAGAGGTGAGTGATATTGTGTGGGGAGAAAAGATAGTCAGTCGAGACTGTAGCCACAGTGGGAGACAGTTGATTCCCTAGGGCCAGGCCGCCAAGTTGGTAACCACAGACTTCAGTTACATGATAGATTGTCAATAGACTATCGAGCTAAGAGTCATGTTTTGTAGAAGTGTGCTTCGAGCAAATAACTGGCTGCCTCAGTGCTAACATACTTGATGTTATAGTTATTCCTTGCAAAGATTTCCTGGTGGGAGAAATAGAGACCATGTCAGGGTCTAGCTGAAATTGATAGTCTCCTAGTCGGTATGAGAGAAAGTTCATACCACATGGACAACAGAGTGTGAGAGCAAGGCCTGCATGAGTTATTTAGACCAGCGTATGCCATGTTTGACAGGTGTACTAATCCAGCGCAAGGTATTTTGCTGGCGTTTCATTATTGTAATTGCAAGTTATGTTGATGGCATTTTCATTGTTGTAATTGTGGACAAGGTGTCCATAATAAACACTTGTTCTTTGTTCCGAGAAGACTTCTTGAAGTGTTGCTGGTGTCAATGTTGTAGTCTTCAACGTTAGTAGTGTCAACGAATCCGTACAAAGGGAAAGTGATGTCCCAGGGCTGGATGGAACACCACCGCGGGAAATCTCAAAGCGAAGTAACCCAGTACAACGATCACGACGGGAGTAGTGTCTGCCGGCCAAAGTCAAAGGGGTACAGCGGAGCATTGCTGAACTCATCCTTTGTCGCCGTGATTTATCATCATTAATTGGGTAGAGGGACCTACCTTCTACATCATAACTAAGATGTGATGTCACTAGAGAAGCTTGTTGTGGTTTCTCTGCCCATGGCCACTTGCCTTTTCCTACTCATCTTGCCATAGAGCACTCGTGGTTGCTGACACATTTATCAGGCTTGAGTTTCTGTCTCCTCATTTGGTAGCATGAGAACATCCTGTACGTTTCCTGCCACTTTATTTAAAGTAGTTTGCTAGGGTAGCTCATGCGAAAGTGCTTCATTTTTCAGGCATTTCTCCTACATAAAAAAAAAAAAAGTAAAGTAACCCCCGTCATACCAAGTGGCGTATAGGGAATATGGTGTTAGTGACCATAAATTTTACAGACCTTCGGCACATGATTTTTGGGGTAATGTGGTCGGTATTACGCCCGTGCTACTTTACTTTCCCCACAAAAATTCAGGTACCCGTTAAAGGCTGGGTGGAACCCGAAAGCCATCGGTTTGGGATCGAACCCTACCTCTTGTCCTTTGTTGTCCAGTCTAACCACTGAGCTATCGTGGCTCCCTATTTCTCCTATATACTATCCATGTTTTCCTTTCATACAATGCTATATTGGTGTTATGGTACTCTAAGTTTTCAGTTTCATGGTAAGACTGATTCCCTTCTGATCCCACACTCTGATGTGCGGCACTCTGAAAGAAGTACTTGTTTTGAAAAAATATGTTGTTTAGTTGATACCCAAATGTTTAATGTTGAGAGTGTGTTGTTTAGTTGATAACCAAGTGTTTAATGTTGAGAGTGTGTTGTTTAGTTGATAACCAAGTGTTCAATGTTGAGAGTGTGTTGTTTAGTTGATACCCAAGTGTTTAATGTTGAGAATGTGTTGTTTAGTTGATCCCCCAGTGTTTAATGTTGAGAATGTGTTGTTAGTTGATAACCCAATGTTTAATGTTGAGAGTGTGTTGTTTAGTTGATACCCCAATGTTTAATGTTGAGAATGTGTTTGTTAGTTGATTTCCAAGTGTTTAATGTTGAGAATGTGTTTAGTTGATAACACAATGTTTAATGTTGAGAGTGTGTTGTTTAGTTGATACCTTAGTGTTTAATGTTGAGAGTGTGTTGTTTAGTTGATACCCCAGTGTTTAATGTTGAGAATGTGTCGTTTAGTTGATACCCCAATGTTTAATGTTGAGAGTGTGTTGTTTAGGTGATAACCAAGTGTTCAATGTTGAGAGTGTGTTGTTTAATTGATAACCAATTGTTCAATGTTGAGAGTGTGTTGTTTAGTTGATCCCCCAGTGTTTAATTTGAGAATGTTGTTTAGTTGATAATCCATGTTTAATGTTGAGAATGTGTTGTTTAGTTGATAATCCAATGTTTAATGTTGAGAATGTGTTGTTTAGTTGATAACCCAATGTTTAGTGTTGAGAATGTGTTGTTTAGTTGATAACCAATGTTTAATGTTGAGAATGTGTTGTTTAGTTGATAACCCAATGTTTAATGTTGAGAATGTGTTGTTTAGTTTCTAATCCAATGTTTAATGTTGAGAATGTGTTGTTTAGTTGATTTCATTTTAGTTCATTTTCATTTCATGATAAAAATCTAACAATGCCAAAGGTGGATGTCTGGGGCCAAAATTATAGCTGTCTGTAGACTTTCGACATTCTGTCTGTAGACTTTCTACATACTATCTGTAGGCTAGCGACATACTGTCTGTAGGCTAGCGACATACTGCCTGTAGGCTAGCGACATACTGTCTGTAGGCTAGCGACATACTGCCTGTAGGCTAGCGACATACTGCCTGTAGGCTAGTGACATACTGTCTGTAGGCTAGCAACATACTGTCTGTAGACTAGCAACAAACTGTCTGTAGACTAGCAACATACTGTCTGTAGACTAGCAACATACTGTCTGTAAACTAGCAACATACTGTCTGTAGGCTAGCGATGTACTGCCTGTAGGCTAGCGACATACTGTCTGTAGGCTAACGACATAACTGTCTGTAGCTTTAGACTAGTGACATACTGTCTGTAGGCTAGCGACATACTGTCTGTAGGCTAGCAACACACTGTCTGTAGGCTAGTGATGTACTGTCTGTAGGCTAGTGATGTACTGTCTGTAGCTAGTGATGTACTATCTGTAGCTGTAGACTAGCAACATACTGTCTGTAGGCTAGTGATGTACTCTCTGCAGGCTAGTGAAGTACTCTCTGTAGGCTAGTGATGTACTGTCTGTATGCTAGTGATGTACTGTCTGTAGACTAGTGATGTACTGTCTGTAGCTGTAGACTAGCAACATACTGCCTCTAGGTTAGCGACATACTGCCTGTAGGCTAGCGACATACTGTCTGTAGGCTAGCAACATACTGACTGTAGGCTAGCAACATACTGCCTGTAGGCTAGCAACATACTGTCTGTAGGCTAGCGACATACTGACTGTAGCTGTAGACTAGCAACATACTGTCTGTATGCTAGTGACAGACTGTCTGTATGCTAGTGACAGACTGCCTGTAGGCTAGCGACATACTGTCTGTAGGCTAGCGACATACTGTCTGTAGACTAGTGACAGACTGCCTGTAGGCTAGTGACATACTGTCTGTAGGCTAGCGACATACTGTCTGTACGCTAGTGACATACTGTCTGTAGGCTAGCGAAATTCTGTCTGTAGGCTAGTGATAGACTGCCTGTAGGCTAGCGACATACTGTCTGTAGCTGTAGACTAGTGATATACTGACATGATACACTGCCTATAGGCTAATGATACACTGCCTATAGGCTAATGATACACTGCCTATAGGCTAATGATACACTGCCTATAGGCGAATGACACACTGCCTATAGGCTAACGATACACTGCCTATAGGAGAATGACACACTGCCTATAGGCTAATGATACACTGCCTATAGGCAAATGACACACTGCCTATAGGCTAATGATACACTGCCTATAGGCGAATGACACACTGCCTATAGGCTAATGATACACTGCCTATAGGCGAATGACACACTGCCTATAGGCTAATGATACACTGCCTATAGGCGAATGACACACTGCCTATAGGCTAATGACACACTGCCTATAGGCTAACGATACACTGCCCACTGCCACTTAGCAGGTAAATGTTGAAGATGATGTCAGTGATTTCATGATTGATGTTTGGCTTTCACTGTGATTTAAATTGGTGATGACTGTGATTGATGTTTGCTTTCACTGTGATTTAAATTGGTGATGACTGTGATTGATGTCAATATGTAATTTATGTTAGCTAACACGTTCTCTGAGATCATTTGATTGACTACTGCTGTGGTAGAAGATCATGGTGAAGTGAGAGTGAAACTGTGGTGGTGCAAGATCATGATGAAGTGAGAGTGAGACTGGTGGTAGCAGATCATGATGAAGTGAGAGTGAGACTGGTGGTAGCAGATCATGATGAAGTGAGAGTGAGACTGGTGGTAGATGATCATGGTGAAGTGAGACTGGTGGTAGATGATCATGGTGAAGTGAGAGTGTGATTGATGGTAGAAGATCATGGTGAAGTGAGAGTGAGACTGGTGGTAGATGATCATGGTGAAGTGAGAGTGAGACTGGTGGTAGATGATCATGGTGAAGTGAGGGTGAGACTTGGTGGTAGAAGACATGGTGAAGTGAGAGTGAGACTGGTGGTGCAAGATCATGATGACGTGAGAGTGAGACCGGTGGTAGAAGATTATGGTGAAGTGAGAGTGAGACTGGTGGTAGATGATCATGGTGAAGTGAGAGTGAGACTGATGGTAGAAGATCATGGTGAAGTGAGGGTGGGACTTGGTGGTAGAAGATCATGGTGAAGTGAGAGTGAGACTAGTGTGCAAGATCATGATGACGTGAGAGTGAGACTGGTGGTAGAAGATCATGGTGAAGTGAGAGTGAGACTGTGGTAGAAGATCATGGTGAGTGAGAGTGAGACTGGTGGTAGAAGATCATGTGAAGTGAGGGTGAGACTTGGTGGTAGAAGACATGGTGAAGTGAGAGTGAGACTGGTGGTCCAAGATCATGATGACGTGAGAGTGAGACCGGTGGTATAGAAGATTATGGTGAAGTGAGAGTGAGACTGGTGGTAGAAGATCATGGTGAAGTGAGATAGCCTGTTGGTAGAAGATCATGGTGAAGTGAGATAGCCTGGTGGTAGAAGATCATAAAGAAGAGAGATAGCCTGTTGGTAGAAGATCATGGTGAAGTGAGAGTGAGACTGGTGGTAGAAGATCATGGTGAAGTGAGAGTGAGACTGGTGGTAGAAGATCATGGTGAAGTGAGATAGCCTAGTTGTAGAAGATCAGGGTGAAGTGAGAGTGAGACTGTTGGTAGAAGATCATGGTGAAGTGAGATAGCCTGTTGGTAGAAGATCAGGGTGAAGTGAGAGAGACTGGTGGTAGAAGATCATGGTTAATGTTCAGGTTTATAGACACATTTATATTGACTGTGTTTTTATAATTGGCAAAATTTGTTTGTAGTTTTGTTTAGTGCTTTTTTTCTTGAAGATCATTATAACATTTTTTAATGTAGATCTTTATTATTCTTATTTTTGTAAAAATGTTTAGTGCTATATTTGTAGATCTTTCTAGTGATGCTTGCAGTAGATCTTTCTTATGCTGGTTTTTGGATACCCATAGAGATGTAATTATAATTTTTGTGTGTGAAAATGATGTTATCATCAAGTTAGTTCAAATCTAATAGGACATTTGTGTTTGGTGTTACCTATATTATTCCATGTTTAGATTTGTTACACTTGTAACTAGCTGATGTCTCCCTGTTCCATTATTCCCATTTTAATGTCTTGTTGTGCTCAGTTAATGCCCTGTGTTGAGTCCATGCTTTGTTATGTTCAGTGTTTTGATTGAAAATATTGTTCTTTCTGTAATTGTGCTTCATGCCCAGTCTGTGTATTGTCCTTATACAAGTCAATATTGTGTCTAGTCAGTGTATTGTCCTTATACAAGTCAATATTGTGTCTAGTCAGTGTATTGTCCTTATACAAGTCAATATTGTGTCTAGTCAGTGTATACTGTCTTTTTTCAAGGTAATGCTATGTTTTGTAACTATATTTTTTCTTGTCAAGATGTTTGTATCCACCCAGAGTTGCAATTGTGTCCATCCATTCTATGTGTTGTTACATTCTGAAGTGTTGTTACATCCTAAAGTGTTGTTATACCCTAAAGTATTGTTATACCCTAAGGTGTTGTTACATTCTAAAGTGATGTTATACACTAAAGTGTTGTTACATTCTAAAGTGTTGTTATACCCTAAAGTGTTGTTATACCCTAAAGTGTTGTTATACCCTAAAGTGTTGTTACATTCTAAAGAGTTGTTACATTCTAAAGTGTTGTTACATTCTAAAGTGTTGTTATATTCTAAAGTGTTTATACATCCTAAAGTGTTGTTATACCCTAAAGTATTGTTACATCATAAAGTGTTGTTATACCCTAAAGTGTTGTTACATTCTAAAGTGTTGTAACACCCTAAAGTGTTATTACATTATAAAGTGTTGTTATGCCAGCTCAATGTGTTAGTGTTGTAGTCCACTTATTGATGCCATTTAATCCACTTTAAGTGTTTGTGTGCTGTATAAAGGTTCTGTTGTGTCACGTCCAGTTAGGAGTGTTATCTATGTCCAAATACCAGCACGTTGTGGTATCCCTGGAGGTGAGAAAGCAGACGAACTCACAAAAGCAGGTGGAAGCCTTCAACAATCCAACCAGCCCCAGAGACTCACAGAACAGAAACAAGCATGAAGCAAGTTAGGAAAACAGAATGGGGGGAGTTGCATGGAAAATATGAGCCAGAACATGACAGCTTAAACAGATTAGGAAACAGAATGGGGGAGTTGCATGGAAAATATGAGCCAGAACATGACAGCTTAAAGAAAGTTAGCAGACATGAGCAGACCAAGATATTCAGACTCAGAACAGGTCATTGTGACCTCAGAGCAAATCTAAATGATTCAGTGACTTGCAACATGTGGCTGCAGAACAGCCAACTAAACTGCAGAGCATACATTACAGGACTGCAGAACAGCCAACTAAACTGCAGAGCATACATTACAGGACTGCAGAACAGCCAACTAAACTGCAGACTACTAATGTTACTGTGTCCACAACTGTGAGTGTTGATGTTACTGTGTCCACAACTGTGAGTGTTGATGTTACTGTGTCCACAACTCAGGGAGTGAGTTCGACATTCTGTCTGTAGACTTTCTACATACTATCTGTAGGCTAGCGACATACTGTCTGTAGGCTAGCGACATACTGCCTGTAGGCTAGCGACATACTGTCTGTAGGCTAGCGACATACTGCCTGTAGGCTAGCGACATACTGCCTGTAGGCTAGTGACATACTGTCTGTAGGCTAGCGACATACTGTCTGTAGGCTAGCGACACACTGTCTGTAGGCTAGTGATGTACTGTCTGTAGGCTAGTGATGTACTATCTGTAGCTGTAGACTAGCAACATACTGTCTGTAGGCTAGTGATGTACTCTCTGCAGGCTAGTGAAGTACTCTCTGTAGGCTAGTGATGTACTGTCTGTATGCTAGTGATGTACTGTCTGTAGACTAGTGATGTACTGTCTGTAGCTGTAGACTAGCAACATACTGCCTCTAGGTTAGCGACATACTGCCTGTAGGCTAGCGACATACTGTCTGTAGGCTAGCAACATACTGACTGTAGGCTAGCAACATACTGCCTGTAGGCTAGCAACATACTGTCTGTAGGCTAGCAACATACTGACTGTAGCTGTAGACTAGCAACATACTGTCTGTATGCTAGTGACAGACTGTCTGTATGCTAGTGACAGACTGCCTGTAGGCTAGCGACATACTGCCTGTAGGCTAGTGACATACTGTCTGTAGGCTAGCAACATACTGTCTTAGACTAGCAACAAACTGTCTGTAGACTAGCAACATACTGTCTGTAGACTAGCAACATACTGTCTGTAAACTAGCAACATACTGTCTGTAGGCTAGCGATGTACTGCCTGTAGGCTAGCGACATACTGTCTGTAGGCTAACGACATAACTGTCTGTAGCTTTAGACTAGTGACATACTGTCTGTAGGCTAGCGACATACTGTCTGTAGGCTAGCGACACACTGTCTGTAGGCTAGTGATGTACTGTCTGTAGGCTAGTGATGTACTGTCTGTAGGCTAGTGATGTACTATCTGTAGCTGTAGACTAGCAACATACTGTCTGTAGGCTAGTGATGTACTCTCTGCAGGCTAGTGAAGTACTCTCTGTAGGCTAGTGATGTACTGTCTGTATGCTAGTGATGTACTGTCTGTAGACTAGTGATGTACTGTCTGTAGCTGTAGACTAGCAACATACTGCCTCTAGGTTAGCGACATACTGCCTGTAGGCTAGCGACATACTGTCTGTAGGCTAGCAACATACTGACTGTAGGCTAGCAACATACTGCCTGTAGGCTAGCAACATACTGTCTGTAGGCTAGCGACATACTGACTGTAGCTGTAGACTAGCAACATACTGTCTGTATGCTAGTGACAGACTGTCTGTATGCTAGTGACAGACTGCCTGTAGGCTAGCGACATACTGTCTGTAGGCTAGCGACATACTGTCTGTAGACTAGTGACAGACTGCCTGTAGGCTAGTGACATACTGTCTGTAGGCTAGCGACATACTGTCTGTACGCTAGTGACATACTGTCTGTAGGCTAGCGAAATTCTGTCTGTAGGCTAGTGATAGACTGCCTGTAGGCTAGCGACATACTGTCTGTAGCTGTAGACTAGTGATGTACTGACATGATACACTGCCTATAGGCTAATGATACACTGCCTATAGGCTAATGATACACTGCCTATAGGCTAACGATACACTGCCTATAGGAGAATGACACACTGCCTATAGGCTAATGATACACTGCCTATAGGCAAATGACACACTGCCTATAGGCTAATGATACACTGCCTATAGGCGAATGACACACTGCCTATAGGCTAATGATACACTGCCTATAGGCGAATGACACACTGCCTATAGGCTAATGATACACTGCCTATAGGCGAATGACACACTGCCTATAGGCTAATGACACACTGCCTATAGGCTAACGATACACTGCCCACTGCCACTTAGCAGGTAAATGTTGAAGATGATGTCAGTGATTTCATGATTGATGTTTGGCTTTCACTGTGATTTAAATTGGTGATGACTGTGATTGATGTTTGGCTTTCACTGTGATTTAAATTGGTGATGACTGTGATTGATGTCAATATGTAATTTATGTTAGCTAACACGTTCTCTGAGATCATTTGATTGACTACTGCTGTGGTAGAAGATCATGGTGAAGTGAGAGTGAAACTGTGGTGGTGCAAGATCATGATGAAGTGAGAGTGAGACTGGTGGTAGCAGATCATGATGAAGTGAGAGTGAGACTGGTGGTAGCAGATCATGATGAAGTGAGAGTGAGACTGGTGGTAGATGATCATGGTGAAGTGAGACTGGTGGTAGATGATCATGGTGAAGTGAGAGTGTGATTGATGGTAGAAGATCATGGTGAAGTGAGAGTGAGACTGGTGGTAGATGATCATGGTGAAGTGAGAGTGAGACTGGTGGTAGATGATCATGGTGAAGTGAGGGTGAGACTTGGTGGTAGAAGACATGGTGAAGTGAGAGTGAGACTGGTGGTGCAAGATCATGATGACGTGAGAGTGAGACCGTGGTAGAAGATTATGGTGAAGTGAGAGTGAGACTGGTGGTAGATGATCATGGTGAAGTGAGAGTGAGACTGATGGTAGAAGATCATGGTGAAGTGAGGGTGGGACTTGGTGGTAGAAGATCATGGTGAAGTGAGAGTGAGACTAGTGGTGCAAGATCATGATGACGTGAGAGTGAGACTGGTGGTAGAAGATCATGGTGAAGTGAGAGTGAGACTGGTGGTAGAAGATCATGGTGAAGTGAGAGTGAGACTGGTGGTAGAAGATCATGGTGAAGTGAGGGTGAGACTTGGTGGTAGAAGACATGGTGAAGTGAGAGTGAGACTGGTGGTCCAAGATCATGATGACGTGAGAGTGAGACCGGTGGTAGAAGATTATGGTGAAGTGAGAGTGAGACTGGTGGTAGAAGATCATGGTGAAGTGAGATAGCCTGTTGGTAGAAGATCATGGTGAAGTGAGATAGCCTGGTGGTAGAAGATCATAAAGAAGAGAGATAGCCTGTTGGTAGAAGATCATGGTGAAGTGAGAGTGAGACTGGTGGTAGAAGATCATGGTGAAGTGAGAGTGAGACTGGTGGTAGAAGATCATGTGAAGTGAGATAGCCTAGTTGTAGAAGATCAGGGTGAAGTGAGAGTGAGACTGTTGGTAGAAGATCATGGTGAAGTGAGATAGCCTGTTGGTAGAAGATCAGGGTGAAGTGAGAGAGACTGGTGGTAGAAGATCATGGTTAATGTTCAGGTTTATAGACACATTTATATTGACTGTGTTTTATAATTGGCAAAATTTGTTTGTAGTTTTGTTTAGTGCTTTTTTCTTGAAGATCATTATAACATTTTTTAATGTAGATCTTTATTATTCTTATTTTTGTAAAAATGTTTAGTGCTATATTTGTAGATCTTTCTAGTGATGCTTGCAGTAGATCTTTCTTATGCTGGTTTTTGGATACCATAGAGATGTAATTATAATTTTTGTGTGTGAAAATGATGTTATCAAAGTTAGTTCAAATCTAATAGGACATTTGTGTTTGGTGTTACCTATATTATTCCATGTTTAGATTTGTTACACTTGTAACTAGCTGATGTCTCCCTGTTCCATTATTCCCATTTAATGTCTTGTTGTGCTCAGTTAATGCCCTGTGTTGAGTCCATGCTTTGTTATGTTCAGTGTTTTGATTGAAATATTGTTCTTTCTGTAATTGTGCTTCATGCCCAGTCTGTGTATTGTCCTTATACAAGTCAATATTGTGTCTAGTCAGTGTATTGTCCTTATACAAGTCAATATTGTGTCTAGTCAGTGTATTGTCCTTATACAAGTCATATTGTGTCTAGTCAGTGTATACTGTCTTTGTTCAAGTAATGCTATGTTTGGTAACTATATTTTTTCTTGTCAAGATGTTGTATCCACCCAGAGTTGCAATTGTGTCATCCATTCTATGTGTTGTTACATTCTGAAGTGTTGTTACATCCTAAAGTGTTGTTATACCCTAAAGTATTGTTATACCCTAAGGTGTTGTTACATTCTAAAGTGATGTTATACACTAAAGTGTTGTTACATTCTAAAGTGTTGTTATACCCTAAGTGTTGTTATACCCTAAAGTGTTGTTATACCCTAAAGTGTTGTTACATTCTAAAGAGTTGTTACATTCTAAAGTGTTGTTACATTCTAAAGTGTTGTTATATTCTAAAGTGTTTTATACATCCTAAAGTGTTGTTATACCCTAAAGTATTGTTACATCATAAGTGTTGTTATACCCTAAAGTGTTGTTACATTCTAAAGTGTTGTAACACCCTAAAGTGTTATTACATTGTATAAAGGTTCTGTTGTGTCACGTCCAGTTAGGAGTGTTATCTATGTCCAAATACCAGCACGTTGTGGTATCCCTGGAGGTGAGAAAGCAGACGAACTCACAAAAGCAGGTGGAGCCTTCAACAATCCAACCAGCCCCAGAGACTCACAGAAACAGAAACAAGCATGAAGCAAGTTAGGAAAACAGAATGGGGGAGTTGCATGGAAAATATGAGCCAGAACATGACAGCTTAAACAGATTAGGAAAACAGAATGGGGGGAGTTGCATGGAAAATATGAGCCAGAACATGACAGCTTAAAGAAAGTTAGCAGACATGAGCAGACCAAGATATTCAGACTCAGAACAGGTCATTGTGACCTCAGAGCAAATCTAAATGATTCAGTGACTTGCAACATGTGGCTGCAGAACAGCCAACTAAACTGCAGAGCATACATTACAGGACTGCAGAACAGCCAACTAAACTGCAGAGCATACATTACAGGACTGCAGAACAGCCCAACTAAACTGCAGACTACTAATGTTACTGTGTCCCACAACTGTGAGTGTTGATGTTACTGTGTCCACAACTGTGAGTGTTGATGTTACTGTGTCCACAACTCAGGGAGTGAGTTCGACATTCTGTCTGTAGACTTTCTACATACTATCTGTAGGCTAGCGACATACTGTCTGTAGGCTAGCGACATACTGCCTGTAGGCTAGTGACATACTGTCTGTAGGCTAGCGACATACTGCCTGTAGGCTAGCGACATACTGCCTGTAGGCTAGTGACATACTGTCTGTAGGCTAGCAACATACTGTCTGTAGACTAGCAACAAACTGTCTGTAGACTAGCAACATACTGTCTGTAGACTAGCAACATACTGTCTGTAAACTAGCAACATACAGTCTGTAGGCTAGCGATGTACTGCCTGTAGGCTAGCGACATACTGTCTGTAGGCTAACGACATAACTGTCTGTAGCTTTAGACTAGTGACATACTGTCTGTAGGCTAGCGACATACTGTCTGTAGGCTAGCGACACACTGTCTGTAGGCTAGTGATGTACTGTCTGTAGGCTAGTGATGTACTGTCTGTAGGCTAGTGATGTACTATCTGTAGCTGTAGACTAGCAACATACTGTCTGTAGGCTAGTGATGTACTCTCTGCAGGCTAGTGAAGTACTCTCTGTAGGCTAGTGATGTACTGTCTGTATGCTAGTGATGTACTGTCTGTAGACTAGTGATGTACTGTCTGTAGCTGTAGACTAGCAACATACTGCCTCTAGGTTAGCGACATACTGCCTGTAGGCTAGCGACATACTGTCTGTAGGCTAGCAACATACTGACTGTAGGCTAGCAACATACTGCCTGTAGGCTAGCAACATACTGTCTGTAGGCTAGTGACATACTGACTGTAGCTGTAGACTAGCACATACTGTCTGTATGCTAGTGACAGACTGTCTGTATGCTAGTGACAGACTGCCTGTAGGCTAGCGACATACTGTCTGTAGGCTAGCGACATACTGTCTGTAGACTAGTGACAGACTGCCTGTAGGCTAGTGACATACTGTCTGTAGGCTAGCGACATACTGTCTGTACGCTAGTGACATACTGTCTGTAGGCTAGCGAAATTCTGTCTGTAGGCTAGTGATAGACTGCCTGTAGGCTAGCGACATACTGTCTGTAGCTGTAGACTAGTGATGTACTGACATGATACACTGCCTATAGGCTAATGATACACTGCCTATAGGCTAATGATACACTGCCTATAGGCGAATGACACACTGCCTATAGGCTAACGATACACTGCCTATAGGAGAATGACACACTGCCTATAGGCTAATGATACACTGCCTATAGGCAAATGACACACTGCCTATAGGCTAATGATACACTGCCTATAGGCGAATGACACACTGCCTATAGGCTAATGATACACTGCCTATAGGCGAATGACACACTGCCTATAGGCTAATGATACACTGCCTATAGGCGAATGACACACTGCCTATAGGCTAATGACACACTGCCTATAGGCTAACGATACACTGCCCACTGCCACTTAGCAGGTAAATGTTGAAGATGATGTCAGTGATTTCATGATTGATGTTTGGCTTTCACTGTGATTTAAATTGGTGATGACTGTGATTGATGTTTGGCTTTCACTGTGATTTAAATTGGTGATGACTGTGATTGATGTCAATATGTAATTTATGTTAGCTAACACGTTCTCTGAGATCATTTGATGACTACTGCTTTTATCAGCCATGACCTACCCCAGTAACAGGTTGGCTTCTCTCCCTTCTGTCTAGAGAGTTACGGAGTTGGAGAACCAGCTGGATAGGATGGAAGAGAGTGGCAAATCTGTGAGTGAAGCCTTGTCTGCTAGGCTACAGGAGAAGATGGCGGAGAGTTCTGGCTTAAGTTGGAGTGTGATAGACTTAAGGTAAGTAGGTGAGCACAGCTGGAGTGAGAGAGGCAAATGTTAGGTGAGCACAGCCTGAGTGGGAGAGGCAAATGTTAGGTGAGCACAGCCGAGTGGGAGAGGCAAATGTTCACAGCTGGAGTGAGAGAGGCTAATGGTAGGTGAGCACAGCTGGAGTGAGAGAGGCAAATGTTAGGTGAGCACAGCTGGAGTGAGAGAGGCAAATGTTAGGTGAGGCACAGCTGGAGTGGGAGAGGCAAATGTTAGGTGAGCACAGCTGAGTGGGAGAGGCAAATGTTAGGTGAGCACGCCGGAGTGAGAGAGGCAAATGTTAGGTGAGCACAGCCGGAGTGAGAGAGGCCAATGGTAGGTGAGCATAGCTGGAGTGAGAGAGGCAAATGGTAGTTGAGCACAGCCGGAGTGAGAGAGGCAAATGTTAGGTGAGCACAGCTGGAGTGAGAGAGGCAAATGTTAGTGAGCACAGCCGGAGTGGGAGAGGCAAATGTTAGTGAGCACAGCCGGAGTGAGAGAGGCAAATGTTAGGTGAGCACAGCCGGAGTGCAAATGTTAGTGAGCACAGCCAGAGTGGGAGAGGAAAATGTTTAGGTGAGCACAGCTGGAGTGGGAGAGGCAAATGTTGGGTGAGCACAGCTGGAGTGGGAGAGGCAAATGTTAGGTGAGCACAGCCGGAGTGAGAGAGGCAAATGTTAGGTGAGCACAGCTGAGTGAGAGAGGCAAATGTTAGGTGAGCACAGCTGGAGTGAGAGAGGCAAATGTTAGGTGAGCACAGCCGGAGTGGGAGAGGCAAATGTTAGGTGAGCACAGCTGGAGTGGGAGAGGCAAATGTTAGGTGAGCACAGCCGGAGTGGGAGAGGCAAATGTTATTTGAGCACAGCTGGAGTGGGAGAGGCAAATGTTAGTTGAGCACAGCCGGAGTGGGAGAGGCTAATGGTAGGCAAGCACAGCTGGAGTAGGAGTGACTAATGGTAGGCAAGCACAGCTAGAGTGGGAGTGGCTAATTGTAGGTGAGCACAGCTGGAGTGGGAGAGGCTAATGGTAGGTGAGAAAACTTGAGTGGGAGAGGCTAATGGTAGGTGAGCACAGCTGGAGTGGAGAGGCAAATGTTAGGTGAGCACAGCTGGAGTGGGAGAGGCTAATGGTCAATGGTGATAGATGGGATGGGAGAAGCTAGAGGTAGATGATGATAGATGGGATGGGAGAATCTAAGGTAGATGATGACAGATGGATGGGAGAAGCTAGAGGTAGATGATGACAGATGGAATGGGAGAATCTAAAGGTAGATGATGACAGATGGGATGGGAGAAGCTAGAGGTAGATGATGACAGATGGAATGGGAGAAGCTAGAGGTAGATGATGACAGATGGGATGGGAGAAGCTAGAGGTAGATGACAGATGGGATAGGAGAAGCTAGAGGTAGATGATGACAGATGGAATGGGAGAATCTAAAGGTAGATGATGACAGATGGGATGGGAGAAGCTAGAGGTAGATGATGACAGATGGAATGGGAGAAGCTAGAGGTAGATGATGACAGATAGGAGAAGAAGCTAGAGGTAGATGATGACAGATGGAATGGGAGAATCTAAAGGTAGATGATGACAGATGGAATGGGAGAATCTAAAGGTAGATGATGACAGATGGGATGGGAGAAGCTAGAGGTAGATGATGACAGATGGACGGGAGAAGCTAGAGGTAGATGATGACAGATGGGATGGGAGAAGCTAGAGGTAGATGATGACTGATGGGATGGGAGAATCTAAAGGTAGATGATGACAGATGGGATGGGAGCAGCTAGAGGTAGATGATGACAGATGGGATGGGAGCAGCTAGAGGTAGATGATGACAGATGGAATGGTAGAAGCTAGAGGTAGATGATGACAGATGGAATGGGAAAAGCTAGAGGTAGATGATGACAGATGGATGGAGAATCTAATGATAGATGATGACAGATGGATGGGAGAAGCAAGAGGTAGATGATGACAGATGGGATGGAGAATCTAAAGGTAGATGATGGCAGATGGGATGAGAGAATCTAAAGGTAGATGGAACTGAAAGCAGAGATTAAAGGTTTGTGATAATAGCTGAATTTGTAGGGACTGGAATTAGGTAATTGTAGTGAAGTGAGAGAAATCTGGTGGTAGAAGATCATGATGCAGTGATAGTTAGACTGGTGGTAGAGATCATGGTGAAGTGAAAGTGAGACTGGTGGTAGAAGATCATGATGAAGTGAGAGAAAGACTGGTGGTAGAAGATCATAGTGAAGTGAGTGAGAGACTGTTGGTAGAAGATCATGGTGAAGTGAGAGAGAGACTGGTTGTAGAAGATCATGGTGAAGTGAGAGTGAGACTGGTGGTGCAAGATCATGATGAAGTGAGAGTGAGACTGGTGGTAGAAGATCATGGTGAAGTGAGAGTAAGACTGGTAGTGCTAGATCATGGTGAAGTGAGAGAGAGACTGGTGGTAGAAGATCATGGTGAATTGAGATTGAGACTGGTGGTGCAAGATCATGATGAAGTGAGAGTGAGACTGGTGGTGCAAGATCATGGTGAAGTGAGAGTGAGACTGGTGGTAGAAGATCATGATGAAGTGAGAGTGAGACTGGTGGTAGATGATCATGGTGAAGTGAGGGTGAGACTTGGTGGTAGAAGACATGGTGAAGTGAGAGTGAGACGGTGGTAGAAGATTATGGTGAAGTGAGAGTGAGACTGGTGGTAGATGATCATGGTGAAGTGAGAGTGAGACTGGTGGTAGATGATCATGGTGAAGTGAGAGTGAGACTGATGGTAGAAGATCATGGTGAAGTGAGGGTGGGACTTGTGGTAGAAGATCATGGTGAAGTGAGAGTGAGACTAGTGTGCAAGATCATGATGACGTGAGAGTGAGACTGGTGGTAGAAGATCATGGTGAAGTGAGAGTGAGACTGGTGGTAGAAGATCATGGTGAAGTGAGAGTGAGACTGGTGGTAGAAGATCATGGTGAAGTGAGGGTGAGACTTGGTGGTAGAAGACATGGTGAAGTGAGAGTGAGACTGGTGGTGCAAGATCATGATGACGTGAGAGTGAGACCGGTGGTAGAAGATTATGGTGAAGTGAGAGTGAGACTGGTGGTAGAAGATCATGGTGAAGTGAGAGTGAAACTGTGGTGGTGCAAGATCATGATGACGTGAGAGTGAGACTGGTGGTAGCAGATCATGATGAAGTGAGAGTGAGACTGGTGGTGCAAGATCATGGTGAAGTGAGAGTGAGACTGGTGGTGCAAGATCATGGTGAAGTGAGAGTGAGACTGGTGGTAGAAGATCATGATGAAGTGAGAGTGAGACTGGTGGTAGAAGATCATGGTGAAGTGAGAGTGAAACTGTGGTGGTGCAAGATCATGATGAAGTGAGAGTGAGACTGGTGGTAGCAGATCATGATGAGTGAGAGTGAGACTGGTGGTAGCAGATCATGATGAAGTGAGAGTGAGACTGGTGGTAGATGATCATGGTGAAGTGAGACTGGTGGTAGATGATCATGGTGAAGTGAGAGTGTGATTGATGGTAGAAGATCATGGTGAAGTGAGAGTGAGACTGGTGGTAGATGATCATGGTGAAGTGAGAGTGAGACTGGTGGTAGATGATCATGGTGAAGTGAGGGTGAGACTTGGTGGTAGAAGACATGGTGAAGTGAGAGTGAGACTGGTGGTGCAAGATCATGATGACGTGAGAGTGAGACCGGTGGTAGAAGATTATGGTGAAGTGAGAGTGAGACTGGTGGTAGATGATCATGGTGAAGTGAGAGTGAGACTGATGGTAGAAGATCATGGTGAAGTGAGGGTGGGACTTGGTGGTAGAAGATCATGGTGAAGTGAGAGTGAGACTAGTGGTGCAAGATCATGATGACGTGAGAGTGAGACTGGTGGTAGAAGATCATGGTGAAGTGAGAGTGAGACTGGTGGTAGAAGATCATGGTGAGTGAGAGTGAGACTGGTGTCCAAGATCATGATGACGTGAGAGTGAGACCGGTGGTAGAAGATTATGGTGAAGTGAGAGTGAGACTGGTGGTAGAAGATCATGGTGAAGTGAGATAGCCTGTTGGTAGAAGATCATGGTGAAGTGAGATAGCCTGGTGGTAGAAGATCATAAAGAAGAGAGATAGCCTGTTGGTAGAAGATCATGGTGAAGTGAGAGTGAGACTGGTGGTAGAAGATCATGGTGAAGTGAGAGTGAGACTGGTGGTAGAAGATCATGGTGAAGTGAGATAGCCTAGTTGTAGAAGATCAGGGTGAAGTGAGAGTGAGACTGTTGGTAGAAGATCATGGTGAAGTGAGATAGCCTGTGGTAAAGATAAGGGTGAAGTGAGAGAGACTGGTGGTAGAAGATCATGGTTAATGTTCAGGTTTATAGACACATTTATATTGACTGTGTTTTATAATTGGCAAAATTTGTTTGTAGTTTTGTTTAGTGCTTTTTTCTTGAAGATCATTATAACATTTTTTAATGTAGACCTTTATTATTCTTATTTTTGTAAAAATGTTTAGTGCTATATTTGTAGATCTTTCTAGTGATGCTTGCAGTAGATCTTTCTTATGCTGGTTTTTGGATACCCATAGAGATGTAATTATAATTTTTGTGTGTGAAAATGATGTTATCAGAGTTAGTTCAAATCTAATAGGACATTTGTGTTTGGTGTTACCTATATTATTCCATGTTTAGATTTGTTACACTTGTAACTAGCTGATGTCTCCCTGTTCCATTATTCCCATTTAATGTCTTGTTGTGCTCAGTTAATGCCCTGTGTTGAGTCCATGCTTTGTTATGTTCAGTGTTTTGATTGAAATATTGTTCTTTCTGTAATTGTGCTTCATGCCCAGTCTGTGTATTGTCCTTATACAAGTCAATATTGTGTCTAGTCATGTATTGTCCTTATACAAGTCAATATTGTGTCTAGTCAGTGTATTGTCCTTATACAAGTCAATATTGTGTCTAGTCAGTGTATACTGTCTTTGTTCAAGGTAATGCTATGTTTGGTAACTATATTTTTTCTTGTCAAGATGTTGTATCCACCCAGAGTTGCAATTGTGTCATCCATTCTATGTGTTGTTACATTCTGAAGTGTTGTTACATCCTAAAGTGTTGTTATACCCTAAAGTATTGTTATACCCTAAGGTGTTGTTACATTCTAAAGTGATGTTATACACTAAAGTGTTGTTACATTCTAAAGTGTTGTTATACCCTAAAGTGTTGTTTATACCCTAAAGTGTTGTTATACCCTAAAGTGTTGTTACATTCTAAAGAGTTGTTACATTCTAAAGTGTTGTTACATTCTAAAGTGTTGTTATATTCTAAAGTGTTTATACATCCTAAAGTGTTGTTATACCCTAAAGTATTGTTACATCATAAAGTGTTGTTATACCCTAAAGTGTTGTTACATTCTAAAGTGTTGTAACACCCTAAAGTGTTATTACATTGTATAAAGGTTCTGTTGTGTCACGTCCAGTTAGGAGTGTTATCTATGTCCAAATACCAGCACGTTGTGGTATCCCTGGAGGTGAGAAAGCAGACGAACTCACAAAAGCAGGTGGAAGCCTTCAACAATCCAACCAGCCCCAGAGACTCACAGAAACAGAAACAAGCATGAAGCAAGTTAGGAAAACAGAATGGGGGGAGTTGCATGGAAAATATGAGCCAGAACATGACAGCTTAAACAGATTAGGAAAACAGAATGGGGGGAGTTGCATGGAAAATATGAGCCAGAACATGACAGCTTAAAGAAAGTTAGCAGACATGAGCAGACAAGATATTCAGACTCAGAACAGGTCATTGTGACCTCAGAGCAAATCTAAATGATTCAGTGACTTGCAACATGTGGCTGCAGACAGCCAACTAAACTGCAGAGCATACATTACAGGACTGCAGAACAGCCAACTAAACTGCAGAGCATACATTACAGGACTGCAGAACAGCCAACTAAACTGCAGACTACTAATGTTACTGTGTCCACAACTGTGAGTGTTGATGTTACTGTGTCCACAACTGTGAGTGTTGATGTTACCGTGTCCACAACTGTGAGTGTTAATGTTACTGTGTCCACAACTGTGAGTGTTAATGTTACTGTGTCCACAACAGTGAGTGTTGATGTTACTGTGTCCACACTGTGAGTGTTAATGTTACTGTGTCCACAACTCAGTGAGTGTTGATGTTACTGTGTCCACAACTGTGAGTGTTAATGTTACTGTGTCCACAACTGTGAGTGTTAATGTTACTGTGTCCACAACAGTGAGTGTTGATGTTACTGTGTCCACAACTGTGAGTGTTGATGTTACTGTGTCCACAACTCAGTGAGTGTTGATGTTACTGTGTCCACAACTGTGAGTGTTGATGTTACTGTGTCCACAACTCAGTGAGTGTTGATGTTACTGTGTCCACAACTCAGTGAGTGTTAATGTTACTGTGTCCACAACTGTGAGTGTTAATGTTACTGTGTCCACAACTGTGAGTGTTGATGTTACCGTGTCCACACTCAGTGAGTGTTGATGTTACCGTGTCCACAACTCAGTGAGTGTTGATGTTATTGATGTTACTGTGTCCACAACTCAGTGAGTGTTGATGTTACCGTGTCCACAACTGTTAGTGTTGATGTTACTGTGTCCACAATCAGTGAGTGTTGATGTTACTGTGTCCCACAACTGTGAGTGTTGATGTTACTGTGTCCACAACTGTGAGTGTTGATGTTACTGTGTCCACAACTCAGGGAGTGTTGATGTTACCGTGTCCACAACTGTTAGTGTTGATGTTACTGTGTCCACAACTCATTGAGTGTTATGTTACTGTGTCCACAATCATTGAGTGTTGATGTTACTGTGTCCACAACTCATTGAATGTTGATGTTACTGTGTCCAGAACTCAGTGAGTGTTGATGAGTGTAAAATAAGTCAGATGAAAGAAGAAATCCAGCAAATGAGGGCTATGAGCAGGCATTATGAGAAACTGGTGGATGAGTACAAGGGACAGGTAACTGTTGACAGAACATTTCATGAAGTTATTTTATGTAATAGAACATCTACAGCCTATCTAATGTGATCTGGAACTAGCCATGGCATGTGAATTCTATTTCAGTCCTTGTTCATAACATTTGCTATACAACAACTGGTTTACTGCCAGGTTGCTATATGATATCTGGCTAAGTATCAAATTGATACATCAAAGCTGGTTAACTATCAAGTTGGAATAGGATAACTGGCCAAGTATCAAGTTGATATGGGACAACAAACTATCAGTTTTATATAGTTAAACTGTCTAACTACATGCTGCTAAAGGACAACTGTCTAACTACATGCTGCTACAGGACAACTCTCTGACTACATGCTGCTACAGGACAACTCTCTAACTACATGCTGCTACAGGACAACTGTCTAACTACATGCTGCTACAGGACAACTGTCTAACTACATGCTGCTACAGACAACTGTCTAACTACATGCTGCTACAGGACAACTGTCTAACTACATGCTGCTACAGGACAACTGTCTAACTACATGCTGCTACAGGACAACTGTCTAACTACATGCTGCTACAGGACAACTGTCTAACTACATGCTGCTACAGACAACTCTCTAACTACAAGCTGCTACAGGACAACTGTCTAACTACATGCTGCTACAGGACAACTGTCTAACTACATGCTGCTACAGGACAACTCTCTAACTACATGCTGCTACAGGACAACTGGATAACTACAAGCTGATACAGGACAACTAACTACAAGTTGATACAGGACAACTGTCTAACTACAAGCTGATACAGGACAACTAACTACAAGCTGCTACAGGACAACTGTCTAACTACAATCTGATACAGGACGACTGTATAACTACAAGCTGCTACAGGAGAACTGTCTAACTACAATCTGATACAGGACAACTGTCTAACTATAAGCTGACACAGGACAACTGTCTAACTACAAGCTGCTACAGGACAACTGTCTAACTACAAGCTGATACAGGACAACTGGCTAACTACAAGCTGATACAGGACACCTGTCTAACTACAATCTGATACAGGATAACTGTCTAACTACAACCTGATACAGGACAACTGTCTAACTACAAGCTGATACAGGACAACTGTCTAACTACAATCTGATACAGGAGAACTGTCTAACTACAATCTGATACAGGACGACTGTATAACTACAAGCTGCTACAGAGAACTGTATAACTACAAGCTGCTACAGGAGAACTGTCTAACTTCAAGCTGCTACAGGAGAACTGTCTAACTACAATCTGATACAGGACAACTGTCTAACTACAAGCTGACACAGGACAACTGTCTAACTACAAGCTGCTACAGGACAACTGTCTAACTACAAGCTGCTACAGGACAACTGTCTAACTACAAGCTGATACAGGACAACTGTCTAACTACAAGCTGATACAGGACAACTGGCTAACTACAAGCTGATACAGGACACCTGTCTAACTACAATCTGATACAGGATAACTGTCTAACTACAACCTGATACAGGACAACTGTCTAACTACAAGCTGATACAGGACAATTGTCTAACTACAATCTGATACAGGAGAACTGTCTAACTACAATCTGATACAGGACGACTGTATAACTACAAGCTGCTACAGGAGAACTGTCTAACTACAAGCTGCTACAGGAGAACTGTCTAACTACAATCTGATACAGGACAACTGTCTAACTATAAGCTGATACAGGACAACTGTCTAACTACAAGCTGATACAGGACAACTGGCTAACTACAATTTGATACAGGACGACTGTATAACTACAAGCTGCTACAGGAGAACTGTCTAACTACAATCTGATACAGGACAACTGTCTAACTACAAGCTGATACAGGACAACTGTCTAACTACAAGCTGATACGGGATAACTGTTTAACTACAAGCTGATACAGGACAACTGTCTAACTACAAGCTGCTACAGGACAACTGTCTAACTACAAGCTGATACAGGACAACTGGCTAACTACAAGCTGATACAGGACACCTGTCTAACTACAATCTGATACAGGATAACTGTCTAACTACAACCTGATACAGGACAACTGTCTAACTACAAGCTGATACAGGACAACTGTCTAACTACAATCTGATACAGGAGAACTGTCTAACTACAATCTGATACAGGACGACTGTATAACTACAAGCTGCTACAGGAGAACTGTATAACTACAAGCTGCTACAGGAGAACTGTCTAACTTCAAGCTGCTACAGGAGAACTGTCTAACTACAATCTGATACAGGACAACTGTCTAACTACAAGCTGACACAGGACAACTGTCTAACTACAAGCTGCTACAGGACAACTGTCTAACTACAAGCTGCTACAGGACAACTGTCTAACTACAAGCTGATACAGGACAACTGTCTAACTACAAGCTGATACAGGACAACTGGCTAACTACAAGCTGATACAGGACACCTGTCTAACTACAATCTGATACAGGATAACTGTCTAACTACAACCTGATACAGGACAACTGTCTAACTACAATCTGATACAGGAGAACTGTCTAACTACAATCTGATACAGGACGACTGTATAACTACAAGCTGCTACAGGAGAACTGTCTAACTACAAGCTGCTACAGGAGAACTGTCTAACTACAATCTGATACAGGACAACTGTCTAACTATAAGCTGATACAGGACAACTGTCTAACTACAAGCTGATACAGGACAACTGGCTAACTACAATTTGATACAGGACGACTGTATAACTACAAGCTGCTACAGGAGAACTGTCTAACTACAATCTGATACAGGACAACTGTCTAACTACAAGCTGATACAGGACAACTGTCTAACTACAAGCTGATACGGGATAACTGTTTAAACTACAAGCTGATACAGGATAACTGTCTAACTACAAGCTGCTACAGGACAACTGTCTAACTACAATCTGATACAGGACGACTGTATAACTACAAGCTGCTACAGGAGAACTGTCTAACTACAATCTGATACAGGACGACTGTATAACTACAAGCTGCTACAGGAGAACTGTCTAACTACAATCTGATACAGGAGAACTGTCTAACTACAATCTGATACAGGACGACTGTATAACTACAAGCTGCTACAGGAGAACTGTCTAACTACAATCTGATACAGGACAACTGTCTAACTACAATCTGATACAGGACGACTGTATAACTACAAGCTGCTACAGGAGAACTGTCTAACTACAATCTGATACAGGACAACTGTCTAACTATAAGCTGACACAGGACAACTGTCTAACTACAAGCTGCTACAGGACAACTGTCTAACTACAAGCTGATACAGGACAACTGTCTAACTACAAGCTGATACAGGACAACTGTCTAACTACAAGCTGATACAGGACAACTGGCTAACTACAAGCTGATACAGGACACCTGTCTAACTACATCTGATACAGGATAACTGTCTAACTACAACTGATACAGGACAACTGTCTAACTACAAGCTGATACAGGACAACTGTCTAACTACAAGCTGATACAGGACAACTGTCTAACTACAAGCTGATACAGGACAACTGTCTAACTACAAGCTGATACAGGACACCTGTCTAACTACAATCTGATACAGGATAACTGTCTAACTACAAGCTGATACAGGACAACTGTCTAACTACAAGCTGATACAGGACAACTGTCTAACTACAAGCTGATACAGGACAACTGTCTAACTACAAGCTGATACAGGACAACTGTCTAACTACAAGCTGAAACAGGACAACTGTCTAACTACAAGCTGAAACAGGACGACTGTATAACTACAAGCTGCTACAGGAGAACTGTCTAACTACAATCTGATACAGGACAACTGTCTAACTATAAGCTGACACAGGACAACTGTCTAACTACAAGCTGCTACAGGACAACTGTCTAACTACAAGCTGATACAGGACAACTGTCTAACTACAAGCTGATACAGGACAACTGTCTAACTACAAGCTGATACAGGACAACTGGCTAACTACAAGCTGATACAGGACACCTGTCTAACTACAATCTGAAACAGGATAACTGTCTAACTACAACCTGATACAGGACAACTGTCTAACTACAAGCTGATACAGGACAACTGTCTAACTACAATCTGATACAGGAGAACTGTCTAACTACAATCTGATACTGGACGACTGTATAACTACAAGCTGCTACAGGAGAACTGTCTAACTACAAGCTGCTACAGGAGAACTGTCTAACTACAATCTGATACAGGACAACTGTCTAACTATAAGCTGACACAGGACAACTGTCTAACTACAAGCTGCTACAGGACAACTGTCTAACTACAAGCTGATACAGGACAACTGTCTAACTACAAGCTGATACAGGACAACTGTCTAACTACAAGCTGATACAGGACAACTGGCTAACTACAATCTGATACAGGACGACTGTATAACTAGAAGCTGCTACAGGAGAACTGTCTAACTACAATCTGATACAGGACAACTGTCTAACTATAAGCTGATACAGGACAACTGTCTAACTACAAGCTGATACGGGATAACTGTTTAACTACAAGCTGATACGGGATAACTGTCTAACTACAAGCTGCTACAGGACAACTGTCTAACTACAATCTGATACAGGACGACTGTATAACTACAAGCTGCTACAGGAGAACTGTCTAACTACAATCTGATACAGGACGACTGTATAACTACAAGCTGCTACAGGAGAACTGTCTAACTACAATCTGATACAGGAGAACTGTCTAACTACAATCTGATACAGGACGACTGTATAACTACAAGCTGCTACAGGATAATAGGCTAACTACAAGATACGACAGAATTATAGGCTAACTATAAGCTGCTACAGGACAACTGTCTAACTACAAGCTGATACAGGACAACTAACTACAAGTTGATACAGGAGAACTGTCTAACTACAAACTGATACAGGACAGGAAAGTTGGCCTAAAATACAGTAACACAGATGTTAGTTCTTCTAAAGTTTGCCTAAAATACAGTAACACAGATGTTAGTTCAGCTAAAGTTTGCCTAAAATACAGTAACACAGATGTTAGTTCTTCTAAAGTTTGCCTAAAATACAGTAACACAGATGTTAGTTCTTCTAAAGTTTGCCTAAAATACAGTAACACAGATGTTAGTTCAGCTAAAGTTTGCCTAAAATACAGTAACACAGATGTTAGTTCAGCTAAAGTTTGCCTAAAATACAGTAACACAGATGTTAGTTCAGCTAAAGTTTGCCTAAAATACAATAACACAGATGTTAGTTCTTCTAAAGTTTGCCTTAAAAGTACAATAACATAGATGTTTTTTTCATCTAAAGTTTACCTAACATCATCATCATCAAGTACCATGCCTACTGGCGTAGGTGATCATGTCTCTCCACAATTTTTTTATCTCGGCAGCTATTTATCATTCCTGTTGTTGACCTTCTGCCAAGCCATTCTCTTAAGCTGTCTGTTATTTTTTCTCTCTACTTCCCTTTATCTCTTCGTCCCTCAATTTTTCCACTTGTTACAATATATTCCAGTTGTTCTCTTCTCTTTACATGGCTAAAAAATGATGATTGTTTCTTCCTAATATTGGAAATGAGCTCTCTTTTTGCTTTGACCTCTCTAACATTTTCATTAATCTTCTTAGCTGTCCATGGCACTCTCAACATTCTTCTGTAAAACCACATTTCTACAGACTCCAGTGATTTTCTTGTCTGTTGTCCTATTGTCCATGATTCGCATCCATATGTCAAGACTGGCTCTACATAACATTTAAGAACTCTTTTTCTTGTTTCTATTGTCAAAAATGGATTGTATAGTATCTTCCTCATTTTTTGGAAAGCTGCTTTTGCCTGAGCCATTCTGCATCTCACCTCTGTTGTACATCTTTCGTCTGAGGTTAACAAAGTTCCCAAATATTTAAATTCATTTACCTGTTTTAATATTGTTCCACTTGTCTTTATTTTGTACTGAGGTGATGTCTTTTTCTTTGTTGTCACCATTACCTCTGTCTTTTTGCTACTAAGGCTGAGTCCTTTCTTTTTGCTTTCCTTCACTATAATGTCCAACATTTTTTGTAACTCTTTTTCACTCTTAGCGATTAAGACTGTATCATCAGCATACCTTAAATTATTTATATTATGACCTCCAATTGTTATTCCAGGCATGTCCCTTATGGATCTTAAAATAATCTCACTATAAATATTAAACAAATCTGGTGACAGCACACAGCCCTGTCTAACACCCTGTTTTATTTGTTGATACATTCCCAATTGGTTTCCAGTTCTTATGGCTGCTGTTTGTTGCCAGTACATGTTCTTTATTATTCTTAGATCTTTGCTGTCTACGTTTATGCTTTCTAAAATGTTGATTATTTCTTGGTGTTTTACTTTGTCAAATGCCTTGGTGTAATCTATGAAACATAGGTATAGATCTGTTTTCACCTCTATGGCTCTTTCTATTAAAGATCTTATGATATAAATGGTACTGCTTGTTCCTTTATCTCCAACAAAACCACACTGTTCATCGCTAATTTCTGGACTGATTTTGTTTCGCACTCTTCGCATGATGATTCTTAGTAATATCTTAGTCATGTGACTCATAAGGCTTATTGTGCGATGATCATCACATTCAATCGCACCAGATTTCTTTGGTAGGGTTATGAATATTGATTTGAGCATGTCGTCTGGTATATATCCGCTGTTGTAGATATCATTCAATATTTTTGTTATTATTTCTATTCTAAAATCATCCATGGCTTCAATCTCTTCTTTAGTTATATTATCTGGTCCATGAGCTTTTCCTGCTTTCATATTGCGCAAGGCATCTTCCACCTCTGTGTATTTCTGGTCCTTCTCCATTGTCCTTTATATTTACTTCCGTTCGTTCATCATTATAAAGATCTTTAATGTATTCTGTCCATCGTTCCCTTATGTTTTCTTGATCAATCAACAGTTCTCCTTCCTTTGATCTTAGACATCCATTTTTTTATTGTGTTTTTCTTCCTGTTAATTCCTCAATTTGTTTGTATATAGCTTTAGCATCTCCTTTTTGTTGCATTTCAATCTCTTTGCATCTCTCTTTTAGCCATGCTTCTTTTACTTCATTGCATTTTACTACAATTTCTTTATTTAATCTCTTATACTCATCTTTATTTTCTTTATTTCTTCTTCTTGCATTCATTAGCTGCAAAATGTCATCTGTCATCCATTTCTTTCTTGAATTTGTCCTCACTGGTGGTATGAACTCTTTTGATGTTTGTTGCATTGATTCTTTTAGCATTTCCCACTGTTCATCAATGCTTTGTATCTTCTCTATTGCATTGTACCGGTTCTGAATTGTGATTGTATATTTGTCTTGCAGCTTCTTGTCTGATTTTAGTAAATCTAAATTTAACTTGATGTTAACTTAGGTTCGTTTTGTTGTTTTTAATTTTACTCTAAGCTTTCCCACAACTGGTACATGATCACTATTGTAATCTGTCCTTGGTCTACACACCAGACTGTTTCTAAATCTATTGCTTATCATTATATAATCAATTTGATTACGTGCGTTGTCCCCAGGGCTTTTCCATGTCCACAGACGTCTTGGATGTTGCTTAAACCAGGTGTTTCCTATCATCATGTTGTGTGTTCTTGCCCAGTCAATAAGTTTCTCACCTCTTTCATTCCTCTCGCCTAAGCCACAATGACCAACTACTTCCTCAACTCTTTCCTTTCCTACTTTTGCGTTAAAATCCCCTAGAACTATGGTGTTTTCATGTGGTTTGTATTTATGAAATGCCTCATGTAACTCGTAAAATTTATCAATTGTTTCCTATAAACTGTCTGCTGTTGGTGCATAAACTTGTATAAGATTTATGTCTATTGGCTTTCTATTCAATTTCACTAAAAGGTCTCTGTCAGATATTGGGTAAAAGGCTTTCACTTTTCTTGCTCTTTCTGCATCCAAGATGATACCTACTCCTCTTTGGTGTTCAGTACCTCCAGAATAGATTATTTTATGTTTATCATAATACATCTCCCCTGATTCAGTGTATCTCATTTCACAAAGTCCCAGTATTTGTAAACCCATTCTTTTCATTTCTTGTATGGTGTTTTCTAGTTTACCCTTCTGCATGAGTGTTCTCACATTCCAAGTACCTATCTTTAGAGTTTGTTTGTAGTTCTTCTAAAGTTTACCTAACATACAATAACATAAATGTTAGTTCTTCTAAAGTATACCTAACATACAATAACATAAATGTTAGTTCTTCTAAAGTTTACCTAACATGCAATAACATAAATGTTAGTTCTTCTAAAGTTTACCTAACATACAATAACACAGATGTTAGTTCTTCTAAAGTTTACCTAACATACAATAACACAGATGTTAGTTCTACTAAAGTTTACCTAACATACAATAACACAGATGTTAGTTCTTCTAAAGTTTACCTAACATACAATAACATAGATGTTAGTTCTTCTAAAGTTTACCTAACATACAATAACACAGATGTTAGTTCTTCTAAAGTTTACCTAACATACAATAACATAGATGTTAGTTCTACTAAAGTTTACCTAACATACAATAACACAGATGTTATTTTTTCTAAAGTTTGCCTATTGTGTGTACATGCAACACTCTAGACATGTAGCTTGTGTAATGTGACAATACCAATGTGACTGTTTGTCGCAGACATATTTGATAATAATGATAAAAACATCAGAGATATGAGCATATATGTTGATATGAGTAAAGTCTAGTGTCTGGCAAGCCATACAAGTTATATTTCAAGGCCATGAGTTGCCAACCCTTTGTGTAGTAATAGAATGTTATTAATTTTATTTTCTTGTGTTTATCTACAACTGTGCTATGTACAACTGTGCTATGCACAGCTATGCTTATCTACCTACAACTGTGCTTATTTATAACTATGCTATGTACAACTATGCTTATCTACAACTGTGCTATGTACAACTGTGCTTATCTACAACTGTGCTATGTACAGCTATGCTTATCTACAACTGAGCTATGTATGACTGTGCTGTGTATGACTATGCTATGTACAACTATGCTTATCTACCTGCAACTGTGCTATGCCTAATTGTGTTATATACAGCTATGCTTATCTACAACTGTGCTATGTACAACTATGTTATCGACAACTGTTCTCTGTGCAGTTGTGCTGCATACAGCTATGCTTATCTACAACTGTGCTATGTACAACTATGTTATCGACAACTGTTCTCTGTGCAGTTGTGCTGCATACAGCTATGCTTATCTACAACTGATGAACCCTTCTACTATTTCTTTTACTCAGCTTATATTAACATCTTGGATGTAGAAACACCATATGGTTAGATAGTAGCAATTTGGCTGGTAAAATGATCGTGTGCCTACAGCTGTTGCTGTAAATAGCATCCAGTGGTTGATGTTTTATAAGGGGAGATGGAATTGATAGATGTTCTTTTTTATAATGTTGTAGTAAGTGGTATGTGTGTGAGAGATGTTATATATGTTAGAATTTTGTAGTAAGTGGTATGTGTGTGAGAGATGTTATATATGTTAGAATGTTGTAGTAAGTGGTATGTGTGTGAGAGATGTTATATATGTTAGAATTTTGTTATAAGTGGTATGTGTGTGAGATGTTATATATGTTAGAATGTTGTAGTAAGTGGTATGTGTGTGAGATGTTATATCTGTTATAATGTTGTAGTAAGTGGTATGTGTGTGAGAGATGTTATATATGTTAGAATGTTGTAATAAGTGGTATGTGTGTGAGAGATGTTATATATGTTAGAATGTTGTAGTAAGTGGTATGTGTGTGAGATGTTATATATGTTAGAATTTTGTAGTAAGTGGTATGTGTGTGAGAGATGTTATATCTGTTATAATGTTGTAGTAAGTGGTATGTGTGTGAGAGATGTTATATCTGTTATAATGTTGTAGTAAGTGGTATGTGTGTGAGAGATGTTATATCTGTTAGAATGTTGTAATAAGTGGTATGTGTGTGAGAGATGTTATATCTGTTAGAATGTTGTAGTAAGTGGTATGTGTGTGTGAGACGATTATATCTGTTAAAATGTTGTAATAAGTGGTATGTGTGTGAGAGATGTTATATCTGTTAGAATGTTGTAATAAGTGGTATGTGTGTGAGAGATGTTATATCTGTTATAATGTTGTAGTAAGTGGTATGTGTGTGAGAGATGTTATATCTGTTATAATGTTGTAGTAAGTGGTATGTGTGTGAGAGATGTTATATCTGTTAGAATGTTGTAGTAAGTGGTATGTGTGTGAGAGATGTTATATCTGTTAGAATGTTGTATTAAGTGGTATGTGTGTGAGAAATGTTATATCTGTTAGAATGTTGTAATAAGTGGTATGTGTGTGAGAGATGTTATATCTGTTAGAATGTTGTAGTAAGTGGTATGTGTGTGAGAGATGTTATATATGTTAGAATGTTGTAGTAAGTGGTATGTGTGTGAGAGATGTTATATATGTTAGAATGATGTAGTAAGTGGTATGTGTGTGAGAGATGTTATATCTGTTAGAATGTTGTAGTAAGTGGTATGTGTGAAAGATGTTATATCTGTTAGAATGTTGTAGTAAGTGGTATGTGTGTGAGAGATGTTATATCTGTTAGAATGTTGTAGTAAGTGGTATGTGTGAGAGATGTTATATCTGTTAGAATGTTGTAGTAAGTGGTATGTATGTGAGAGATGTTATATCTGTTAGAATGTTGTAGTAAGTGGTATGTGTGAGAGATGTTATATCTGTTAGAATGTTGTAGTAAGTGGTATGTGTGTGAGATGTTTTATATGTTAGAATGTTATAGTAAGTGGTATGTGTGTGAGAGATGTTATATCTGTTTGAATGTTGTAGTAAGTGGTATGTGTGTGAGAGATGTTATATCTGTTAGAATGTTGTAGTAAGTGGTATGTGTGTGAGAGATGTTATATCTGTTAGAATGTTGAAGTAAGTGGTATGTGTGTGAGATGTTATATAAGTTAGAATTTTGTAATAAGTGGTATGTGTGTGAGAGATGTTATATCTGTTAGAATTTGTAGTAAGTGGTATGTGTGAGAGATGTTATATCTGTTAGAATGTTGTAGTAAGTGGTATGTGTGTGAGAGATGTTATATCTGTTATAATGTTGTAGTAAGTGGTATGTGTGTGAGAGATGTTATATCTGTTAGAATGTTGTAATAAGTGGTATGTGTGTGAGAGATGTTATATCTGTTAGAATGTTGTAGTAAGTGGTATGTGTGTGTGAGACGATTATATCTGTTAAAATGTTGTAATAAGTGGTATGTGTGTGAGAGATGTTATATCTGTTAGAATGTTGTAATAAGTGGTATGTGTGTGAGAGATGTTATATCTGTTATAATATTGTAGTAAGTGGTATGTGTGTGAGAGATGTTATATCTGTTATAATGTTGTAGTAAGTGGTATGTGTGTGAGAGATGTTATATCTGTTAGAATGTTGTAGTAAGTGGTATGTGTGTGAGAGATGTTATATCTGTTAGAATGTTGTATTAAGTGGTATGTGTGTGAGAGATGTTATATCTGTTAGAATGTTGTAGTAAGTGGTATGTGTGTGAGAGATGTTATATATGTTAGAATGTTGTAGTAAGTGGTATGTGTGTGAGAGATGTTATATATGTTAGAATGTTGTAGTAAGTGGTATGTGTGAGAGAGATGTTATATCTGTTAGAATGTTGTAATAAGTGGTATGTGTGTGAGATATTATATCTGTTAGAATGTTGTAATAAGTGGTATGTGTGTGAGAGATGTTATATCTGTTATAATGTTGTAGTAAGTGGTATGTGTGAGAGAGATGTTATATCTGTTAGAATGTTGTAGTAAGTGGTATGTGTGTGAGAGATGTTATATATGTTAGAATGTTGTAATAAGTAGTATGTGTGTGAGAGATGTTATATCTGTTTAGAATGTTGTAGTAAGTGGTATGTGTGTGAGACATGTTATATATGTTAGAATGATGTAGTAAGTGGTATGTGTGTGAGAGATGTTATATCTGTTAGAATGTTGTAGTAAGTGGTATGTGTGAGAGATGTTATATCTGTTAGAATGTTGTAGTAAGTGGTATGTGTGTGAGAGATGTTATATCTGTTAGAATGTTGTAGTAAGTGGTATGTGTGAGAGATGTTATATCTGTTAGAATGTTGTAGTAAGTGTATGTATGTGAGAGATGTTATATCTGTTAGAATGTTGTAGTAAGTGGTATGTGTGAGAGATGTTATATCTGTTAGAATGTTGTAGTAAGTGGTATGTGTGTGAGATGTTTTATATGTTAGAATGTTATAGTAAGTGGTATGTGTGTGAGAGATGTTATATCTGTTTGAATGTTGTAGTAAGTGGTATGTGTGTGAGAGATGTTATATCTGTTAGAATGTTGTAGTAAGTGGTATGTGTGTGAGAGATGTTATATCTGTTAGAATGTTGAAGTAAGTGGTATGTGTGTGAGATGTTATATAAGTTAGAATTTTGTAATAAGTGGTATGTGTGTGAGAGATGTTATATCTGTTAGAATTTGTAGTAAGTGGTATGTGTGAGAGATGTTATATCTGTTAGAATGTTGTAGTAAGTGGTATGTGTGAGAGATGTTATATATGTTAGAATTTTGTAGTAAGTGGTATGTGTGTGAGAGATGTTATATCTGTTAGAATGTTAAAGTAAGTGGTATGTGTGTGAGAGATGTTATATCTGTTATAATGTTGTAGTAAGTGGTACGTGTGTGATAGATGTTATATCTGTTAGAATGTTGTAGTAAGTAATATGTGTGTGAGATGTTATATCTGTTAGAATGTTATAGTAAGTGTTCTGTGTGTGATAGATGTTATATCTGTTAGAATGTTGTAGTAAGTTGTATGTGTGTGAGAGATGTTATATCAGTTGGTCAATGTCTTTGGTTTCCATCTCATCAGGAAAGTAGCACCCACTGGTTCCTATCTCCAGAAACTAGTACCCACTGGTTCCCATCTCAAGAAACTAGTACCCGCTGGTTCCCATCTCAAGAAACTAATACGCTTTGGTTCCCATCTCATCAAGAAACTAACACCCACTGGTTCCCATCTCATCAAGAAACTAGCACCCATTGGTTCCCATCTCATCAAGAAACTAGCACCCATTGGTTCCCATCTCATCAAGAATCTAGTACCCACTGGTTCCCATCTCAAGAAACTAGCACCCATTGGTTCCCATCTCATCAAGAAACTAGTACCCACTGGTTCCCATCTCATCAAGAAACTAGCACACACTGTTTCCCATCTCATCAAGAATCTAGTACCCACTGGTTCCCATCTCAAGAAACTAGCACCCATTGGTTCCCATCTCATCAAGAAACTAGTACCCATTGGTTCCCATCTCATCAAGAACTAGTACCCACTGGTTCCCATCTCATCAAGAAACTAGCACACACTGTTTCCCATCTCATCAAGAAACTAGTACCCACTGGTTCCCATCTCAAGAAACTAGCACCCATTGGTTCCCATCTCATCAAGAAACTAGTACCCACTGGTTCCCATCTCATCAAGAAACTAGCACACACTGTTTCCCATCTCATCAAGAATCTAGTACCCACTGGTTCCCATCTCAAGAAACTAGCACCCATTGGTTCCCATCTCATCAAGAAACTAGTACCCACTGGTTCCCATCTCATCAAGAATCTAGTACCCACTGGTTCCCATCTCAAGAAACTAGCACCCATTGGTTCCCATCTCATCAAGAATCTAGTACCCACTGTTTCCCATCTCATCAAGAAACTAGTACCCACTGTTTCCCATCTCATCAAGAATCTAGTACCCACTGGTTCCCATCTCATCAAGAAACTAGCACACACTGTTTCCCATCTCATCAAGAAACTAGTACCCACTGGTTCCCATCTCAAGAAACTAGCACCCATTGGTTCCCATCTCATCAAGAAACTAGTACCCACTGGTTCCCATCTCATCAAGAAACTAGCACACACTGTTTCCCATCTCATCAAGAATCTAGTACCCACTGGTTCCCATCTCAAGAAACTAGCACCCATTGGTTCCCATCTCATCAAGAAACTAGTACCCACTGGTTCCCATCTCATCAAGAATCTAGTACCCACTGGTTCCCATCTCAAGAAACTAGCACCCATTGGTTCCCATCTCATCAAGAATCTAGTACCCACTGTTTCCCATCTCATCAAGAAACTAGTACCCACTGTTTCCCATCTCATCAAGAATCTAGTACCCACTGGTTCCCATCTCAAGAAACTAGTACCCGCTGGTTCCCATCTCATCAAGAAACTAGTACCCACTGGTTCCCATCTCATCAAGAAACTAGTACCCACTGGTTCCCATCTCATCAAGAATCTAGTACCCACTGGTTCCCATCTCATCAAGATCTAGTACCCACTGGTTCCCATCTCATCAAGAAACTAGTACCCACTGGTTCCCATCTCAAGAAACTAGCACCCATTGGTTCCCATCTCATCAAGAAACTAGCACCCATTGGTTCCCATCTCATCAAGAAACTAGCACCCACTGGTTCCCATCTCATCAAGAAACTAGCACCCACTGTTTCCCATCTCATCAAGAAACTAGTACCCACTGGTTCCCATCTCAAGAAACTAGCACCCATTGGTTCCCATCTCATCAAGAAACTAGCACCCATTGGTTCCCATCTCATCAAGAAACTAGCACCCACTGGTTCCCATCTCATCAAGAAACTAGCACCCACTGTTTCCCATCTCATCAAGAAACTAGTACCCACTGGTTCCCATCTCAAGAAACTAGCACCCATTGGTTCCCATCTCATCAAGAAACTAGCACCCATTGGTTCCCATCTCATCAACAAACTAGCACCCACTGGTTCCCATCTCATCAAGAAACTAGCACCCACTGTTTCCCATCTCATCAAGAATCTAGTACCCACTGGTTCCCATCTCAAGAAACTAGCACCCACTGGTTCCCATCTCATCAAGAAACTAGTACCCACTGGTTCCCATCTCAAGAAACTAGCACCCATTGGTTCCCATCTCATCAAGAAACTAGCACCCATTGGTTCCCATCTCATCAAGAAACTAGCACCCACTGGTTCCCATCTCATCAAGAAACTAGTACCCACTGGTTCCCATCTCATCAAGAAACTAGTACCCACTGGTTCCCATCTCATCAAGAAACTAGTACCCATTGGTTCCCATCTCATCAAGAAACTAGTACCCATTGGTTCCCATCTCATCAAGAAACTTGCACCCATTGGTTGTTCCCATCTCATTTAGAAACTAGTACCCATTGGTTCCCATCTCATCAAGAAACTAGTACCCACTGGTTCCCATCGCATTTAGAAACTAGTACCCATTGGTTCCCATCTCATTTAGAAACTAGTACCCATTGGTTCCCATCTCATTTAGAAACTAGTACCCATTGGTTCCCATCTCATTTAGAAACTAGTACCCATTGGTTCCCATCTCATTTAGAAACTAGTACACACTGGTTCCCATCTCATTTAGAAACTAGTACACACTGGTTCCCATCTCATCAAGAAACTAGTACCCACTGGTTCCCATCTCATCAAGAAACTAGTAAACTTTGGTTCCCATCTCATTTAGAAACTAGTACACACTGGTTCCCATCTCATCAAGAAACTAGTACCTACTGGTTCCCATCTCATCAAGAAACTAGTACCCATTGGTTCCCATCTCATCAAGAAACTAGCACACACTGGTTCCCATCTCATCAAGAAACTAGTACCCACTGGTTCCCATCTCATCAAGAAACTAGTACCCATTGGTTCCCATCTCATCAAGAAACTAGCACACACTGGTTCCCATCTCATCAAGAAACTAGTACCCACTGGTTCCCATCTCATCAAGAAACTAGTACCCACTGGTTCCCATCTCATCAAGAAACTAGTACCCATTGGTTCCCATCTCATCAAGAAACTAGTACCCACTGGTTCCCATCTCATCAAGAAACTAGTACCCACTGGTTCCCATCTCATCAAGAAATTAGTACCCATTGGTTCCCATCTCATCAAGAAACTAGCACACACTGGTTCCCATCTCATCAAGAAACTAGTACCCACTGGTTCCCATCTCATCAAGAAACTAGTACCCACTGGTTCCCATCTCATCAAGAAACTAGTACCCACTGGTTCCCATCTCATCAAGAAACTAGTACCCATTGGTTCCCATCTCATCAAGAAACTATCACACACTGGTTCCCATCTCATCAAGAAACTAGCACACACTGGTTCCCATCTCATCAAGAAACTAGCACACACTGGTTCCCATCTCAAGAAACTAGTACCCATTGGTTCCCATCTCAAGAAACTAGCACACACTGGTTCCCATCTCATCAAGAAACTAGCACACACTGGTTCCCATCTCAAGAAACTAGCACACATTGGTTCCCATCTCATCAAGAAACTAGCACACACTGGTTCCCATCTCATCAAGAAACTAGCACACACTGGTTCCCATCTCATCAAGAAACTAGCACACACTGGTTCCCATCTCATCAAGAAACTAGCACACACTGGTTCCCATCTCATCAAGAAACTAGCACACACTGGTTCCCCATTTCAAGACAACTGTCTTGACACGTCTTATCTTGTGGAACAAGTAGAATGTGGATGAGTGAGTCACACTGACTCCAAATTTGTCCTCATTATACCCATCCATCAAATAGTTCCTAAGAGAGAGAAAGAAAGTGAGATGGCTAGATAAATGTGTTTCATTACTTCTGGTAATTTGGTTTATGGCCATGGCTTCTAGTAATATGTCATTTATCAGGCGAGCCGTGTGAGAGATGAAGCTGATGAGTCAAGTCTTAGACTGGAGGAGCAGACTAGGGAGAAGGAGAGGCTGCAGAGAGATGGAGAATTGGAGCTAGAGAAGGTCAGTCAAGTAGATAGAGAAGGTCAGTCAAGTAGATAGAGAAGGTCAGTCAAGTAGATAGAGAAGGTCAGTCAAGTAGAAAGAGAAGGTCAGTCAAGTAGATAGAGAAGGTCAGTCAAGTAGATAGAGAAGGTCAGTCAAGTAGATAGAGAAGGTCAGTCAAGTAGATAGAGAAGGTCAGTCAAGTAGATAGAGAAGGTCAGTCAAGTAGATAGAGAAGGTCAGTCAAGTAGATAGAGAAGGTCAGTCAAGTAGATAGAGAAGGTAAGTCAAGTAGATAGAGAAGGTCAGTCAAGTAGATAGAGAAGGTCAGTCAAGTAGATAGAGAAGGTAAGTCAAGTAGATAGAGAAGGTCAGTCAAGTAGATAGAGAAGGTCAGTCAAGTAGATAGAGAAGGTCAGTCAAGTAGATAGAGAAGGTCAGTCAAGTAGATAGAGAAGGTCAGTCAAGTAGATAGAGAAGGTCAGTCAAGTAAATAGAGAAGGTCAGTCAAGTAGATAGAGAAGGTCAGTCAAGTAGATAGAGAAGGTCAGTCAAGTAGATAGAGAAGGTCAGTCAAGTAGATAGAGAAGGTCAGTCAAGTAGATAGAGAAGGTCAGTCAAGTAGATAGAGAAGGTCAGTCAAGTAAATAGAGAAGGTCAGTCAAGTAGATAGAGAAGGTCAGTCAAGTAGATAGAGAAGGTCAGTCAAGTAGATAGAGAAGGTCAGTCAAGTAGATAGAGAAGGTCAGTCAAGTAGATAGAGAAGGTCAGTCAAGTAGATAGAGAAGGTCAGTCAAGTAGATAGAGAAGGTCAGTCAAGTAGATAGAGAAGGTCAGTCAAGTAGATAGAGAAGGTCAGTCAAGTAGATAGAGAAGGTCAGTCAAGTAGATAGAGAAGGTCAGTCAAGTAGATAGAGAAGGTCAGTCAAGTAGATAGAGAAGGTCAGTCAAGTAGATAGAGAAGGTCAGTCAAGTAGATAGAGAAGGTCAGTCAAGTAAATAGAGAAGGTCAGTCAAGTAGATAGAGAAGGTCAGTCAAGTAGATAGAGAAGGTCAGTCAAGTAGATAGAGAAGGTCAGTCAAGTAGATAGAGGTCAGTCAAGTAGATAGAGAAGGTCAGTCAAGTAGATAGAGAAGGTCAGTCAAGTAGATAGAGAAGGTCAGTCAAGTAGATAGAGAAGGTCAGTCAAGTAGATAGAGAAGGTCAGTCAAGTAGATAGAGAAGGTCAGTCAAGTAGATAGAGAAGGTCAGTCAAGTAGATAGAGAAGGTCAGTCAAGTAGATAGAGAAGGTCAGTCAAGTAGATAGAGAAGGTCAGTCAAGTAGATAGAGAAGGTCAGTCAAGTAGATAGAGAAGGTCAGTCAAGTAGATAGAGAAGGTCAGTCAAGTAGATAGAGAAGGTCAGTCAAGTAGATAGAGAAGGTCAGTCAAGTAGATAGAGAAGGTCAGTCAAGTAGATAGAGAAGGTCAGTCAAGTAGATAGAGAAGGTCAGTCAAGTAGATAGAGAAGGTCAGTCAAGTAGATAGAGAATGTCAGTCAAGTAGATAGAGAATGTCAGTCAAGTAGATAGAGAAGGTCAGTCAAGTAGATAGAGAAGGTCAGTCAAGTAGATAGAGGTCAGTCAAGTAGATAGAGAAGGTCAGTCAAGTAAATAGAGAAGGTCAGTCAAGTAGATAGAGAAGGTCAGTCAAGTAAATAGAGAAGGTCAGTCAAGTAGATAGAGAAGGTCAGTCAAGTAGATAGAGAAGGTCAGTCAAGTAGATAGAGAAGGTCAGTCAAGTAAATAGAGAAGGTCAGTCAAGTAGATAGAGAAGGTCAGTCAAGTAGATAGAGAAGGTCAGTCAAGTAGATAGAGAAGGTCAGTCAAGTAGATAGAGAAGGTCAGTCAAGTAGATAGAGAAGGTCAGTCAAGTAGAGAGCGAAGGTAACTGAACAATGGACCAATCAGCTCTATCAATGTTCAACAACAGACCTATCAGCTCTATGTTCAACAGACCTATCAGTTCTATGTTTAATAACAGACCTATCAGCTCTATGTTCAACAGACCTATCAGTTCTATGTTCAATAACAGACCTATCAGCTCTATGTTCAAAATAGACCTATCAGCTCTAAGCTCTTCAACAGACCTATCAGCTCTATGTTCAACAACAGACCTATCAGTTCTATGTTCAATAACATACCTATCAGTTTTATGTTCAACAACAGACCTATCAGCTCTATCTATGTTGACCATCAGCTCTATATTCAATAACAGACCTATCAGCTCTATATTTAACAACAGACCTATCTGTTCTATATTCAACAACAGACCTATCAGCTCTATCTATGTTGACCATCAGCTCTATATTCAACAACAAACCTATCAGCTCTATCTATGTTGACCATCAGCTCTATATTCAACAACTGACCTATCAGCTCTATGTTGACAATCAGCTCTATATTCAACAACATACCTATCAGCTCTATCTATGTTGACAATCAGCTCTATATTCAACAACTGACCTATCAGCTCTATGTTGACAATCAGCTCTATATTCAACAACTGACATATCAGCTCTATCTATGTTGACAATCAGCTCTATATTCAACAACAGACCTATCAGCTCTATCTATGTTGACCGTCAGCTCTATATTCAACAACAGACCCATCAGCTCTATATTCAACAACTGACCTATCAGCTCTATCAATGTTGACCAGCAGCTCTATATTCAGCAACTGACATATCAGCTCTATCTATGTTGACCATCAGCTCTATATTCAACAACAGACCTATCAATGTTGGTCAACTGCTCTATATTCAACAACAGACCTATCTGCTCCATATTCAACAACAGACCTATCAGCTCCATCTATGTTGACCATCTGCTCTATATCCAACAACAGACCTATCAGCTCCATCTATGTTGACCATCTGCTTTATATTCAACAACAGACCTATCAGCTCCATCTATGTTGACCATCAGCTCTATATTCAACAACAGACCTATCAGCTCCATCTATGTTGACCATCAGCTCTATATTCAACAACAGACCTATCAGCTCCATCTATGTTGACCATCAGCTCTATATTCAACAACAGACCTATCTGCTCTATATTCAACAACTGATCTATCAGCTCCATCTATGTTGACCATCTGCTTTATATTCAACAACAGACCTATCAGCTCCATCTATGTTGACCATCTGCTCTATATTCAACAACTGACCTATCAGCTCCATCTATGTTGACCATCTGCTCTATATTCAACAACAGACCTATCAGCTCTATATTCAACAACAGACCTATCAGCTCTGTATTCAACAACAGACCTATCAGCTCCATCTATGTTGACCATCTGCTCTATATTCAACAACAGACCTATCAGCTCTATATTCAACAACAGACCTATCAGCTCTATTTTCAACAACAGACCTATCAGCTCCATCTATGTTGACCATCTGCTCTATATTCAACAACAGACCTATCAGCTCTATATTCAACAACTGACCTATCAGCTCCATCTATGTTGACCATCTGCTCTATATTCAACAACTGACCTATCAGCTCTATATTCAACAACTGACCTATCAGCTCCATCTATGTTGACCATCTGCTCTATATTCAACAACTGACCTATCAGCGCCATCTATGTTGACCGTCTGCTCTATATTCAACAACAGACCTATCAGCTCTAGATTCAACAACAGACCTATCAGCTCTATATTCAACAACAGACCTATCAGCTCCATCTATGTTGACCATCTGCTCTATATTCAACAACAGACCTATCAGCTCTATATTCAACAACAGACTTATCAGCTCTATATTCAACAACTGACCTATCAGCTCCATCTATGTTGACCATCTGCTTTATATTCAACAACAGACCTATCAGCTCTATATTCAACAACAGACCTATGAGCTCTATATTCAACAACAAACCTATCTGCTCTATATTAAACAACAGACCTATCAGCTCCATCTATGTTGACCATCTGCTCTATATTCAACAACTGATCTATCAGCTCCATCTATGTTGACCATCTGCTTTATATTCAACAACAGACATATCTGCTCTATATTCAACAACAGACCTATCTGCTCTATATTCAACAACAGACCTATCAGCTCCATCTATGTTGACCATCTGCTCTATATTCAACAACAGACCTATCAGCTCCATCTATGTTGACCATCTGCTCTATATTCAACAACTGATCTATCAGCTCCATCTATGTTGACCATCTGCTCTATATTCAACAACTGATCTATCAGCTCCATATATGTTGACTATCTGCTCTATATTCAACAACTGACCTATCAGCTCCATATATGTTGACCATCTGCTTTATATTCAACAACTGACCTATCAGCTCCATATATGTTGACTATCTGCTCTATATTCAACAACAGACCTATCAGCTCCATCTTATTTGACCATCTGCTCTATATTCAACAACTGATCTATCAGCTCCATCTATGTTGACCATCTGCTCTATATTCAACAACTGATCTATCAGCTCCATATATGTTGACTATCTGCTCTATATTCAACAACTGACCTATCAGCTCCATATATGTTGACCATCTGCTTTATATTCAACAACTGACCTATCAGCTCCATATATGTTGACTATCTGCTCTATATTCAACAACAGACCTATCAGCTCCATATATGTTGACCATCTGCTCTATATTCAACAACTGATCTATCAGCTCCATATATGTTGACTATCTGCTCTATATTCAACAACAGACCTATCAGCTCCATATATGTTGACCATCTGCTCTATATTCAACAACTGATCTATCAGCTCCATCTATGTTGACCATCAGCTCTATATTCAACAACAGACCTATCAGCTCTATCAGTAAACAATGTTTGCATGGCCACTGTGTTCTGTTGTCTGCATTCTCTGTTCAGTAAGCATTGTATGCATTTTGCCAGCAGTTGTCAAAGTTGAACTATGTTTGTAGTAGTATTACATCATCGTTGCTGGTTACGCCGGACTTAATACTCTTATTGGACATTATTTGATAGACATAAACGTTTCCTGCATCCACGCACTTTTGAGTGCGGCTTTAAGAAATGAAATGTTTGATATTGATACGAGTTGCTGATAATGCAGGAAATGAAAGATAAGTAAATAGATAAGATAATCTCTCAGGGGCGAGATTATAGATAAGTTACATAACTTGTAAGCAACTCACCCAAATTTGGTTTGGACTTGCCTTCAAAGTTAAATGTTTGCATGCATTTAAAGAAAGATGGCAGAAACATGGAAAAAATGATGGTGGGAGCTACGATTGGTCTAGACTATAAAAGATGTGGCAGTCAGCATTCAACAGGACAGTCAAATTTAAGTGGGGAGACCAGAAGAGATCGGATAAGAGAGTCACTTTAGATTCAGAGTGACAGTTGAGGACTTGACTTGGGGTTTGAGTCTTAGAGAAACATTTAGTGATGTTTTAGTCAAGGTTTATTCAGAAGATTTATTCCAAGATAGGATGTTTAGCTATAGGTAGATATTTCAGGTCTCTAAAGAGATCAGTGCTTATTAAGGAAATCAAGGTTAGGGACATACAGATTGATACAGAAGTCATTTTATCATGTGTATGATTTTATGTGAAGTACAAGAAGTTATGTGAATGTAATTATAGAACAACAGCAGTAGCCAAGACACAAATTCATAATATCTACTAATGATATAGTTTGATAGATGTTTAGATGACTATAGCAAACATTATGTGTAATGTCTGACTTTTAAATGCGACCAAGATATGTATCCAGATGACTTGTGAAGTATAACTCAAGAACTGTGTGAATAAACTTGTGTACGAGATCTAAACATCTTGAGTGATCATATGAAGTGTCAAACACAAGTGATGTTCTCAACAGATTGGAGTTGCAGTTTCTGTGTTGTGAATTAATCATGTTGTGTTGAGCACATTGTGTTGAGCACGTTGTGTTGAGAACATTGTGTTCAGCACATTGTGTTGAGCACATTGTGTTGAGCACGTTGTGTTGAGCTCGTTGGTTAACTGATAATTGTTGGACGTGACCTAGATTGTTTGGGCTGACATATTTGCTATCTTCTGTGTAGAATGAATCACATGCTACTGTTGCTGCTAGATGTTCTGCTGTCCTGACAGGTTAAACAGTGCCTCCACCAGAGACTGCAAGAATTAGAGCCACTACCGGAGCTGCTGAGAGCTACAGAACTGAGGTTGCAAGAGGCCAATGAGAAGATTATCACATGGGAAAAGAGGAATGCAGAAAATGCAAAGTTGAATGCTGAACTAACTGCAAAGGTATGTGTTCATAACTTTGTTTCTGGTGGGTACGCCACAGAAAACACTAACAGAACTATGTGGAGTGGTTATCTCTTTGTTATGTGTGACACAGAAAACACTAACAGAACTATGCGGAGTAGTTATCTCTTTGTTATGTGTGGCACAGAAAACACTAACAGAACTATGTGGAGTGGTTATCTCTTTGTTATGTGTGGCACAGAAAACACTGAGAGAACTATGTGAAGTGGTTACCTCTGTTTATGTGTGGCACAGAAAACACTAACAGAACTATGTGAAGTGGTTACCTCTTTGTTATGTTGGGCACAGAAAACACAGAGAACTATGTGAAGTGGTTACCTCTTTGTTATGTGTGGCACAGAAAACACTGAGAGAACTATGTGAAGTGGTTACCTCTTTGTTATGTGTGGCACAGAAAACACTGAGAGAACTATGTGAAATGGTTATTCCTTTGGGTAGGGAACAGGCAAATAATTGCAATGCTGCGGTAAAGCTGGTAGCGAGGAGCCAGTGGTGGGGTGTACTAAACACTCCAAGGTATGGTGACAGCCTTACAAGGAAGGAACACAACACAATAAATAATGATGTTTTGGCCTGTGGCCTTCTTCAGAATACAAGGACAACGACAACAAACGGTGAAGCACAATTATCTATAACTACATGTTAGATGATCAGGTGGAGGGAGAGGAGAGTAGGATGTTGAAATAAGAAAGGAGAGAGAAGAGAGAAATGAATACTACATGAGGAGAGGTAGGATGGGCGTCAAGATATATAAATAGAAAAAGAGAAAAATGTATCATAAAAGGCACTTAGCTTAAAGCAGCAAGCCTGTCCTCCGTGCTGGAACACATCAGAATTACTTGGAGCGTTAAGGCTGTGTCTAGAAAGTAACACGTGATGGAAACATGCAAGTATAGAAGGACAAAAGGTCTGTGTGACGGGAAAACCAATCTGAGAGGGGTGGGGGGGAAAAAGATAGGCGAAGCTGCCAAACTATTATGAAACTGATGGTCAATGGTGAGAGGAAAACTAAAGGCCCAAAACTAAAGGCCCGGAGGGGCAAAACTGCTAGCCAATAAATCACTCAAACAATGCAAGTGAGAGATCCCGCGAGAGGTTAATAGAAAGAGTGAATGAAAAGACAAAGTAGTGAACTGGGAGATGGGTGAGAGAGATAGACTCTACAGAATGGACGGCCTGGAACTGGAAGAGTTGAGAGGTTGGTCAACGAAAGGAGGAAGAGGGAGGAAGTGAATACCAGAGGAAGAGATAAAGAGAGGAAGAATAAGAAAACTGTTATAAGTCAAGTAGGTAGGGAGAAGGGTGGTAGAGTGATAGAGGGGTGGTCTGGAGGAAGTTAGTCAATCGAGAGGTAGGGAAGTATTAGAGGAGGAGGAATGGAGAGGAGGGATAAGAAGCAGGTACGTGAAAAGTGGATAGGAGGAGAGGCGGTAGGTCAGAAGCGAATAGAAAGAGAGGGAGTCTGGAAGAAGTGGAGTAATAGGGAATGGTGCGCAAGAGGTATGTACCATAGGAGGTAAAGAAGTAGGGAAATGAAGGAACAAAAGGGGATGATGAGGGTCCTAGGAGAGGAATGAAAGTGGGCATCAGGATAAGGGGGATACTGGAACAGTTGGTATAGAGGAGTAGTGACTACAAGTGAATAGAGAGGAAGGGGTGAGTTAGGAGTGGATCAGCAGAGAGGTGGTGGGAAGGACGAGGAATAATAGAAGTAGGCAGAGAGATGGTACAGTCCAGGTGGAGAGGTAATATAGTGATAAGGAGGTGAAGGACATGTAGGTAGTCAGAAGAGAAAGGGGGGTTAGGATGAAGAGGCAAGATAGGGGTTACTCAAAGAGGATATGGAAAGCAGGATGGATGAGGAGTAGAAGACCCAAGAAGTGAAATAGGAAAAGAAGCCCATAGGTGGGAGGATAGAGTAGGAGGAAGGAGGGTCCTCAGAGGGACAGGGATACATTGATGCCACGAGGGGTGAGGCAACCCCAACGAGCGATCAGACAGTGCTCCATAGTGAGTCGACTGTGGTGATCAGGGGAGCATGATACTAGGCCAGTTACCAAGACATCAGTCTTACCTCGATGGCCCCTCGAGTTAAAGTGGGCTACTACAGGAGTGTCCGCTTCTCGGGTGATGTCATTCAAGTGTTCACAGCACCTATCCTCGATACGTCGACCAGATTGGCTGATGTAGGTCAACTTGCATCGCTTACAAATGATGGCATAAATGATGTTCTGCGATGTGCAAGTGAATCCCTCTCTGATCTCGAAAGGACCATTGTGGGAGAGGACAGTATCGGTCTGGAGAATGTGGTCACAAGTATTGCATACTCTGTGGTTGCAGCAGATAGTGCCTCGATGGCTAAAGAGGGCAGCCGGAAGACATCCCCTGACAAAAAAGTCTCGGAGTTTCCGGTCACGTCTAAAGGCCACTAATGGCGGGTCAGGGAAGAGCAGACGAGTAGTAGGGTCAGATCGAAGAATAGGGAGGTAGTGGTGAATGGTCCTAATCATAGCGTAGTGGTGAGGGTGAGTACTACTCTATCCGAGGGGGATGAGTAGAGGGGGTGAGAGCAGATTGACGAGAAGTGTGGAGAACTCGATGCAGGGCAGGGAGGAGAGCTGCTTCTGGATAGAGGCGTCGGCGAAAGAAATCAAGCATAAGGTGGGCGTTGTGAAGGAAATCTTCATCGTCTTGGCAAAGGCGACGAAGTCTGAGAATAAGGAAGAGAGTTCTTACAGGATGTAGGATGAGAGGAGTCGTAGCTGAGGAAACTGGGAGTCGGTGGCCTTGTAGAAGACCGAGGTGAGAAGATGAGAGGTGCCCAAGGAGACTAGGATGTCTAGGAAAGATACGGAGGAGGTGGAGATGTGGATGGAGGAGTGGAAATGTCCGACATATTCAATGAAATGAGAGACCTCATCCTCTGGAAGGTCAGACAGACCAATGCAGTCATCGATGTACCTACGATACATAAGGGGAAGAGGGCACTCATAGGTTTGGATGATTTGGTGCTCAAGGTAGCCCATGAAGAGACAAGCATAGCTCTGGCCCATTTTAGTGCCCATAGCCACACCGCTAATCTGGGTGAAGAAATTGCCATTGAACTCGAAAGAGTTGAGGTTCAAGACTAATTCTGCTAGATGGAGGAGGACGCCGATGGAAGGTTGGATCCTACGGTCCAGGAAAAACTGAAGAGGTTATTCCTTTCTTATGTGTGGCACAGTAAACACTGAGAGAACTATGTGAAGTGGTTATCTCTTTGTTATGTGTGGCACAGTAAACACTGAGAGAACTATGTGGACTGGTTATTTCTTTGTTATGTGTGGCACAGAAAACACTGACAGAACTATGTGGAGTGGTTATCTCTTTGTCATGTGTGGCACAGAAAACAATGAGAGAACTATGTGGAGTGGTTATTGTAATATTATTGCCCTGCTTGTTACACCAGACTTGAAACTCTTATGGACATTATTTTATAGACTTAAACGTTTCCCACAGCCACACACTTTTGGGCGTGGCTTTAAAAATAAAATGCTTGATATTGATACAAGTTGCTGATAATGCAAGAAATAAAGATAAGTAAACAGATAAAATAATCTCTCAGTGGTGAGATTATAGATAAGTTACATAACTTGCAAGCAACTCACCCATATTTGGTTTGGCCTTTCCTTTGAAGTTTTTGAACATTTGCATGTAATTAAAGGAAGTGCAGAAATGTGGAAATAAAGATGGCGGGAGACAAGATTGGTCTAGACTATAAAAGAAGCAGTAGTTAGCAATCACGGAGGACAGTCAAAAGTCACATTAGATCAGGAGATTCAAGATAGATTCAAGGGATATTTATTCATAGAGAGATTTGAGGACTTGACTTGAAATTTAAGACTTGGAGAAACATTCAGTCATGTTTTAGTCATGGATTATTCAGAAGATTTATTCAGAAGATTTATTCAGAAGATTTATTCAGAAGATTTATTCACAAGATTTATTCAGAAGATCTATTCAGAAGATTTATTTCAAAGGAAAATGTTCATCTATAGGTAGATATTTGGGTCTCTAAAAAGATCAGTGCTTATTTAGGAAATCAAGGCTAGGAATATACAGATTGATACAGAAATCATATTATTATGTGTGATTTTATGCAAAGTAAAAGAAATTATGTGGATATTATTACAGAGCCTGGGAGAGTGTCATGTAACAATGGCGGTAGCCAAGTCACGAAAACAGAACTTCTACTAATGATATGAGTGATGGAAAATGTGCAATTGAAGTAAATAAAAGAATACGTATGGCAAAAATTAATTTCAATGCCATGAAAAATATACTAACATTAAAACAAATAACACCAGGGCTGAAACTAAGAATAACAAAATGTTACATCTTAATATTCCTGTATGGTGCAAAAACATGGACATTAGACCAGAAAACAGAACAGAATATTGAAGCCTTTGGAATGTGGTTTTATAGAAGAATAGGTAGAATTGGATGGAAAGAAAAGAAAACAAATGAGGAAGTTTTAAAACAACTAAAAATGAAAAGAGATCTACTAAACACAATTAGAGCAAGACAAATGAAATTTCTGGGTCATGTTAAAAAACACAACAGCCTAATAAAAGTAATATTGGAAGGGAAAATACAAGGTAAAAGAGGCAGACCAAGACTAACATGGAAGAGTAACATCAAAAGATGGACAAGACAATCTATGACAGCCTGCACCATCAAAGCAAGAAACAGAGTGGAATGGCGATCCATGGTAGCCAACCTTCGCTGCGGAGATGGCACCCGATGATGATGATGATGACTAATGATATAAATGTTTAGATGGCCATAGCAAACATTGTGTTTATTGTCTGACTTTTATACACAACCAAGATAAGTATCCAGATGACTTGTGAAGTGTAACTCAAGAACTAAGTCAATAAACTTGTGTAGGAGATCTAGACATCTTGTGTGATCATATGAAGTGTCAAACACAAGTGATGGTCTCAACAGATTGGAGTTGCAGTTTCTGTGTTGCGAATTAATTACGTTGTGTTGAGCTCGTTGTGTTGAGCTCGTTGTGTTGAGCTCGTTGTGTTGAGCACGTTGTGTTGAGCTCATTGTGTTGAGCTCGTGGTCAACGGAGAATTGTTGCATGTGACTAGGATTGTTTGGACTAACATATTCGCTATCCTTTGCGTAGAATTGTTGTAGAATTATTGTAGAATTGTTGTAGAATTGTTGTAGATTATTCATGTTGTACTGTCACAGCAATCAGATAAAAACGATGCAGGAAAACACAAATGAACTATCATCAATAGCCAGCAAAATTGGGCTTGAGGTCAATCATGAAAAGACTAAAGTCATGAAAAGTTTAATTCCAACAAGTGACAAAATATACATGGAAAACAAACCAGTAGAAGAGATCGATCACTTCATCTATCTTGGAAGTCACATTGATCGAGAAGGGGATACGAGCAAAGAAATTAGAATCAGACTGGCTAAAGCAGCAATGTCTTTCAGAAGCCTTGAAAAGTTGTGGAAATCAAAACTCATTAGCACAAACACAAAACTTAGGCTATTCAAATCAAATGTACTATCAACCCTTACGTATGCGTGTGAAAGCTGGAAAACAACAAGAGATATAGAAACAAAGTTGAACGCATTCGAAAATAAATGTCTAAGGAAAATACTTGGTATAGAATGGAACGAATTCAAAACAAACGAGGAAATTAGAGAAATCGCCAATCAACCACTAATATCTTCAGTAATAAAGAAAAGACGATGGTCATACGTTGGACATGTGATGAGAAGAGATAATAATCGAATAGCAAAGCAAGCCCTCATATGGGAAACAACAGGTAAAAGAAAAAGAGGAAGACCCAGGGAGACACTGAGAAGAACATTGATGAGAGAGGCAAGAGCAGCAGGAATCGGCTCCCTCAATGAGATAGAACTGCTTGCACAGAACAGAGACAGATGGCGAGATTTGATAAAATATCTTTAAAAGAAAACTGCTAGAACAAAAATTCATATAGGAGAAGGTGTATCTTGGTCTACGCCCTATGGGCCGGTTACGGCTCGAAAGGTCAATAGATAGATAGATAGACTGTCACTGCTACATTAATTCTTTGTTATGTGTGGCACAGAAAACTTGACATGTTTCACCTGTTGTGTGTGGCACAGAAAACTTGACATGTTTCACCTGTTATGTGTGGCACAGAAAACTTGACATGTTTTCACCTGTTATGTGTGGCACAGAAAACTTGACATGTTTCACCTGTTATGTGTGGCACAGAAAACTTGACATATTTCACCTGTTGTGTGTGGCACAGAAAACTTGACATATTTCACCTGTTGTGTGTGGCACAGAAAACTTGACATGTTTCACCTGTTATGTGTGGCACAGAAAACTTGACATATTTCACCTGTTGTGTGTGGCACAGAAAACTTGACATATTTCACCTGTTATGTGTGGCACAGAAAACTTGGCATATTTCACCTGTTGTGTGTGGCACAGAAAACTTGACATGTTTCACCTGTTGTGTGTGGAACACAGAGCGCGACATATTTCACATGATGTGTGGGATAGATAGCCTGACATATTTCACCCATTGTGTGAGACAGAGAGCCTGACATATTTCACCTGTTGTGTGGGACAGAGAGCCTGACATATTTCACCTGTTGTATGTGGGACAGAGAGCCTGATATATTTCACCTGTTGTATGTGGGACAGAGAGCCTGACATATTTCACCTGTTGTATGTGGACAGAGAGCCTGACATATTTCACCTGTTGTATGTGGGACAGAGAACCTGACATATTTCATATGTTGTGTGTGGCACAGAAAACTTGACATGTTTCACTTGTTGTATGTGGAACAGAGAGCGCGACATATTTCATATGATGTGTGGGATAGATAGCCTGACAAATTTCACCTGTTGTGTGGAACGGAAAGCCTGATATATTTCACATGTAGTGTGTGGGACAGAGAGCCTGACATATTTCACCTGTTGTATGTGGGACAGAGAGCCTGACATATTTCACCTGTTGTGTGGGACAGAGAGCCTGACATATTTCACCTGTTGTGTGTGGAACAGAGAGCCTGATATATTTTGTGCTTCACAACTTATGTGAACCCACAGCTGGAACACAACTCTGAGACGTTGGATCAGGTCAGGATCAGGTGCTGTGACTCACAAGACTCCAACAAATCTCTGCAGTCCAGGTCTGATAGTCTTGAGAGGTATGACAATCTGTGAGAGCAAGTACTATCTAGTTTTGAGAGGTATGACAATCTGTGAGCGCAAGTACTATCTAGTCTTGAGAGGTATGACAATCTGTGAGCGCAAGTACTATCTAGTCTTGAGAGGTATGACAATCTGTGAGAGCAAGTACTATCTAGTCTTGAGAGGTATGACAATCTGTGAGAGCAAGTACTATCTAGTCTTGAGAGGTATGACAATCTGTGAACGCAAGTACTGTCTAGTCTTGAGAGGTATGACAATCTGTGAGAGCAAGTACTATCTAGTCTTGAGAAGTATGACAATCTGTGAGAGCAAGTACTATCTAGTCTTGAGAGGTATGACAATCTGTGAGAGCAAGTACTATCTAGTCTTGAGAGGTATGACAATCTGTGAGAGCAAGTACTATCTAGTCTTGAGAGGTATGACAATCTGTGAACGCAAGTACTGTCTAGTCTTGAGAGGTATGACAATCTGTGAGAGCAAGTACTGTCTAGTCTTGAGAGGTATGACAATCTGTGAGAGCAAGTACTGTCTAGTCTTTAGAGGTATGACAATCTGTGAGAGCAAGTACTGTCTAGTCTTGAGAGGTGTGACAATCTATGAGAGTAAGTACGGTCTTGTCTTGAGAGGTATGACAATCTGTGAGAGCAAGTACTGTCTAGTCTTGAGAGGTATGGCAATCTGTGAGAGCAAGTACTGTCTAGTCTTGAGAGGTATGACAATCTGTGAGAGCAAGTACTATCTAGTCTTGAGAGGTATGACAATCTGTGAGAGCAAGTACTGTCTAGTCTTGAGAGGTATGACAATCTGTGAGAGCAAGAAGTACTGTCTAGTCTTGAGAGGTATGGCAATCTGTGAGAGCAAGTACTATCTAGTCTTGAGAGGTATGACAATATGTGAGAGCAAGTACTGTTTAGTCTTGAGAGGTATGACAATCTGTGAGAGCAAGAAGTACTGTCTAGTCTTGAGAGGTGTGACAATCTGTGAGCAGTACCTGGGTGTTGTTTATTTTCACAAGTGTACATGAACCCACTTCCCATTAAGATCATTATCCACCAACCTCAGCCTGTTTGTACATCACTCATTCCTACACACATCATGTCCATTTTCAATAGAAGACCACACATTTTCCACATCACCACACATTTCCCACTTCACCACACATCACAACACATTTCCCACTTCACAACACATTTCCCACATCACAACACATTTCCCACATCACAACACATTTCCCACTTCACAATACATTTCCCACTTCACAACACATTTCCCACATCACAACACATTTCCCACATCACCATACATTTACCACATCACACATTTCCCACATCACAACACATTTCCCACATCACAACACATTTCCCACTTCACAACACATTTCCCACATCACAACACATTTCCCACATCACAACACATTTCCCACTTCACAATACATTTCCCACTTCACAACACATTTCCCACATCACAACACATTTTCCACATCACCATACATTTCCCACTTCACAACACATTTCCCACATCACAACACATTTCCCACTTCACAATACATTTCCCACTTCACAATACATTTCCCACATCACAACACATTTCCCACATCACAACACATTTCCCACATCACAACACATTTCCCACATCACAACACATTTCCCACTTCACATTTCCAACTTCACAACACATTTCCCATGTCACAACACATTTCCCACTTCACAACACATTTCCCATGTCACAACACATTTCCCACTTCACAATACATTTCCCACATCACCATACATTCCCACATCACCATACATTCCCACATCATCATACATTTCCCACATCACCACACATTTCCCACATCACAACATATTTCCCACTACACAACACATTTCCCTCATCACAACACATTTCCCACTTCACAACACATTTCCCACATCACAACACATTTCCCACATCACAACACATTTCCCACATCACCACACATTTCCCACATCACAACACATTTCCCACATCACAACACATTTCCCACTTCACAACACATTTCCCACTTCACAACACATTTCCCACATCACAACACATTTCCCACATCACAACACATTTTCCACTCTACAACACATTTCCCACTTCACAACACATTTCCCACATCACAACACATTTCCCACATCACAACACATTTTCCACTCTACAACAAATTTCCCACTTCACAAAACATTTCCCACATCACAACACATTTCCCACTTCACAACACATTTCCCACATCACAACACATTTCCCACATCACACATTTTCAATACCACACATTTCCCACATCACACATTTTCAACACCACACATTTCCCACATCACACATTTCCCACTTCACAACACATTTCCCACTTCACAACACATTTCCCACTTGAAAACACATTTCCCACATCACAAAACATTTCCCACATCACACATTTCCTACTTCACAACACATTTCCCACAATAATTACCTATTAAGGGGATGTGGTAGCATTGTGTCACTAGTTTTTGCCTCAAAGCCTCGATATCCGCACCTGTCAACTTGACACAATTGTCTTTGGCATCTTCTTCTTCTACCTTTTCAGCTCCCAGTGGAGCATAGGTCTTCAACAAACACTTTCCAAGTCGTTCTGTTTCTTACTATTCTTTTAAGATCATTCCATGTCTTCCCCATCATCTTCATCTCTGCTTCCATCTGTCTTCTCCAAGAATATCTTGGTCTTCCTCTTTGTCTTTTTCCTTGGGGGTTCCAAAAAAGGGCCTGTTGTGTAATATTCTCATTTGATTTCCACAGTGTGTGTCCTGTCCAGCGCCATCGTCTTCGCTGTATCTCTTTATCCACTGGTTTTTGACTGGTACATTTCCATAATTCTATGTTAGTGATTTGTCCTGCCATTTCCATCCTTTTATTCTGCGTAAGCATCCATTAATGAAAGTCTGTATCTTCATGTTTGTCATTTTTGTTCTTCTCCATGTTTCACAGCCATATAATAGGACTGACTTAACATTGGAGTTGAAAATTTTAATTTTTGTATTTAACCTAATTTCTTTGGACTTCCATATGCTTCCCAGTGCAACGAATGCTCCTCTTGCTTTTGATATCTTTATATTGGTATCATTTTCTGTTTCTCCTTCTTTATCTATATTACTACCCAGATATGTGTAAGCTTGTATGTCTAGTAGAGGTATTTCTCCTAGTTTTATTTGGTTATTGCCACTGCATTAACAACCACTAATATCTTCAGTAATCAAGAAATGATGATGGTAATATGTTGGACATGTGATGAGAAGAGATAATAACTGAATAGCAAAGCAAGCCCTCATATGGGAAACAACAGGTAAGAGGAACATCCAGAGAGACACTGAGAAAAACATTGATGAGACAGGCAAGAGCAGCAGGAATCGGCTCCCTCAATGAGATAGAACTGCTTGCACAGTACAGAGACAAATAGCGAGATTTGATAAAATATCTTTAAAAGAATTGAAAACAGCTAGAACAAAAATTCAGATAAGAAAAGGAGTATCTTGGTCTACGCCCTATGGGCTGGCTACGGCTCGAAAGGTCAATAGATAGATAGAGAACTGCATTAATTCGCATAATGTTGGTCTTATCTCTATTTATTTTCAGTCCCGGCTGTTGTGATCTCTCATCAAGTATGCTCATTTTATTTTATCCTGCATCTGTTGATGGTTGTGTGATAAGAGAGCTATGTCATCAGCAAAGTCTAAATCATCAAGTTGCTTGGTCAGTGACCCACTGAATTCCATTTCTGTTGTTTTGAGTTATGCTCATAATCCAATCTATGGCCAGTAGAAAGAGAAATGGAGACAGAAGGCATCCCTGCCTTACTCATGTTCTTATCTCAAATGCTTCTGTAAGCTGCCCTTCATACATTGTTTTTAATCAGGTTAATAAACTTTATGGGGATTCCATAATGACTCAGCAACTTGATTTGTTCTTCCTAAAACCTGCTTGTTCATCTCTCAAATGTTTCTCTATGGCCTCTTTTAGTCTCTCCAGAATGATTCTGCTTAATATTTTTCCTGGCACTGATAGTAGCATAATTCCCCTATAATTTGTGCACTCCTGTAAACTTCCTTTCTTTGGTAGTTTGATCATATAACTTTCTTTCCAGTCTTTAGGTATTTCTTCCCTCTCCCAAATTTTATCTAGTAGATTATGTAGCATCTTGGCAGAGGTGTCAATATCTGCTTTGATGGCTTCCAAAGGAATTTCATCTGGTCCTGTGGCTTTACCATTTTTTAATAGTTTGATGGCTTTCATTATTTCTTCTTTGCTTGGTTTTCCACAGTTAACGTGTAGCTCTTCTTCTGCTGGTAGTATATCTGGAGGATTATTTGAGCCGGGTCTATTCAAAAGTTCTTCAAAGTGCTCTTTCCATCTCTCCATTTGTTCCCTTATATTACTAAGCAGATTTCCTTTCTTATCTTTAATAAAGGCATTTATGTGTTTGTATTTTCAGCTTAATTTCTTTGTGTTGTTGTACAGTTCTTTCATATTTCCTTTATTTGCTGCTTCTTCTGCCTCTTTAGCTAGTTCATCCATATATTTCCTCTTATCCCTTTTAATGCGTCTTCTCACTTATTTGTTCACCTCTGTGTAAGCTTCCTGTGCCTTGGCTTCAGTACTTCTCGTTTTGCTATTATTTATTCCTGCTTTCTTATTCTTTTTTTCTTTAATTTTTTTCCAGGGTTTCAGCCGTCATCCATGCCTTATTCTGGCATTCTCTTTTCCCCAGCATTTCTTCGTATGTTTCTTTCCATATATCTTTTACCTGTTTCCAGTGATCTTCTATATTTATTGTATTTTCTAGTTGTTGGAGGACTTGACATGTGTTTGATATTGTGACTGCAAATTTATCTTTAATTCCTTGTTCTTTAAGAAACCCTACATTGAAATACTTTCTACCCTTATTTGTTGTAGTATATCTTTTTAGTTTAAGTTTAAGTTTGACTATCAGAAGATGATGATCTGAAGGTACATCTGCCCCTCTTTATACTTTTACATCCTGTAAGGATGACTTAAACTTATTATTAATACATTTGTGATAGTTTGATTCTCTGTTCTATGATCTGGTGACACCCACGTAACTTTGTGTATTCTTTTATGTTGGAATATTGTTCCTCCAAGGTTCATTTGATTAAGGTCACATGAATATCTCTTCATTCTCATTCATTTCTCCATGTTTTCCCAGGATCTCTTAAAAGCCTCTGTTGTCGATCCTACTTTTTCATTTAGATCTCCCATCAAGATTATAATATCCTTGGCTCGTCTTTCATCCATCTGACATTGTAGCTGTTTATAGAAATCATCTTTAACTAAATCTTCCTTATCATTAGGTTGGCGCATAGCATTGGATAATGTGTAATTTTATTTTGTTGTTTAAAATGTTCTTATTAGTCTTAGCCCTACTGCTTCCCATTCTATTAGTGTCTTCTGTGCTTCTCTTGATAACACTATAGCTACCCCTTCACTACATTGTTTTCCAGGTTCCTGTTGTCCTGATGATAAAATCATCTCTCCTGTGTTTAGTTTTATCCTTTCCGTTCCTAACCATCTGTTTTCCACATTCCCTTGTATATCTATTTTGTAGTTTGCCATTTCTGCTGCTACTTGTGCAGCTTTTCCCTGTTCATTTAAGGAATGTATATTCCAGGTGCCAAATCAGGAGGATTTCTTGGCAGACAAAAGTTGAGTCTGCAACCCGGACTCCTTGTGGCTTTCTCTGGATTGTGTCTACATCTCTTAGACAGAGAGCCTTTATCTTTCCTTGATGGCAGATTTACTTTTATTCTTTGCTTTGACTTGTCCATGTTTGTGAAGTTTTTCGGCTTATTATTTTACAGTACGAATACAATATGAAGTATAACAGTGAAAGGATTTTGGCCAACAGTGAAAGGATTTTGGCCAACAGTGAAAGGATTTTGGCCAACAGTGAAAGGATTTTGGCCAACAGTGAAAGGATTTTGGCCAACAGTGAAAGGATTTTGGCCAACAGTGAAAGGATTTTGGCCAGTATCAGACAGAATTCTGCTGGTAAAATTGAGAGGTAGACCAATGGATATCAACATAATTCAAGTTTATGCACCAACAAGTAATAGCGAAGAAGAAGACATTGACACTTTTTATGAAGTGCTAAAGGCGACCATGGAACAGTGTAAATCCCAAGAAATAACTATTATATTAGGGGATTTCAATGCAAAGGTAGGAACAGCTAAAGTGCAAAATGTGACTGGGGACATGGCAAAGCCCAGACAAAAAGTACACAATCAAATTGATTTTATACTGGTACAGAGAAGATTCAGTAATGGGCTAACAATTGTTAAAACAAGGCCAGGGGCAGATTGCAATAGTGACCATGTACCAGTAGTTGGAAAGATAAGAATAAAACTGCGGAAGGCACAGAAATCACCAAGAAATATAAAATTAGAACTAGATATGCTAAGAGTAGATAACAGATGAGTGATAAGTACAGTACGATAGTACAAATTTATTAATTAAATAAATAAATATTTTTAAATAGATATAATGCTATTGAGAAAATACAGGACATCCAGGAACAGTGGGAAATGCTCAAACAATCAATCAACAAACATCAAAAGAAGTAATACCACCAGTGACTAAAAGAATGAACAAAAAGAAATAGAAGACAGAAGAAATATTACAACTAATGGACGAAAGAAGAAAACAGAAGAAAGAAGAACGGACATACAAAATATTGCACAAAGATATCCAAAACAGTGCAGAGAAGCAAAGGAAGGATGGTTAAAACAGAAATGTGAAGAAATGGAAAAACAACAAAAGAAAGACTCAAAATGTATGCACAATCAGTTAAATGAATTAACAGGAAGAAAAGAAGTCAAAGTTTCAGGATGTGTAAAGTCAAAGGAAGGTATTATAATAATAGGGCTGGAGAAGACAATGGAAAGATGGACAGAATATATCAGTCAACTCTATGATAATGAAGACCAGAATTAAACAATTTAAATGAAGACACAGGACCACCAATAATGCAGATTGAAGTGGAGGACGCAATTCAACACATGAAAGAGGCAAAGCTCCAGGTCCTGACAATATAACAATTGAAGAGATAAATACATTAGGAGAGCTGGGAGTACAAGTCATAACAAAACTACTCAATGACATATATAACACTGGACACATACCTGAAGATCTGCTAAAATCTATCTTTGTAGCCATACCGAAGAAGTCAGGTGCACTGATTGTGAAGACCATCGCACTATTAGACTCATGAGCCATATGCCTAAAATATTACTAAGAATAATCATGAGACGTTTAAGGAACAAATAAAACCAGAAATAAGTGAGGAACAATGTGGATTTGTGGAAGGAAAGGGCACCAATAATGCAATATACATCTTAAGAACATTGATAGAAAGATCTATAGAGGTAAAGAAAGATCTATATATGTGCTTTATAGACTACATGAAAGCATTTGACAAAGTAAAGCATGTGGAAATAATAAATATGCTGGAGAAATTAAACATTGATGGCAAGGATCTGCGAATCATAAAAACATGTACTGGCAACAAACAGCAGCTATACGAATTAACAACCAAACAGGACAATTCCAATATATAAAACAAGGAGTCAGACAAGGCTGTGTTCTGTCACCGGATTTGTTTTCACTTTACAGCGAACATATTATGAGATCAATAGTAGACAAAAAAGGAATTGAAGTCAACGGTCACAACATAAATAATTTACAATATGTGGATGATACAGACTTAATAGCAAAGACAGAGAATCAGCTACAAGAAATGATAGATATAATAGTAAACGAAAGCAACAAGAAAGGTCTCAGTCTGAATAGTAAGAAAACAGAAGTAATGGTTATATTGAAGAAACAATCATCACCATCATGCAGCATAAAAATAAACAAGACAAATCTGAAACAAATGCAACGTTTTGAAATACTTGGGCACAGTGATAACATCAGATGGAAGATGCAACACAGAAATAAAAGCAGAATAGCTGAGGCCAAAATAGCATTTCAGAAAATGAAAAATATCTTATGCAACAAATCTATGTCAATAGAAATGAGAAAGAGAGTTCATCGATGCTATATAGAACCATTTCTGACCTATGGAAGCGAATCATGGACAATATACAAACAAATTAAAAGACGATTAGAGGCCACAGAGATGGGATTTCTCAGAAGAATGTTGAAAGTTCCCTGGACAGCTAAAAAGACCAATTTGAAATTTCTCAAAGAGGCCAACACAAAAGGGAGCTCTTAAAAAACATCAGAAAGAAGCAATCAACATTTTTTCGGCACATCATGAGAAGAGGAAAGTTGGAATACTTGGTTACAACTGGCAAAATAAAAGGAAAGAGAGATCGCGGATGACAAAGAGAGAAATTACTGGATAGCTTGGTGTCATGGCATGGAAAACTGTCAACAACAGAACTCATACGATGCACAGTGGATAGAAGATTGTGGAAGGACATGATCGCCAACGCCAACCGGTATGGTACATGATGATGATGATGATGGGATAGCCAGTCCCATGCCCAACCCTCCTCGTCGCCTCTTACGAACACGCCTGGTAGGGAACAGTGCCACAATTCTTTACTCCCCTTTCAGGCTGCGGCAGTGTACGGGCGGTCTTCAGCTTGGATGGGTAGATTTGCTCAACAATTTGTTGCCCGGACAGCAGCCATTTTCCCTGTTCTTTTCTGCTTTAAAAACTGTTACGGGTTTGTTTTATGAGTGCGCATGGGACCTCCTGTTTTCTGAGAGGGTTGGACATCTTGTCTCACTACCCAGAGAGGGTTGGACATCTTGTCTCACTACCCAGAGAGGATTGGACATCTTGTCTCACTACCCAGAGAGGGTTGGACATCTTGTCTCACTACCCAGAGAGGGTTGGACATCTTGTCTCACTACCCAGAGAGGGTTGGACATCTGGTCTCACTACCCAGAGAGGGTTGGACATCTTGTCTCACTACCCAGAGAGGATTATACATTTGATCTCACTACCCGAGAGGGTTGGACATCTGGTCTCACTACCCAGAGAGGATTGGACATCTGATTTCACTACCCAGAGAGGGTTAGACATCAGGTCTCACTACCCAAAGAGGATTGGACATCTGATCTCACTTCCCAGAGAGGGTTGGACATCTGGTCTCACTACCCAGAGAGGGTTAGATATTTGATCTCACTACCCAGAGAGGGTTGGACATCTGATCTCACTACCCAGAGAGGGTTGGACATCTGATCTCACTACCAGAGAGGGTTGGACATCTGATCTCACTACACAGAGAGGGTTGGACATCTGATCTCACTACCCAGAGAGGGTTGGACATCTGATCTCACTACCCAGAGAGGGTTGAACATCTGATCTCACTACCCAGAGAGGGTTGGACATCTGGTCTCACTACACAGAGAGGGTTGGACATCTGGTCTCACTACCCAGAGAGGATTGGACATCTAATCTCACTACACAGAGAGGGTTGGACATCTAATCTCACTACACAGAGAGGGTTGGACATCTAATCTCACTACCCAGAGAGGATTGGACATCTAATCTCACTACACAGAGAGGGTTGGACATCTGGTCTCACTACACAGAGAGGGTTGGACATCTGGTCTCACTACCCAGAGAGGATTGGACATCTAATCTCACTACACAGAGAGGGTTGGACATCTGATCTCACTACCCAGAGAGGATTGGACATCTGGTCTCACTACCCAGAGAGGATTGGACATCTGGTCTCACTACCCAGAGAGGATTGGACATCTAATCTCACTACACAGAAAGGGTTGGACATCTGATCTCACTACACAGAGAGGGTTGGACATCTGGTCTCACTACACAGAGAGGATTGGACATCTAATCTCACTACCCAGAGAGGGTTATACATCTGGTCTCACTACCCAGAGAGGATTGAACATCTAATCTCACTACACAGAGAGGGTTGGACATCTGGTCTCACTACCCAGAGAGGATTGGACATCTAATCTCACTACACAGAGAGGGTTGGACATCTGGTCTCACTACCCAGAGAGGATTGGACATCTAATCTCACTACACAGAGAGGGTTGGACATCTGATCTCACTACCCAGAGAGGTTTGGACATCTAATCTCACTACACAGAGAGGGTTGGACATCTGGTCTCACTACACAGAGAGGGTTGGACATCTGATCTCACTACCCAGAGAGAGTTAGACATCTGATCTCACTACCCAGAGAGGTTATACATCTGGTCTCACTAGCCAGAGAGGGTTATACATCTGGTCTCACTACACAGAGAGGATTGGACATCTGGTCTCACTACCCAGAGAGGGTTATACATCTGGTCTCACTACACAGAGAGGATTGGACATCTGGTCTCACTACCCAGAGAGGGTTGGACATCTGGTCTCACTACCCAGAGAGGGTTGGACATCTGGTCTCACTACCCAGAGAGGGTTAGACATCTGGTCTCACTACCCAGAGAGGGTTGGACATCTGATCTCACTACCCAGAGAGGGTTGGACATCTGATCTCACTACCCAGAGAGGATTGGACATCTGGTCTCACTACCCAGAGAGGGTTGGACATCTGATCTCACTACCCAGAGAGGATTGGACATCTGGTCTCACTACCCACAGAGGATTGGACATCTGGTCTCACTACCCAGAGAGGGTTATACATCTGGTCTCACTACCCAGAGAGGATTGGTCATTTGATCTAACTACCCGGAGAGGTTGGACATCTGGTCTCACTACCCAGAGAGGGTTAGACATCTGGTCTCACTACCCAGAGAGGATTGGACATCTGATTTCACTACCCAGAGAGGGTTAGACATCAGGTCTCACTACCCAAAGAGGATTGGACATCTGATCTCACTACCCAGAGAGGGTTGGACATCTGATCTCACTACCCAGAGAGGGTTAGACATCAGGTCTCACTACCCAAAGAGGATTGGACATCTGATCTCACTACCCAGAGAGGATTGGACATCTGATCTCACTACCCAGAGAGGGTTAGACATCAGGTCTCACTACCCAAAGAGGAATGGACATCTGATCTCACTACCCAGAGAGGATTGGACATCTGATCTCACTACCCAGAGACTGAGGGAGCCTAAAACCACAAAGAAACCATGGGTTCAATTTTTTTAAAACTCTTACTGCCTGTGATGGAGATTGAACCTAGTGCTGTCCTGCACAGAGGCCAACATCTTACCTCTAGACCACCCAGTACCCCCTAAAAATAAACTTCACACGAGCCACCAATTCCGAGGCATTCACTGGCCACCTCACACATACAACACCCATATTCAAGGCATTCACTAGCCATTTCACACAAACACCATTTCATACAAACATTTTACACAAATACCATTTTACACAAATACCATTTCACACAAATACCATTTCACATAAATACCATTTTACACAAATACCATTTCACACAAATACCATTTCACACAATACCATTTCACACAAATACCATTTCACACAAACACCCACATAGACTCCAATTATGTCTCTTACATGAACCCACCTTATCATCAGTGTACTTTCTCTATCTCTGAAATGTGCATGCAAGGCGACTAAGAGAGCTGGAAGAGAAGAATGCAGAACTACAGGCCAGCCACGGAAAGCTTCAGGAACTTCTACGTCAGGAGTCGGTCAGTCTCTGTGTGTGTGTGTGTGTGTGTCCTGTGTGCTCCTTTGTTTGGTCAGTCTGTGTGTGTCCTGTGTGCTCCATTGTTTGTTTGGTCAGTCTATTTGTGTGTCCTGTGTGCTCCATTGTTTGTTTGGTCAATCTGTGTGTGTCCTGTGTGCTCCATTGTTTGTTTTTGTCAGCCTGTGTGTGTCCAGTGTGCTCCATTGTTTGTTTTGTCAGTCTGTGTGTGTCCTGTGTGCTCCATTGTTTGTTTGGTCAGTCTGTGTGTGTCCAGTGTGCTCCATTGTTTGTTTGGTCAGTCTGTGTGTGTCCAGTGTGCTCCATTGTTTGTTTGGTCAGCCTGTGTTTGTCCTGTGTGCTCCATTGTTTGTTTGGTCAGCCTGTGTTTGTCCTGTGTGCTCCATTGTTTTGTCAGTCTGTGTGGGTGTGTGTGTGTGTGTGCTGTGTGCTCCATTGTTTGGTCAGTATGTGTGTTTGTCCTGTGTGCTCCATTGTTTGGTCAGTCTGTGTGTGTCCTGTGTGCTCCATTGTTTGATCAATCTGTGTGTGTGTGTCCTGTGTGCTCCATTGTTTGGTCAGTCTGTGTGTGTGTCCTGTGTGCTCCATTGTTTGGTCAGTATGTGTGTTTGTCCTGTGAGCTCCATTGTTTGGTCAATCTGTGTGTGTCCTGTGTGCTCCATTGTTTGGTCAGTCTGTGTGTGTGTCCTGTGTGCTCCATTGTTTGTTTCGTCAGTCTGTGTGTGTGTCCTGTGTGCTCCATTGTTTGTTTGATAGTCTGTGTGTGTGTCCTGTGCACTCCATTGTTTGTTTGGTCAATCTGTGTGTGTGTCCTGTGTGCTCAATTGTTTGTTTGGTCAGTCTGTCTGTGTGTGTGTGTCCTGTGTTCTCCATTGTTTGGTCAGTCTGTGTGGGTGTGTGTGTGTGTCCTGTATGTTCCATTGTTTGTTTGGTCAGTCTGTGTGTGTCCTGTATGCTCCATTGTTTGTTTGGTCAGTCTATGTGTGTCCTGTGTGCTCCATTGTTTGTTTGGTAGTTCTATGTGTGTCCTGTGTGCTCCATTGTTTGTTTGGTCAGTCTATGTGTGTCCTGTGTGCTCCATTGTTTGTTTGGTCAGTCTATGTGTGTCCTGTGTGCTCCATTGTTTTTTTGGTCAGTCTATGTGTGTCCTGTGTGCTCCATTGTTTGTTTGGTCAGTCTATGTGTCCAGTGTGCTCCATTGTTTGTTTGGTCAGTTTATGTGTGTCCTGTGTGCTCCATTGTTTTTTTGGTCAGTCTATGTGTGTCCTGTGTGCTCCATTGTTTCTTTGGTCAGTCTATGTGTGTGTCCTGTATGCTCCACTGTTTGTTTGGTCAGTCTATGTGTGTCCTGTGTGATCCATTGTTTGTTTGGTCAGTCTATGTGTGACCTGTGTGCTCCATTGTTTGTTTGGTCAGTCTGTGTGTGTCCTGTGTGCTCCATTGTTTGTTTTTTTCAGTCTGTGTGTGTCCTGTGTGCTCCATTGTTTGTTTCATCAGTCTATTTGTGTGTCCTGTGTGCTCCATTGTTTGTTTGATAGTCTGTGTGTGTCCTGTGTGCTCCATTGTTTGTTTGGTCAGTCTGTGCGCGTGTGTCCTATGTGCTCCATTGTTTGTTTGGTCAGTCTGTATGTGTGTGTGTGTGTGTCCTGTGTGCTCCATTGTTTGTTTGGTCAGTCTGTCTGTGTGTGTGTGTCCTGTGTGCTCCATTGTTTGTTTGGTCAGTCTGTGTGGGTGTGTGTGTGTCCTGTGTGTTCCATTGTTTGTTTGTCAAGTCTATTTGTGTGTCCTGTGTGCTCAATTGTTTTGTTTGGTCAATCTGTGTTTGTCCTGTGTGCTCCATTGTTTGTTTGATCAGTCTATTTGTGTGTCCTGTGTGCTACATTGTTTGTTTGGTCAATCTGTGTGTGTCCAGTGTGCTCCATTGTTTGTTTGGTCAGTCTGTGTGTGTCCAGTGTGCTCCATTGTTTGTTTGGTCAGCCTGTGTTTGTCCTGTGTGCTCCATTGTTTGTTTGGTCAGCCTGTGTTTGTCCTGTGTGCTCCATTGTTTGGTCAGTTTGTGTGTGTCCTGTGTTCTCCATTGTTTGGTCAGTCTGTGTGTGTGTCCTGTGTGCTCCATTGTTTGGTCAATCTGTGTGTTTGTCCTGTCAGCTCCATTGTTTGGTCAGTCTGTGTGTGTGTGCTCCATTGTTTGGTCAATCTGTGTGTGTGTCCTGTGTTCTCCATTGTTTGGTCAGTCTGTGTGTGTGTCCTGTGTTCTCCATTGTTTGGTCAGTCTGTGTGTGTGTCCTGTGTTCTCCATTGTTCGGTCAGTCTGTTTGGGTTTTGTGTTCTCCATTGTTTGGTCAGTCTCTGTGTGTGTCCTGTGTTCTCCATTGTTTGGTCAGTCTGTTTGGGTTTTGTGATCTCCATTGTTTGGTCAGTCTGTGTGTGTCCTGTGTTCTCCATTGTTTGATCAGTCTGTGTGTCTATCCTGTGTTCTCCATTGTTTGATCAGTCTGTGTGTGTGTCCTGTGTTCTCCATTGTTTGGTCAGTCTGTGTGTTTGTCCTGTGTTCTCCATTGTTTGGTCAGTCTGTGTGTGTGTCCTGTGTTCTCCATTGTTTGGTCAGTCAGTGTGTATCCTTTCTTCTCCATTGTTTGGTCAGTCTGTGTGGGGTCTTGTGTTCTCCATTGTTTGGTCAGTCAGTGTGTGTCCTTTCTTCTATATTGTTTGGTCAGTCTGTGTGGATCTTGTGTTCTCCATTGTTTGGTTAGTCTGTGTGTGTTCTGTGTTCTCCATTGTTTGGTTAGTCTGTGTGTGTGTGTCCTGTGTGCTCCATTGTTTGGTCAGTCTGTGTGTGTGTCCTGTGTTCTCCATTGTTTGGTCAGTCTGTGTGTGTGTGTGTGTGTGTGTATCCTGTGTTCTCCATTGTTTGGTCAGTCTGTGTGTGTGTGTGTGTCCTGTGTTCTCCATTGTTTGATCAGTCTGTGTTTGTGTCCTGTGTGCTCCATTGTATGGTCAGTGTGTGAGTGTGTGTCCTGTGTTCTCCATAGTTTAGTCAGTCTGTGTGTGTGTCCTGTGTGCTCCATTGTTTTGTCAGTCTGTGTGTGTGTCCTGTGTGCTCCATTGTTTGCTCTGTTTGTGTGTCCTGTGTTCTCCATAGTTTAGTCAGTCTGTGTGTGTGTCCTGTGTGCTCCATTGTTTGATCAGTCTGTTTGTGTGTCCTGTATGCTCCATTGTTTGGGCAGTCTGTGTGTGTGTCCTGTATGCTCCATAGTTTGGTCAGTCTGTGTGTGTGTGTCCTGTGTGCTCCATTGTTTGGTCAGTCTGTGTGTGTGTGTGTCCTGTGTTCTCCATTGTTTGGTCAGTCTGTTTGTGTGTCCTGTGTGCTCCATTGTTTGGTCAGTCTGTGTTTGTGTCCTGTGTGCTCCATTGTTTGGTCAGTCTGTGTGTGTGTCCTGTGTGCTCCATTGTTTGGTCAGTCTGTGTGTGTCCTGTGTGCTCCATTGTTTGGTCAGTCTGTGTGTGTGTTCTGTGTGCTCCATTGTTTGGTCAGTCTGTGTGTGTGTCCTGTGTGCTCCATTGTTTGGTCAGTCTGTGTGTGTGTCCTGTATGCTCCATTGTTTGGTCAGTCTGTGTGTGTGTCCTGTGTGCTCCATTGTTTGGTCAGTCTGTTTGTGTGTCCTGTGTGCTCCATTGTTTGGTCAGTCTGTTTGTGTGTCCTGTGTGCTCCATTGTTTGGTCAGTCTGTGTGTGTGTCCTGTGTGCTCCATTGTTTTGTTCAGTCTGTTTGTGTGTCCTGTGTGCTCCATTGTTTGGTCAGTCTGTTTGTGTGTCCATGTTATTATCTCAACCACTCTCTCCACATTGATCTGTTATTGTTGTCTCTACCACATCCTCCCACATTTATCTGTTATTGTTGTCTCTACCACATCCTTCCACATTGATCTGTTATTGTTGTCTCTACCACATCCTCCCACATTGATCTGTTATTGTTGTCTCTACCACTCTCTCCCACATTGATCTGTTATTGTTATCTCTACCACATCCTCCCACATTGATCTGTTATTGTTGTCTCTACCACTCTCTCCCACATTGATCTGTTATTGTTGTCTCTGCCACTCTCTCCCACATTGATCTGTTATTGTTGTCTCTACCACTCTCTCCCACATTGATCTTTTATTGTTGTCTCTACACTCTCTCCCACATTGATCTGTTATTGTTGTCTCTACCACTGTCTCCCACATTCATCTGTTATTGTTGTCTCTACCACTCTCTCCCACATTGATCTGTTATTGTTGTCTCTACCACATCCTCCCACATTGATCTGTTATTGTTGTCTCTACCACTCTCTCCCAACATTGATCTGTTATTGTTGTCTCTACCATATCCTCCCACATTGATCTGTTATTGTTGTCTCTACCACATCCTCCACATTGATCTGTTATTGTTGTCTTTATCACATCCTCCCACATTGATCTGTTATTGTGTTCTCCACCACATCATCCCACATTGATCTGTTATTGTGTTCTCCACCACATCATCCCACATTGATCTGTTATTGTGTTCTCCACCACATCATCCCACATTGATCTGTTATTGTGTTCTCCACCACATCATCCCACATTGATCTGTTATTGTTGTCTCTACCACATCATCCCACATTGATCTGTTATTGTTGTCTCTACCACATCATCCCACATTGATCTGTTATTGTTGTCTCTACCACTCTCTCCCACATTGATCTGTTATTGTTGTCTCTAATATTGTCTCCACATTGATCTGTTATTATTATCTCTACCACTCTCCCAAATTGATCTGTTATTGTTGTCTCTACCACTGTCTCCCACATTCATCTGTTATTGTTGTCTCTACCATATGCTCCCACATTGATCTGTTATTGTTTTCACTACCGCATCCTCCCACGTTGATCTGTCATTTTTGTCTCTACCATATCCTCCCACATTGATCTGTTATTGTTGTCTCTACCACTGTCTCCCACATTTTATCTGTTATTGTTGTCTCTACCATATGCTCCCACATTGATCTGTTATTGTTGTCTCTACCACTGTCTCCCACATTTATCTGTTATTGTTGTCTCTACCATATGCTCCCACATTGATCTGTTATTGTTGTCCCAACCATATACTCCCACATTGATCTGTTATTGTTTTACTACCGCATCCTCCCACGTTGATCTGTTATTGTTGCCTCTACCATTCTCTCCCATATTGATCTGTTATTGTTGTCTCTACCATTCTCTCCCATATTGATCTGTTATTGTTGTCTCTACCACTCTCTCCCACATTGATCTGTTATTGTTGTCTCTACCACATCCTCCCACATTGATCTGTTATTGTTGTCTCTACCACATCCTCCCACATTGATCTATTATTGTTGTCTTTACCACATCCTCCCACATTGATCTGTTATTGTTGTCTCTACCACATCCTCCCACATTGATCTGTTATTGTTGTCTCTACCACATCCTCCCACATTGATCTGTTATTGTTGTCTCTACCACTCTCTCCCACATTGATCTGTTATTGTTGTCTCTACCACATCCTTCCACATTGATCTGTTATTGTTGTCTCTACCACATCCTCCCACATTGATCTGTTATTGTTGTCTCTACCACATCCTCCCACATGATCTGTTATTGTTGTCTCTACCACTCTCTCCCACATTGATCTGTTATTGTTGTCTCTACCACTCTCTCCCACATTGATCTGTTATTGTTGTCTCTACCACATCCTCCACATTGATCTGTTATTGTTGTCTCTACCACATCCTCCCACATTGATCTGTTATTGTTGTCTCTACCACTCTCTCCCACATTGATCTTTTATTGTTGTCTCTACCACATCCTCCCACATTGATCTGTTATTGTTGTCTCTACCACTCTCTCCACATTGATCTGTTATTGTTGTCCCTACCACATCCTCCCACATTGATCTGTTATTGTTGTCTCTACCACTCTCTCCCACATTGATCTGTTATTGTTGTCTCTACCACATCCTCCCACATTGATCTGTTATTGTTGTCTCTACCACATCCTCCCACATTGATCTGTTATTGTTGTCTCTACCACATCCTCCCACATTATCTGTTATTGTTGTCTCTACCACTCTCTCCCACATTGATCTGTTATTGTTGTCTCTACCACTCTCTCCCACATTGATCTGTTATTGTTGTCTCTACCACATCCTCCCACATTTATCTGTTATTGTTGTCTCTACCACTCTCTCCCACATTGATCTGTTATTGTTGTCTCTACCACATCCTCCCACTATTTCAACAGTTGACTCTGGAGGAGAAGGTGCGAGAGAATGTGAGCCTGACACGTCAGCTGGAGAGCTCACTCACAGATGGTCGCAGACACAGTGATCAAGCTAGAGATCGATATTTGTCTAAGGTTACACTTTTCTTGTCTTCTTGTGTCAGTTCCTGTTTTTGTCTTCTTGTGTCAGTTCCTTTTTTGTCTTCTTGTGTCAGTTCCTGTTTTTGTCAACTTGTGTCAGTTCCTGCTTTTGTTGCATGTTTGTTGGTAATAGTTTATGTATCCCTTAATTGTGGTGTCCTTTGATGTTACTTGTTCTCCATTAATTGTGATGTCCTTTAATGTTGCATGTTCTCCATTATGTGGTGTCCTTTAATGTTGCATGTCTCCATTAATTATGGTGTCCTTTAATGTTGCATATCTCCATTAATAATGGTGTCCTTTATGTTGCATGTTCTCCATTAATTGTGGTGTCCTTTAATGTTGCATGTTATCCATTAATTGTGGTGTCCTTTAATGTTGCTTGTTCTCCATTAATTATGATGTCCTTTGATGTTGCTTGTTCTCCTTTCATTGTGGTGTCCTTTGATGTTGCATGTCTCCATTAATTGTGGTGTCCTTTAATGTTGCTTTTTCTCCTTTCATTGTGGTGTCCTTTGATGTTGCATGTCTCCATTATTTGTGGTTCCTTTAATGTTGCATGTCTCCATTAATTGTGATGTCCTTTGATGTTGCATGTCTCCATTAATTATGGTGTCCTTTGATGTTTCTTGTTCTCCATTAATTGTGGTGTCCTTTGATGTTGCATGTCTCATTAATTGTGGTGTCCTTTAATGTTGCATGTCTCCATTAATTATGGTGTCCTTTGGTGTTGCTTATTCTCCATTAATTGTGGTGTCCTTTAATGTTGCATGTCTCCATTAATTATGGTGTCCTTTAATGTTGCATGTCTCCATTAATTGTGGTGTCCTTTAATGTTGCATGACTCCATTAATTATGGTGTCCTTTAATGTTGCATGTTCTTCATTAATTGTGGTGTCCTTTAATGTTGCATGTTCTTCATTAATTGTGGTGTCCTTTAATGTTGCTTGTTCTCCATTAATTGTGATGTCCTTTAATTTTGCATGTCTCCATTAATTGTGGTATCCTTTAATGTTGCATGTCTCCATTAATTGTGATGTCCTTTAATGTTGCATGTCTCCATTAATTGTGATGTCCTTTAATGTTGCATGTCTCCATTAATTGTGATTCCTTTAATGTTGCATGTCTCCATTAATTGTGATGTCCTTTAATGTTGCATGTCTCCATTAATTTGTGATGTCCTTTAATGTTGCATGTCTCCATTAATTGTGATGTCCTTTAATGATGCATGTCTCCATTAATTATGGTGTCCTTTGATGTTTCTTGTTCTCCATTAATTGTGGTGTCCTTTGATGTTGCATGTCTCCCTTAATTGTGGTGTCCTTTAATGTTGCATGTCTCCATTAATTGTGGTGTCCTTTAATGTTGCATGTTCTCCATTAATTGTGGTGTCCTTTAATGTTGCATGTCTCCATTAATTGTGATGTCCTTTAATGTTGCATGTTCTCCATTAATTGTGGTGTCCTTTAATGATGCATGTTCTCCATTAATTGTGGTGTCCTTTAATGTTGCATGTCTCCATTAATTGTGGTGTCCTTTAATGTTGCATGTCTCCATTAATTGTGATGTCCTTTAATGTTGCATGTCTCCATTAATTGTGGTGTCCTTTAATGTTGCATGTCTCCATTAATTGTGGTGTCCCTTTAATGCTGCTTGTTCTCCATTAATTGTGATGTCCTTTAATGATGGATGTCTCCATTAATTGTGATGTCCTTTAATGTTGCATGTCTCCATTAATTGTGATGTCCTTTAATGTTGCATGTATCCATTAATTGTGGTGTCCTTTAATGTTGCATGTCTCCATTAATTGTGGTGTCCTTTAATGTTGCTGTCTCCATTAATTGTGATGTCCTTTAATGTTGCATGTCTCCATTAATTATGGTGTCCTTTAATGTTGCATGTCGCCATTAATTGTGGTGTCCTTTAATGTTGCATGTCTCCATTAATTGTGATGTCCTTTAATGTTGTTTGTTCTCCATTAATTGTGATGTCCTTTGATGTTGCTTGTTCTCCATTAATTGCGGTGTCCTTTAATGTTGCATGTTCTCCATTCATTGTGGTGTCCTTTGGTGTTGCATGTCTTCATTAATTGTGGTGTCCTTTAATGTTGCATGTATCCATTCATTGTGATGTCCTTTAATGTTGCCTGTCTCCATTAACTCCACTCAATAAAACCACTTTCAGGAACGGACCTACCAGATGAGGATTGTAGATTTAGAGAGCCAGTTAAACCAGCAGAGGGCGGATCAGACCAGACTCAAGCGGGAGAAGGAAGAGGTTCGTTTGTTCTATCTCTATACCAATTAGTGTTGTTGTTGTCCAGTTATCTCTATACCAGTCAATGTTGTTGTTGTCCAGTTATCTCTATACCAGTCAATGTTGTTGTTGTTCAGTTATCTCTATACCAGTCAATGTTTGTTGTTGTTCAGTTATCTCTATACCAGTCAATGATGTTGTTGTTCAGTTATCTCTATACCAGTCAATGATGTTGTTGTTCAGTTATCTCTATACCAGTCAATGTTGTTGTTGTCCAGTTATCTCTATACCAGTCAATGTTGTTGTTGTCCAGTTATCTCTATACCAGTCAATGTTGTTGTTGTCCAGTTCTCTCTATACCAGTCAATGATGTTGTTGTTCAGTTATCTCTATACCAGTCAATGTTGTTGTTGTTCAGTTATCTCTATACCAGTCAATGATGTTGTTGTTCAGTTATCTCTATACCAGTCAATGTTGGTGTTGTCCAGTTATCTCTATACCAGTCAATGTTGGTGTTGTCCAGTTATCTCTATACCAGTCAATGTTGTTGTTGTCCAGTTATCTCTATACCAGTCAATGTTGTTGTTGTCCAGTTATCTCTATACCAGTCAATGATGTTGTTGTCCAGTTATCTCTATACCAGTCAATGTTGTTGTTGTCCAGTTATCTCTATACCAGTCAAAGATGTTGTTGTCCAGTTATCTCTATACCAGTCAATGTTGTTGTTGTCCAGTTATCTCTATACCAGTCAATGTTGGTGTTGTCCAGTTATCTCTATACCAGTCAATGATGTTGTTGTCAAGTTATCTCTATACCAGTTAATGTTGTTGTTGTCCAGTTATCTCTATATCAGTCAATGATGTTGTTGTCCAGTTATCTCTATACCAGTCAATGATGTTGTTGTCCATTTATCTCTTCACTAGTTGATGTTGTTGTCCATTTATCTCTTCACCAGTTAATGTTGTTGTCCATTTATCTCTTCACCAGTTAATGTTGTCCCATTTATCTCTTCACCAGTTAATGTTGTCCATTTATCTCTTCACCAGTTAATGTTGTTGTCCATTTATCTCTTCACCAGTTAATGTTGTTGTCCATTTATCTCTTCACCAGTTAATGTTGTCCACTTATCTCTTCACTTGTTGATGTCCAGTCTCTGCTACCAACTCCACTCTCTGCGCTACCAACTCCACCTCTCTGCTACCAACTCCACCTCTCTGCGCTACCAACTCCACCTATCTGCTACAAACTCCACCTCTCTCTGCTACCAATTCCACCTCTCTCTGCTACCAACTCCACCTCTCTTTGCTACCAACTCCACCTCTCTGCTACCAACTCCACCTCTCTTTGCTACCAACTCCACCTCTCTGCTGCTAACTCACCTCTCTCTGCTACCAACTCCACCTCTCTGCTGCTAACTCCACCTCTCTCTGCTACCAACTCCACCTCTCTGCTGCTAACTCCACCTCTCTCTGCTACCAACTCCACCTCTCTGCTACAAACTCCACCTCTCTCTGCTACCAACTCCACCTCTCTACTACAAACTCCACCTCTCTCTGCTACCAACTCCACCTCTCTTTGCTACCAACTCCACCTCTCTGCTACCAACTGCACCTCTCTGCTACCAACTCCACCTCTCCCTGCTACTAACTCCACCTCTCTCTGCTACAACTCCACCTCTCTGCTACCAACTCCACCTCTCTGCTACCAAACTCCACCTCTCTGCTACCAACTGCACCTCTCTGCTACCAACTCCACCTCTCTGCTACCAACTCCACCTCTCTGCTACCAACTCCACCTCTCTGCTACTAACTCCACCTCTCTGCTACCAACTCCACCTCTCTGCTACCAACTCCACCTCTCTGCTACCACTCCACCTCTCTGCTACCAACTCCACCTCTCTGCTACCAACTCCACCTCTCTGCTACCAACTCCACCTCTCTGCTACTAACTCCACCTCTCTGCTACCAACTCCACCTCTCTCTGCTATTAACTCCACCTCTCTGCTACCAACTCCACCTCTCTGCTACCAACTCCACCTCTCTGCTACCAACTCCACCTCTCTGCTACCAACTGCACCTCTCTGCTACCAACTCCACCTCTCTGCTACCAACTCCACCTCTCTGCTACCAACTCCACCTCTCTGCTACCAACTCCACCTCTCTGCTACCAACTCCACCTCTCTGCTACCAACTGCACCTCTCTGCTACCAACTCCACCTCTCTGCTACCAACTCCACCTCTCTCTGCTACTAACTCCACCTCTCTGCTACCAACTCCACCTCTCTGCTACCAACTCCACCTCTCTGCTACCAACTCCATCTCTCTGCTACCAACTCCACCTCTCTGCTACCAACTCCACCTCTCTGCTACCAACTCCACCTCTCTGCTACCAACTCCACCTCTCTCTGCTACTAACTCCACCTCTCTGCTACCAACTCCACCTCCCTGCTACCAACTCCACCTCTCTGCTACCAACTCCACCTCTCTGCTACCAACTCCACCTCCCTACTACCAACTCCACCTCTCTGCTACCAACTCCACCTCTCTGCTACCAACTCCACCTCTCTGCTACCAACTCCACCTCTCTGCTACCAACTCCACCTCTCTGCTACCAACTCCACCTCTCTGCTACCAACTCCACTCTCTGCTACCAACTCCACCTCTCTCTGCTACTAACTCCACCTCTCTGCTACCAACTCCACCTCTCTGCTACCAACTCCACCTCTCTGCTACCAACTCCACCTCTCTGCTACCAACTCCACCTCTCTGCTACTAACTCCACCTCTCTGCTACCAACTCCACCCCTGCTACCAACTCCACCTCTCTGCTACCAACTCCACCTCTCTGCTACCAACTCCACCTCTCTCTGCTACTAACTCCACCTCTCTGCTACCAACTCCACCTCTCCCTGCTACTAACTCACCTCTCTGCTACCAACTCCACCTCTCCCTGCTACTAACTCCACCTCTCTGCTACCAACTCCACCTCTCTCTGCTACTAACTCCACCTCTCTGCTACCAACTCCACCTCTCTGCTACCAACTCCACCTCTCTGCTACCAACTCCACCTCTCTGCTACCAACTCCACCTCTCTGCTACTAACTCTCACCTCTCTGCTACCAACTCCACCTCTCTGCTACCAACTCCACCACTCTGCTACTAACTCCACCTCTCTGCTACTAACTCCACCTCTCTGCTACCAACTCCACCACTCTGCTACTAACTTCACCTCTCTGCTACCAACTCCACCTCTCTGCTACCAACTCCACCTCTCTGCTACCAACTCCATCTCTCTGCTACCAACTCACCTCTCTGCTACCAACTCCACCTCTCTGCTACCAACTCCACCTCTCTGCTACCAACTCCATCTCTCTGCTACTAACTCCACCTATTTCTGCTACTAACTCCACCTCTCTGCTACCAACTCCACCTCTCTGCTACCAACTCCACCTCTCTGCTACCAACTCCACCTCTCTGCTACCAACTCCACCTCTCTGCTACCAACTCCCCCTCTCTGCTACCAACTCCACCTCTCTGCTACCAACTCCACCTCTCTGCTACTAACTCCATCTCTCTGCTACCAACTCCACCTCTCTGCTACTAACTCCACCTCTCTGCTACCACTCCATCTCTCTGCTACCAACTCCACCTCTCTGCTACCAACTCCACCTCTCTGCTACCAACTCCACCTCTCTGCTACCAACTCCACCTCTCTGCTACCAACTCCACCTCTCTGCTACCAACTCCACCTCTCTGCTACCAACTCCATCTCTCTGCTACTAACTCCACCTATTTCTGCTACCAACTCTACCTCTCTGCTACTAACTCCACCTATTTCTGCTACCAACTCCCCTCTCTGCTACTAACTCCACCTATTTCTGCTACCAACTCCACCTCTCTGCTACCAACTCCACCTATTTCTGCTACCAACTCCACCTCTCTGCTACCAACTCCACCTCTCTGCTACCAACTCCATCTCTCTGCTACTAACTCCACCTATTTCTGCTACCAACTACCTCTCTGCTACCAACTCCATCTCTCTGCTACTAACTCCACCTATTTCTGCTACCAACTCCACCTCTCTGCTACCAACTCCACCTCTCTGCTACTAACTCCACCTCTCTCTCTGCTACTAAACTCCACCTCTCTGCTACCAACTCCACCTCTCTGCTACTAACTCCACCTCTCTGCTACCAACTCCACCTCTCTGCTACCAACTCCACCTCTCTGCTACCAACTCCACCTCTCTGCTACCAACTGCACCTCTCTGCTACCAACTCCACCTCTCTGCTACTAACTCCACCTCTCTGCTACCAACTCCACCTCTCTGCTACTAACTCCACCTCTCTGCTACCAACTCCACCTCTCTGCTACCAACTCCATCTCTCTGCTACTAACTCCACCTATTTCTGCTACCAACTCCACCTCTCTGCTACCAACTCCACCTCTCTGCTACCAACTGCACCTCTCTGCTACCAACTCCACCTCTCTGCTACCAACTCCACCTCTCTGCTACCAACTCCATCTCTCTGCTACTAACTCCACCTATTTCTGCTACCAACTCCACCTCTCTGCTACCAACTCCACCTCTCTGCTACCAACTCCACCTCTCTGCTACCAACTCCACCTCTCTGCTACCAACTCCACCTCTCTGCTACCAACTCCATCTCTCTGCTACTAACTCCACCTATTTCTGCTACCAACTCCACCTCTCTGCTACCAACTCCACCTCTCTGCTACTAACTCCACCTCTCTGCTACTAACTCCACCTCTCTGCTACTAACTCCACCTCTCTGCTACCAACTCCACCTCTCTGCTACTAACTCCACATATCTCTGCTACTAACGCCGCCTCTCTGGTACTAACTCCACCTCTCTGCTACTAACTCCACCTCTCTGCTACTAACTCCACCTCTCTGCTACTAACTCCACCTCTCTGCTACTACTCCACCTCTCTGCTACTAACTCCACGTCTCTGCTACTAACTCCACCTCTCTGCTACTAACTCCACGTCTCTGCTACTAACTCCACCTCTCTGCTACCAACTCCGCCTCTCTGCTACTAACTCCGCCTCTCTGCTACTAACTCCACCTCTCTGCTACTAACTCCGCCTCTCTGCTACTAACTCCACCTCTCTGCTACTAACTCCACCTCTCTGCTACTAACTCCACCTCTCTGCTACTAACTCCACCTCTCTGCTACCAACTCGCCTCTCTGCTACTAACTCCACCTCTCTGCTACTAACTCCACCTCTTTCTCCACAGACAGAACGTAAGTTTAACTCCCGCCTCTATGACCTCAAGGACAGATTGGAACAGTGCCAGTCATCCAACCGTTCCATGCAGAACTACGTGCAGTTCCTCAAGAACTCGTACTCCAACGTCTTTGGCGAGACTCCTTCTTCTGTTCTACCATCACCAATCAAACTCACTCTTGAACACCACTATCATGTGCCATGTTTCCTTGGCTTGCCTCATAACATGTCCATATATTTGTGTTGTAGGACAATCATCACATCACTCAATGTCCATTAGTTCTGATCTCATGGTCTAGACAGCAACAGGAAGCCCACTCTTGGATATTTTCAAAGTTTCTTTTTCATGCTCAACTTGAGCAATCATATGTTATCATCTGTCCTCTGATAGGATTTGTGACCATTTGGTTACTACCAGCTGGAGTCTTGCGTCTCCTGCCTACATCATTATCTACTTTACAGATCAGCATTCAGTGTTCCTATACAGACACCTATATGTCTATAGTTCTACATCTACAAGTAAACACCCACTTGTCTATAGTTCTACATCTACGCATAAACACCCACATGTCAATAGTTCTACATCTACAAGCAAACCCCACATATCGATAGTTCTACATGTACAAGTACACAACCACTTGTCTATAGTTCTACATGTACCTATAGTTCTACATGTACAAGTACACATCTACATGTCTATAGTTCTACATGTACCTATAGTTCTACATCTACAAGTAAACACTACATGTCTATAGTTCTACATGTACAAGTACACAACCACTTGTCTATAGTTCTACATCTACCTATAGTTCTACATCTACAAGTAACAACCCACATGTCTATAGTTCTACATCTACAAGTAAACACCCACATGTCTATTGTTCTACATCTACAAGTAAACACCTACATGTCTATAGTTCTACATGTACAAGTACACAACCACTTGTCTATAGTTCTACATCTACCTATAGTTCTACATCTACAAGTAAACACCCACATGTCTATAGTTCTACATCTACAAGTAAACACCCACATTTCTATTGTTCTACATCTACAAGTAACACCCACTTGTCTATAGTTCTACATCTACCTATAGTTTACATCTACAAGTAAACACCACATGTCTATTGTTCTACATCTACCTATAGTTCTACATCTACAAGTAAACACCCACATGTCTATTGTTCTACATCTACAAGTAAACACCCACATGTCTATAGTTCTACATCTACAACTAAACACCCACATGTCTATAGTTCTATGTCTACAAGTAAACACCCACATGTCTATTGTTCTACATCTACAAGTAAACACCCACATGTTCTATAGTTCTACATCTACAAGTAAACACCCACATGTCTATAGTTCTATGTCTACAAGTAAACACCCACATGTCTATTGTTCTACATCTACAAGTAAACACCCACATGTCCATAGTTCTACATCTACCTATAGTTCTACATCTACAAGTAAACACACACATGTCTATAGCTCTACATGTACACGTAAACACCCACATGTCTATAGTTCTACATGTACAAGTAAACACCCACATGTCTATAGTTCTACATCTACAAGTAAACACCCACATGTCTATTGTTCTACATCTACAAGTAACACCCACATGTCCATAGTTCTACATCTACCTATAGTTCTACATCTACAAGTAAACACACACATGTCTATAGCTCTACATGTACACGTAAACACCCACATGTCTATAGTTCTACATGTACAAGTAAACACCCACATGTCTATAGTTCTACATCTACAAGTAAACACCCACATGTCTATTGTTCTACATCTACAGTAAACACCCACATGTCTATAGTTCTACATCTACAATTAAAACACCCACATTTCTATTGTTCTACATCTACAAGCAACACCCACATGTCTATAGTTCTACATGTACAAGTAAACACCCACATGTCTATTGTTCTACATCTACAAGTAAACACCCACATGTCTATAGTTCTACATCTACAGCATACACCCACATGTCTATAGTTCTACATCTACAAGCAACACACCACATGTCTATAGTTCTACATCTACAAGTAAACACCCACATGTCTATAGTTCTACATCTACAAGCAAACACCCACATGTCTATAGTTCTACATCTACCTATAGTTCTACATCTACAAGCAAAACACCCCATGTTTATAGTTCTACATCTACAAGCAAACACCCACATGTCTATAGTTCTACATCTACCTATAGTTCTACATCTACAAGCAAACACCCACATGTTTATAGTTAAACATGTCTACTGTTTGTGAATGTTCAGAAGTGATTAACCTCACCTATGAGAACAAATCTGGTTCAGTCCAAGAAGAGCTTTGACCTGTCCACTGAAGTAGCCATTTTGTTTTCTTTGACATGAATTAAATAGGACAAACCAATATATTTGTCTTTGTTCTTTATTGGTGTTTATTGTTTATTTGTGTTTGTTGTTTCTTGGTGATTATTGTTTCAAGGGAGGTAGAAATGGTAAGAGTGTTGAAGAGTTGGACAGGGGAGAGAGTATCTTAAGTGGGAGAGCTGTACAAGGAGAGAATATCTTACATGGGAGAAGGAGAGCTGCACAGGAAGAGAATAACTTACATGGGTGAAGGAGAGCTGTACAAGGAGAGAATAACTTACATGGGAGAAGGAGAGCTGCACAGGAAGAGAATAACTTACATGGGAGAAGGAGAGCTGTACAGGAAGAGAATAACTTACATGGGAGAAGGAGAGCTGTACAGGAAGAGAATAACTTACATGGGAGAAGGAGAGCTGTACAGGAAGAGAATAACTTACATGGGAGAAGGAGAGCTGCACAGGAAGAGAATAACTTACATGGGAGAAGGAGAGCTGTACAGGAAGAGAATAACTTACATGGGTGAAGGAGAGCTGTACAAGGAGAGAATAACTTACATGGGAGAAGGAGAGCTGCACAGGAAGAGAATAACTTACATGGGAGAAGGAGAGCTGTACAGGAAGAGAATAACTTACATGGGAGAAGGAGAGCTGTACAGGAAGAGAATAACTTACATGGGAGAAGGAGAGCTGTACAGGAAGAGAATAACTTACATGGGAGAAGGAGAGCTGTACAGGAAGAGAATAACTTACATGGGAGAAGGAGAGCTGCACAGGAAGAGAATAACTTACATGGGAGAAGGAGAGCTGTACAGGAAGAGAATAACTTACATGGGAGAAGGAGAGCTGTACAGGAAGAGAATAACTTACATGGAGAAGGAGAGCTGTACAGGAAGAGAATACTTACATGGGAGAAGGAGAGCTGTACAGGAAGAGAATAACTTACATGGAAGAAGGAGAGCTGCACAGGAAGAGAATAACTTACATGGGAGAAGGAGAGCTGCACAGGAAGAGAATAACTTACATGGGAGAGGAGAGCTGTACAGGAAGAGAATAACTTACATGGGAGAAGGAGAGCTGTACAGGAAGAGAATAACTTACATGGGAGAAGGAGAGCTGTACAGGGAGAGAATAACTTACATGGGTGAAGGAGAGCTGTACAGGAAGAGAATAACTTACATGGGAGAAGGAGAGCTGCACAGGAAGAGAATAACTTACATGGGAGAAGGAGAGCTGCACAGGAAGAGAATAACTTACATGGGAGAAGGAGAGCTGTACAGGAAGAGAATAACTTACATGGGAGAAGGAGAGCTGTACAGGAAGAGAATAACTTACATGGGAGAAGGAGAACTGCACAGGAAGAGAATAACTTACATGGGAGAAGGAGAGCTGTACAGGAAGAGAATAACTTACATGGGAGAAGGAGAGCTGTACAGGAAGAGAATAACTTACATGGGAGAAGGAGAGCTGCACAGGAAGAGAATAACTTACATGGGAGAAGGAGAGCTGTACAGGAAGAGAATAACTTACATGGGAGAAGGAGAGCTGTACAGGAAGAGAATAACTTACATGGGAGAAGGAGAGCTGCACAGGGAGAGATAACTTACATGGGTGAAGGAGAGCTGTACAGGAAGAGAATAACTTACATGGGAGAAGGAGAGCTGCACAGGAAGAGAATAACTTACATGGGAGAAGGAGAGCTGTACAGGAAGAGAATAACTTACATGGGAGAAGGAGAGCTGTACAGGAAGAGAATAACTTACATGGGAGAAGGAGAGCTGTACAGGAAGAGAATAACTTACATGGGAGAAGGAGAGCTGAACAGGAAGAGAATAACTTACATGGGAGAAGGAGAGCTGTACAGGAAGAGAATAACTTACATGGGAGAAGGAGAGCTGCACAGGAAGAGAATAACTTACATGGGAGAAGGAGAGCTGCACAGGGAGAGAATAACTTACATGGGTGAAGGAGAGCTGTACAGGAAGAGAATAACTTACATGGGAGAAGGAGAGCTGCACAGGAAGAGAATAACTTACATGGGAGAAGGAGAGCTGTACAGGAAGAGAATAACTTACATGGGAGAAGGAGAGCTGTACAGAAGAGAATAACTTACATGGGTGAAGGAGAGCTGTACAGGAAGAGAATAACTTACATGGAGAAGGAGAGCTGTACAGGAAGAGAACAACTTACATGGGAGAAGGAGAGCTGCACAGGGAGAGAATATCTTGCATGGGAGAAGGAGAGCTGTACAAGGAGAGAATATCTTACATGGGAGAAGGAGAGCTGTACAGGAAGAGAATAACTTACATGGGAGAAGGAGAGCTGTACAGGAAGAGAATAACTTACATGGGAGAAGGAGAGCTGTACAGGAAGAGAATAACTTACATGGGTGAAGGAGAGCTGTACAGGAAGAGAATATCTTACATGGGAGAAGGAGAGCTGCACAGGAAGAGAATAACTTACATGGGTTGAAGGAGAGCTGTACAGGGAGAGAATAACTTACATGGGAGAAGGAGAGCTGTACAGGGAGAGAATAACTTACATGGGAGAAGGAGAGTTGTACAGGAAGAGAATAACTTACATGGGAGAAGGAGAGCTGTACAGGAAGAGAATAACTTACATGGGAGAAGTAGAGCTGTACAGGAAGAGAATAACTTACATGGGAGAAGGAGAGCTGTACAGGAAGAGAATAACTTACATGGGAGAAGGAGAGCTGCACAGGAAGAGAATAACTTACATGGGAGAAGGAGAGCTGTACAGGAAGAGAATAACTTACATGGGAGAAGGAGAGCTGTACAGGAAGAGAATAACTTACATGGAGAAGGAGAGCTGTACAGGAAGAGAATAACTTACATGGGAGAAGGAGAGCTGCACAGGAAGAGAATAACTTACATGGGAGAAGGAGAGCTGCACAGGAAGAGAATAACTTACATGGGAGAAGGAGAGCTGCACAGGAAGAGAATAACTTACATGGGAGAAGGAGAGCTGTACAGGAAGAGAATAACTTACATGGGAGAAGGAGAGCTGCACAGGGAGAGAATAACTTACATGGGTGAAGGAGAGCTGTACAGGAAGAGAATAACTTACATGGGAGAAGGAGAGCTGCACAGGAAGAGAATAACTTACATGGGAGAAGGAGAGCTGCACAGGAAAAGAATAACTTACATGGGAGAAGGAGAGCTGTACAGGAAGAGAATAACTTACATGGGAGAAGGAGAGCTGTACAGGAAGAGAATAACTTACATGGGAGAAGGAGAGCTGCACAGGGAGAGAATAACTTACATGGGTGAAGGAGAGCTGTACAGGAAGAGAATAACTTACATGGGAGAAGGAGAGCTGCACAGGAAGAGAATAACTTACATGGGAGAAGGAGAGCTGTACAGGAAGAGAATAACTTACATGGGAGAAGGAGAGCTGTACAGGAAGAGAATAACTTACATGGGTGAAGGAGAGCTGTACAGGAAGAGAATAACTTACATGGGAGAAGGAGAGCTGTACAGGAAGAGAATAACTTACATGGGAGAAGGAGAGCTGCACAGGAAGAGAATATCTTACATGGGAGAAGGAGAGCTGTACAAGGAGAGAATATCTTACATGGGAGAAGGAGAGCTGTACAGGAAGAGAATAACTTACATGGGAGAAGGAGAGCTGTACAGGAAAAGAATAACTTACATGGGAGAAGGAGAGCTGTACAGGAAGAGAATAACTTACATGGGTGAAGGAGAGCTGTACAGGAAGAGAATAACTTACATGGGAGAAGGAGAGCTGTACAGGAAGAGAATATCTTACATGGGAGAAGGAGAGCTGCACAGGAAGAGAATAACTTACATGGGAGAAGGAGAGCTGTACAGGAAGAGAATATCTTACATGGGAGAAGGAGAGCTGTACAAGGAGAGAATAACTTACATGGGAGAAGGAGAGCTGCACAGGAAGAGAATAACTTACATGGAGAAGGAGAGCTGTACAGGAAGAGAATAACTTACATGGGAGAAGGAGAGCTGTACAGGAAGAGAATAACTTACATGGGAGAAGGAGAGCTGTACAGGAAGAGAATAACTTACATGGGAGAAGGAGGGCTGTACAGGAAGAGAATAACTTACATGGGAGAAGGAGAGCTGCACAGGAAGAGAATATCTTACATGGGAGAAGGAGAGCTGTACAAGAAGAGAATAACTTACATGGGAGAAGGAGAGCTGCACAGGAAGAGAATAACTTACATGGGAGAAGGAGAGCTGTACAGGAAGAGAATAACTTACATGGGAGAAGGAGAGCTGTACAGGGAGAGAATAACTTACATGGGTGAAGGAGAGCTGTACAGGAAGAGAATACTTACATGGGAGAAGGAGAGCTGTACAGGAAGAGAATAACTTACATGGGAGAAGGAGAGCTGCACAGGAAGAGAATATCTTACATGGGAGAAGGAGAGCTGCACAGGAAGAGAATAACTTACATGGGAGAAGGAGAGCTGTACAGGAAGAGAATATCTTACATGGGAGAAGGAGAGCTGTACAGGAAGAGAATAACTTACATGGGTGAAGGAGAGCTGTACAGGAAGAGAATAACTTACATGGGAGAAGGAGAGCTGTACAGGAAGAGAATAACTTAAGTGGGAGAGCTGTACAAGGAGAGAATAACTTACATGGGAGAAGGAGAGCTGTACAGGAAGAGAATAACTTACATGGGAGAAGGAGTGCTGTACAGGGAGAGAATATCTTACATGGGAGAAGGAGAGCTGTACAGGAAGAGAATAACTTACATGGGATAAGGAGAGCTGCACAGGAAGAGAATAACTTACATGGGAGAAGGAGAGCTGTACAGGAAGAGAATAACTTACACGGGAGAAGGAGAGCTGTACAGGAAGAGAATATCTTACATGGGAGAAGGAGAGCTGTACAGGAAGAGAATAACTTACATGGGTGAAGGAGAGCTGTACAGGAAGAGAATAACTTACATGGGAGAAGGAGAGCTGTACAGGAGAGAATATCTTACATGGGAGAAGGAGAGCTGTACAGGAGAGAATAACTTACATGGGAGAAGGAGAGCTGCACAGGAAGAGAATAACTTACATGGGAGAAGGAGAGCTGTACAGGAAGAGAATAACTTACATGGGAGAAGGAGAGCTGTACAGGAGAGAATAACTTACATGGGAGAAGGAGAGCTGCACAGGGAGAGAATAACTTACATGGGTGAAGGAGAGCTGTACAGGAAGAGAATAACTACATGGGAGAAGGAGAGCTGCACAGGAAGAGAATAACTTACATGGGAGAAGGAGAGCTGTACAGGAAGAGAATAACTTACATGGGAGAAGGAGAGCTGTACAGGAAGAGAATAACTTACATGGGAGAAGGAGAGCTGTACAGGAAGAGAATAACTTACATGGGAGAAGGAGAGCTGAACAGAAGAGAATAACTTACATGGGAGAAGGAGAGCTGTACAGGAAGAGAATAACTTACATGGGAGAAGGAGAGCTGCACAGGAAGATAATAACTTACATGGGAGAAGGAGAGCTGCACAGGGAGAGAATAACTTACATGGGTGAAGGAGAGCTGTACAGGAAGAGAATAACTTACATGGGAGAAGGAGAGCTGCACAGGAAGAGAATAACTTACATGGGAGAAGGAGAGCTGTACAGGAAGAGAATAACTTACATGGGAGAAGGAGAGCTGTACAGGAAGAGAATAACTTACATGGGTGAAGGAGAGCTGTACAGGAAGAGAATAACTTACATGGGAGAAGGAGAGCTGTACAGGAAGAGAACAACTTACATGGGAGAAGGAGAGCTGCACAGGGAGAGATATCTTGCATGGGAGAAGGAGAGCTGTACAAGGAGAGAATATCTTACATGGGAGAAGGAGAGCTGTACAGGAAGAGAATAACTTACATGGGAGAAGGAGAGCTGTACAGGAAGAGAATAACTTACATGGGAGAAGGAGAGCTGTACAGGAGAGAATAACTTACATGGGTGAAGGAGAGCTGTACGGAAGAGAATATCTTACATGGGAGAAGGAGAGCTGCACAGGAAGAGAATAACTTACATGGGTTGAAGGAGAGCTGTACAGGGAGAGAATAACTTACATGGGAGAAGGAGAGCTGTACAGGGAGAGAATAACTTACATGGGAGAAGGAGAGTTGTACAGGAAGAGAATAACTTACATGGGAGAAGGAGAGCTGTACAGGAAGAGAATAACTTACATGGGAGAAGTAGAGCTGTACAGGAAGAGAATAACTTACATGGGAGAAGGAGAGCTGTACAGGAAGAGAATAACTTACATGGGAGAAGGAGAGCTGCACAGGAAGAGAATAACTTACATGGGAGAAGGAGAGCTGTACAGGAAGAGAATAACTTACATGGGAGAAGGAGAGCTGTACAGGAAGAGAATAACTTACATGGGAGAAGGAGAGCTGTACAGGAAGAGAATAACTTACATGGGAGAAGGAGAGCTGCACAGGAAGAGAATAACTTACATGGGAGAAGGAGAGCTGCACAGGAAGAGAATAACTTACATGGGAGAAGGAGAGCTGCACAGGAAGAGAATAACTTACATGGGAGAAGGAGAGCTGTACAGGAAGAGAATAACTTACATGGGAGAAGGAGAGCTGCACAGGGAGAGAATAACTTACATGGTGAAGGAGAGCTGTACAGGAAGAGAATAACTTACATGGGAGAAGGAGAGCTGCACAGGAAGAGAATAACTTACATGGGAGAAGGAGAGCTGCACAGGAAAAGAATAACTTACATGGGAGAAGGAGAGCTGTACAGGAAGAGAATAACTTACATGGGAGAAGGAGAGCTGTACAGGAAGAGAATAACTTACATGGGAGAAGGAGAGCTGCACAGGGAGAGAATAAACTTACATGGGTGAAGGAGAGCTGTACAGGAAGAGAATAACTTACATGGGAGAAGGAGAGCTGCACAGGAAGAGAATAACTTACATGGGAGAAGGAGAGCTGTACAGGAAGAGAATAACTTACATGGGAGAAGGAGAGCTGTACAGGAAGAGAATAACTTACATGGGTGAAGGAGAGCTGTACAGGAAGAGAATAACTTACATGGGAGAAGGAGAGCTGTACAGGAAAAGAATAACTTACATGGGAGAAGGAGAGCTGCACAGGAAGAGAATATCTTACATGGGAGAAGGAGAGCTGTACAAGGAGAGAATATCTTACATGGGAGAAGGAGAGCTGTACAGGAAGAGAATAACTTACATGGGAGAAGGAGAGCTGTACAGGAAAAGAATAACTTACATGGATGGGAGAAGGAGAGCTGTACAGGAAGAGAATAACTTACATGGGTGAAGGAGAGCTGTACAGGAAGAGAATAACTTACATGGAGAAGGAGAGCTGTACAGGAAGAGAATATCTTACATGGGAGAAGGAGAGCTGCACAGGAAGAGAATAACTTACATGGGAGAAGGAGAGCTGTACAGGAAGAGAATATCTTACATGGGAGAAGGAGAGCTGTACAAGGAGAGAATAACTTACATGGGAGAAGGAGAGCTGCACAGGAAGAGAATAACTTACATGGGAGAAGGAGAGCTGTACAGAAGAGAATAACTTACATGGGAGAAGGAGAGCTGTACAGGAAGAGAATAACTTACATGGGAGAAGGAGAGCTGTACAGGAAGAGAATAACTTACATGGGAGAAGGAGGGCTGTACAGGAAGAGAATAACTTACATGGGAGAAGGAGAGCTGCACAGGAAGAGAATATCTTACATGGGAGAAGGAGAGCTGTACAAGAAGAGAATAACTTACATGGGAGAAGGAGAGCTGCACAGGAAGAGAATAACTTACATGGGAGAAGGAGAGCTGTACAGGAAGAGAATAACTTACATGGGAGAAGGAGAGCTGTACAGGAGAGAATAACTTACATGGGTGAAGGAGAGCTGTACAGGAAGAGAATAACTTACATGGGAGAAGGAGAGCTGTACAGGAAGAGAATAACTTACATGGGAGAAGGAGAGCTGCACAGGAAGAGAATATCTTACATGGGAGAAGGAGAGCTGCACAGGAAGAGAATAACTTACATGGGAGAAGGAGAGCTGTACAGGAAGAGAATATCTTACATGGGAGAAGGAGAGCTGTACAGGAAGAGAATAACTTACATGGGTGAAGGAGAGCTGTACAGGAAGAGAATAACTTACATGGGAGAAGGAGAGCTGTACAGGAAGAGAATAACTTAAGTGGGAGAGCTGTACAGGAGAGAATAACTTACATGGGAGAAGGAGAGCTGTACAGGAAGAGAATAACTTACATGGGAGAAGGAGTGCTGTACAGGGAGAGAATATCTTACATGGGAGAAGGAGAGCTGTACAGGAAGAGAATAACTTACATGGGATAAGGAGAGCTGCACAGGAAGAGAATAACTTACATGGGAGAAGGAGAGCTGTACAGGAAGAGAATAACTTACACGGGAGAAGGAGAGCTGTACAGGAAGAGAATATCTTACATGGGAGAAGGAGAGCTGTACAGGAAGAGAATAACTTACATGGGTGAAGGAGAGCTGTACAGGAAGAGAATAACTTACATGGGAGAAGGAGAGCTGTACAAGGAGAGAATATCTTACATGGGAGAAGGAGAGCTGTACAGGAAGAGAATAACTTACATGGGAGAAGGAGAGCTGTACAAGGAGAGAATAACTTACATGGGAGAAGGAGAGCTGTACAAGGAGAGAATAACTTACATGGGAGAAGGAGAGCTGTACAGGAAGAGAATAACTTACATGGGAGAAGGAGAGCTGTACAGGAAGAGAATAACTTACATGGGAGAAGGAGAGCTGTACAGGAAGAGAATAACTTACATGGGAGAAGGAGAGCTGTACAGGAAGAGAATAACTTACATGGGAGAAGGAGAGCTGTACAAGGAGAGAATAACTACATGGGAGAAGGAGAGCTGTACAGGAAGAGAATAACTTACATGGGAGAAGGAGAGCTGTACAAGGAGAGAATAACTTACATGGGAGAAGGTGAGCTGCACAGGAAGAGAATAACTTACATGGGAGAAGGAGAGCTGTACAGGAAGAGAATAACTTACATGGGAGAAGGAGAGCTGTACAGGAAGAGAATAACTTACATGGGAGAAGGAGAGCTGCACAGGAAGAGAATATCTTACATGGGAGAAGGAGAGCTGTACAGGAAGAGAATAACTTACATGGGAGAAGGAGAGCTGCACAGGGAGAGAATATCTTACATGGGAGAAGGAGAGCTGTACAGGAAGAGAATAACTTACATGGGAGAAGGAGAGCTGTATAGGGAGAGAATATCTTACATGGGAGAAGGAGAGCTGTACAGGAAGAGAATAACTTACATGGGAGAAGGAGAGCTGTACATGAAGAGAATATATTACATGGGAGAAGGAGAGCTGCACAGGGAGAGAATAACTTACATGGGTGAAGTAGAGCTGCACAGGGAGAGAATAACTTACATGGGAGAAGGAGAGCTGCACAGGGAGAGAATAACTTACATGGGAGAAGGAGAGCTGCACAGGAAGAGAATAACTTACATGGGAGAAGGAGAGCTGCACAGGAAGAGAATAACTTACATGGGAGAAGGAGAGCTGTACAGGAAGAGAATAACTTACATGGGAGAAGGAGAGCTGTACAGGAAGAGAATAACTTACATGGGTGAAGGAGAGCTGTACAGGAAGAGAATAACTTACATGGGAGAAGGAGAGCTGTACAGGAAGAGAACAACTTACATGGGAGAAGGAGAGCTGCACAGGGAGAGAATATCTTGCATGGGAGAAGGAGAGCTGTACAAGGAGAGAATATCTTACATGGGAGAAGGAGAGCTGTACAGGAAGAGAATAACTTACATGGGAGAAGGAGAGCTGTACAGGAAGAGAATAACTTACATGGGAGAAGGAGAGCTGTACAGGAAGAGAATAACTTACATGGGTGAAGGAGAGCTGTACAGGAAGAGAATATCTTACATGGGAGAAGGAGAGCTGCACAGGAAGAGAATAACTTACATGGGTTGAAGGAGAGCTGTACAGGAGAGAATAACTTACATGGGAGAAGGAGAGCTGTACAGGGAGAGAATAACTTACATGGGAGAAGGAGAGTTGTACAGGAAGAGAATAACTTACATGGGAGAAGGAGAGCTGTACAGGAAGAGAATAACTTACATGGGAGAAGTAGAGCTGTACAGGAAGAGAATAACTTACATGGGAGAAGGAGAGCTGTACAGGAAGAGAATAACTTACATGGAGAAGGAGAGCTGCACAGGAAGAGAATAACTTACATGGGAGAAGGAGAGCTGTACAGGAAGAGAATAACTTACATGGGAGAAGGAGAGCTGTACAGGAAGAGAATAACTTACATGGGAGAAGGAGAGCTGTACAGGAAGAGAATAACTTACATGGGAGAAGGAGAGCTGCACAGGAAGAGAATAACTTACATGGGAGAAGGAGAGCTGCACAGGAAGAGAATAACTTACATGGGAGAAGGAGAGCTGCACAGGAAGAGAATAACTTACATGGGAGAAGGAGAGCTGTACAGGAAGAGAATAACTTACATGGGAGAAGGAGAGCTGCACAGGAGAGAATAACTTACATGGGTGAAGGAGAGCTGTACAGGAAGAGAATAACTTACATGGGAGAAGGAGAGCTGCACAGGAAGAGAATAACTTACATGGGAGAAGGAGAGCTGCACAGGAAAAGAATAACTTACATGGGAGAAGGAGAGCTGTACAGGAAGAGAATAACTTACATGGGAGAAGGAGAGCTGTACAGGAAGAGAATAACTTACATGGGAGAAGGAGAGCTGCACAGGGAGAGAATAACTTACATGGGTGAAGGAGAGCTGTACAGGAAGAGAATAACTTACATGGGAGAAGGAGAGCTGCACAGGAAGAGAATAACTTACATGGGAGAAGGAGAGCTGTACAGGAAGAGAATAACTTACATGGGAGAAGGAGAGCTGTACAGAAGAGAATAACTTACATGGGTGAAGGAGAGCTGTACAGGAAGAGAATAACTTACATGGGAGAAGGAGAGCTGTACAGGAAGAGAATAACTTACATGGGAGAAGGAGAGCTGCACAGGAAGAGAATATCTTACATGGGAGAAGGAGAGCTGTACAAGGAGAGAATATCTTACATGGAGAAGGAGAGCTGTACAGGAAGAGAATAACTTACATGGGAGAAGGAGAGCTGTACAGGAAAGAATAACTTACATGGGAGAAGGAGAGCTGTACAGGAAGAGAATAACTTACATGGGTGAAGGAGAGCTGTACAGGAAGAGAATAACTTACATGGGAGAAGGAGAGCTGTACAGGAAGAGAATATCTTACATGGGAGAAGGAGAGCTGCACAGGAAGAGAATAACTTACATGGGAGAAGGATAGCTGTACAGGAAGAGAATATCTTACATGGGAGAAGGAGAGCTGTACAAGGAGAGAATAACTTACATGGGAGAAGGAGAGCTGCACAGGAAGAGAATAACTTACATGGGAGAAGGAGAGCTGTACAGGAAGAGAATAACTTACATGGGAGAAGGAGAGCTGTACAGGAAGAGAATAACTTACATGGGAGAAGGAGAGCTGTACAGGAAGAGAATAACTTACATGGGAGAAGGAGGGCTGTACAGGAAGAGAATAACTTACATGGGAGAAGGAGAGCTGCACAGGAAGAGAATAACTTACATGGGAGAAGGAGAGCTGTACAGGAAGAGAATAACTTACATGGGAGAAGGAGAGCTGTACAGGGAGAGAATAACTTACATGGGTGAAGGAGAGCTGTACAGGAAGAGAATAACTTACATGGGAGAAGGAGAGCTGTACAGGAAGAGAATAACTTACATGGGAGAAGGAGAGCTGCACAGTAAGAGAATATCTTACATGGGAGAAGGAGAGCTGCACAGGAAGAGAATAACTTACATGGGAGAAGGAGAGCTGTACAGGAAGAGAATATCTTACATGGGAGAAGGAGAGCTGTACAGGAAGAGAATAACTTACATGGGTGAAGGAGAGCTGTACAGGAAGAGAATAACTTACATGGGAGAAGGAGAGCTGTACAGGAAGAGAATAACTTAAGTGGGAGAGCTGTACAAGGAGAGAATAACTTACATGGGAGAAGGAGAGCTGTACAGGAAGAGAATAACTTACATGGGAGAAGGAGTGCTGTACAGGGAGAGAATATCTTACATGGGAGAAGGAGAGCTGTACAGGAAGAGAATAACTTACATGGGATAAGGAGAGCTGCACAGGAAGAGAATAACTTACATGGGAGAAGGAGAGCTGTACAGGAAGAGAATAACTTACACGGGAGAAGGAGAGCTGTACAGGAAGAGAATATCTTACATGGGAGAAGGAGAGCTGTACAGGAAGAGAATAACTTACATGGGTGAAGGAGAGCTGTACAGGAAGAGAATAACTTACATGGGAGAAGGAGAGCTGTACAAGGAGAGAATATCTTACATGGGAGAAGGAGAGCTGTACAGGAAGAGAATAACTTACATGGGAGAAGGAGAGCTGTACAAGGAGAGAATAACTTACATGGGAGAAGGAGAGCTGTACAAGGAGAGAATAACTTACATGGGAGAAGGAGAGCTGTACAGGAAGAGAATAACTTACATGGGAGAAGGAGAGCTGTACAGGAAGAGAATAACTTACATGGGAGAAGGAGAGCTGTACAGGAAGAGAATAACTTACATGGGAGAAGGAGAGCTGTACAGGAAGAGAATAACTTACATGGGAGAAGGAGAGCTGTACAAGGAGAGAATAACTTACATGGGAGAAGGAGAGCTGTACAGGAAGAGAATAACTTACATGGGAGAAGGAGAGCTGTACAAGGAGAGAATAACTTACATGGGAGAAGGTGAGCTGCACAGGAAGAGAATAACTTACATGGGAGAAGGAGAGCTGTACAGGAAGAGAATAACTTACATGGGAGAAGGAGAGCTGTACAGGAAGAGAATAACTTACATGGGAGAAGGAGAGCTGCACAGGAAGAGAATATCTTACATGGGAGAAGGAGAGCTGTACAGGAAGAGAATAACTTACATGGGAGAAGGAGAGCTGCACAGGGAGAGAATATCTTACATGGGAGAAGGAGAGCTGTACAGGAAGAGAATAACTTACATGGGAGAAGGAGAGCTGTATAGGGAGAGAATATCTTACATGGGAGAAGGAGAGCTGTACAGGAAGAGAATAACTTACATGGGAGAAGGAGAGCTGTACATGAAGAGAATATATTACATGGGAGAAGGAGAGCTGCACAGGGAGATAATAACTTACATGGTGAAGTAGAGCTGCACAGGGAGAGAATAACTTACATGGGAGAAGGAGAGCTGCACAGGGAGAGAATAACTTACATGGGAGAAGGAGAGCTGCACAGGGAGAGAATAACTTACATGGGAGAAGGAGAGCTGTACAGGAAGAGAATAACTTACATGGGTGAAGGAGAGCTGCACAGGAAGAGATATCTTACATGGGAGAAGGAGAGCTGTACAGGAAGAGAATAACTTACATGGGAGAAGGAGAGCTGCACAGGGAGAATATCTTACATGGGAGAAGGAGAGCTGTACAGGGAGAGAATAACTTACATGGGAGAGGAATAGCTGCACAGGAAGAGAATAACTTACATGGAGAAGGAGAGCTGTACAGGTAGAGAATATCTTACATGGGAGAAGGAGAGCTGTACAGGGAGAGAATATCTTACATGGGAGAAGGAGAGCTGTACAGGAAGAGAATAACTTACATGGGAGAAGGAGAGCTGTACAGGAAGAGAATAACTTACATGGGAGAAGGAGAGCTGCACAGGGAGAGAATATCTTATATGGAAGAAGGAGAGCTGCACAGGAAGAGAATATCTTACATGGGAGAAGGAGAGCTGTACAGGAAGAGAATAACTTACATGGGTGAAGGAGAGCTGTACAAGAAGAGAATAACTTACATGGGAGAAGGAGAGCTGCACATGAAGAGAATAACTTACATGGGAGAAGGAGAGCTGTACAGGAAGAGAATAACTTACATGGGAGAAGGAGAGCTGCACAGGAAGAGAATAACTTACATGGGAGAATGAGAGCTGCACAGGGAGAGAATATCTTACATTGAAGAAGGAGAGCTGCACAGGAGAGAATAACTTACATGGGAGAAGGAGAGCTGCACAGGAAGAGAATAACTTACATGGGAGAAGGAGAGCTGCACAGGAAGAGAATAACTTACATGGGAGAAGGAGAGCTGTACAGGGAGAGAATAACTTACATGGGTGAAGGAGAGCTGCACAGGGAGAGAATAACTTAAGTGGGAGAGCTGCACAGGAAGAGAATAACTTACATGGGTGAAGGAGAGCTGCACAGGAAGAGAATAACTTACATGGGAGAAGGAGAGCTGTACAAGGAGAGAATAACTTACATGGGTGAAGGAGAGCTGCACAGGAAGAGAATAACTTAAGTGGGAGAGCTGTACAGGGAGAGAATATCTTACATGGGAGAAGGAGAGCTGCACAGGAAGAGAATATCTTCACAGGAGAGATGTACAGAGAGAATATATTTTTACTAGGAGTGGGAGAGCTGGACAGCTTGAATATCTTAAAAGAGAGAGTTGGACAGGGAGAAATATCTTAAGTTGAAGAAGGAGCGTTGACAGGGAGAAAGTATCTTAAGGGAGAGTTGGGCAGGGAGAAAGTATCTTGAATGAGAGTTTGGCAGGGAGAAAGTATCGTGAGGGAGAATTGGGTCAGGAGAAAGTATCTTGAGAGAGAGTGAGAATTTAACAAAGAGAGAATACCTTAAGTGGGGCAGGGAGAATTGAACAGGAGAGAATACCTTAAATGAGACAGGGAGAATTGAACAGGGTAAGATACCTTAAGTGGGACAGAGAGAATTTAACAAGAGAGAATACCTTAAGTGGAACAGGAAGAATTGAACATAAATAGAATATTTTTAGTGGGACAAGGAGAATTCAACAGGGAAAGAATATCTTGAGTGGGAGAATTAAACAAGGAGAGAATACCTTAATTGGGACAGGGAGAATTTAACAGGGAGATAATATCTTAAGTGGGACAGGTTGGGAATATCTTAAGTGGAACAGGGAGAGAATATTTTAAGTGGGATAGGGAGAATTGAACAGGGAGAGAATATCTTAAGTTGGATAGGGAGAATTGAACAGGGAGAGAATACCTTAAGTGGGAAAATTTAACAAGGAGAGAATACTTCAAGTGGGACAGGGAGAATTGAACAGGGAGAGAATATCTTAGTGGGATAGGGAGAATTGAACAGGGAGAGAATATCTTAAGTTGGATAGGGAGAATTGAACAGGGAGAGAATATCTTAAGTGGGAAAATTTAACAAGGAGAGAATACTTCAAGTGGGACAGGGAGAATTGAACAGGAAGAGAATATCTTAAGTGGGATAGGGAGAATTGAACAGGAGAAAATATCTTAAGTTGGATAGGGAGAATTGAACAGGAAGAGAATATCTTAAGTGGGATAGGGAGAATTGAACAGGAGAAAATATCTTAAGTTGGATAGGGAGAATTGAACAGGGAGAGAATATCTTAAGTGGGATAGGGAGAATTGAACAGGGAGAGAATATCTTAAGTGGGATAGGGAGAATTGAACAGGAGAAAATATCTTAAGTGGGATAGGGAGAATTGAACAATGGGAGAATATCTTAAGCGGGAGAATTTAACAAGGAGAGAATGTCTTAAGTGGGAGAATTTAACAAGGAGAAAATGTCTTAAGTGGCAGAATTTAACAAGGAGAGAATGTCTTAAGTGGCAGAATTTAACAAGGAGAGAATGTCTTAAGTGGGAGAATTTAACAAGGAGAGAATGACTTAAGTGGCAGAATTTAACAAGGAGAGAATGTCTTAAGTGGCAGAATTTAACAAGGAGAGAATGTCTTAAGTGGGAGAATTTAACAAGGAGAGAATGACTTAAGTGGCAGAATTTAACAAGGAGAAAATGTCTTAAGTGGCAGAATTTAACAAGGAGAGAATTCTTAAGTGGGAGAATTTAACAAGGAGAGAATGTCTTAAGTGGCAGAATTTAACAAGGAGAGAATGTCTTAAGTGGGAGAATTTAACAAGGAGAAAATGTCTTAAGTGACAGAATTTAACAAGGACAAAATGTCTTAAGTGGGAGAATTTAACAAGGACAAAATGTCTTAAGTGGCAGAATTTAACAAGGAGAAAATGTCTTAAGCGGGAGAATTTAACAAGGAGAAAATGTCTTAAGTGGGAGAATTTAACAAGGAGAAAATGTCTTAAGTGGGAGAGTTTAACAAGGAGAAAATGTCTTAAGTGGGAGAGTTTAACAGGAGAAAATATCTTAAGTGGGAGAGTTTAACAAGGAGAAAATATCTTAAGTGGGAGAGTTTAACAAGGAGAAAATATCTTAATGGGAGAGTTTAACAAGGAGAAAATATCTTAAGTGGGAGAGTTTAACAAGGAGAAAATGTCTTAAGTGGGAGAGTTTAACAAGGAGAAAATGTCTTAAGTGGGAGAGTTTAACAAGGAGAAAATGTCTTAAGTGGGAGGGGGGGAGAGAAGAAAGTTAAGCAAGAGAAAGGGAGAGGTGTCAATGATGGGACAGAGCGATGTCTCGTCATATGTTCGTCGCTGAAATCATTGAAATCCCCTCTTTTGTTAAATGCGACTGACTTCACAAATTCTTGAACCCAAAACTAGTGAATTCTTGACAAACGAAAAGTGACCGGTGATAGCTGCCGGAGATGAGACTTTGCAGTCAAGAGCGGCAATCAAGAAAAACTAAATCTTAGTCAAGAGTATTTCGGTTGTGTCCCTTGGATACAAAAAACTGCATTTATAGTCCCAGTAAATATAATCTACTAAATTCTGCATTTATAGCTCCAGTAAATATGATCTACTAAAATCTGTGTTTATAGCTCCAGTAAATATGATCTACTAAAATCTGTGTTTATAGCTCCAGTAAATATGATCTACTAAAATCTGTGTTTATAGCTCCAGTAAATATGATCTACTAAAATCTATATTTATAGCGCAAGTAAATATGATCTACTAAAATCTGTGTTTATAGTCCCAGTAAATATGATCTACTAAATCTGCATTTATAGCTCCAGTAAATATGATCTACTAAAATCTGTATTATAGCGCAAGTAAATATGATCTACTAAAATCTGCATTGTAGTCCAGTAAATATGATCTACTAAAATCTGCATTATAGTCCCAGTAAATATGATCTACTAAAATCTGTTTTTATAGTCCCAGAAAATATGATCTACTAAAATCTGCATTTATTTATAGTCCCAGTAAATATGATCTACTAAAATCTGCGTTTATAGTCCCACTAAATATGATCTACTAAAATCTGCATTTGTAGTCCCAGTAAATATGATCTACTAAAATCTGCATTTATAGTCCCAGTAAATATGATCTACTAAAATCTGCATTTATAGCTGGATTGAGTTAAATTGTGACCAACGATAGACCAGTGGCGTATTCTCTATGATACCGCAGCTACCGCCGGTAGCCTGATCATTTTAACGAAATACAAAAGGAAATGATAATTTATTATATTTGTTAAAATAATTATATTACAAATTTTCGAACATTCTATTACACATTTCGTAGGCCAGTATGATTTATTTGCTTTGATTTGCATTTATTAAAGCAAGGTTTTCCTCTGGCCACTATAACGTTTGTGAATTAAACGGAAACTACTCTACATTGAAACCTCTAGTAGCTCGCTGTACATTTTTCCTCTATCCGGACCTAGTATTAACGACATTGACATTCAAAACTGGGAGTCAAAATAATATGGCGGGTGCTACCGCTAAAGGAATGCGGTTTCATGGGTTATTTTTAGCTCTAGCCAATTAAAACTCCATACTTTAGCTATTTATAACTACGTTATGCGCATCAACATCTGTAGAAAGAACTTTTTCTGCTCTCAAGAGAATCAAATCTTATTGTCGCTCAACTCAGACACAAGAACGCTTATCTGGTTTAGCATTAATGCCCTTTGCGAAATCATTCCCTCAGAAACTTAGAAACCAACCCAACAGTACTTTCAATGACAAAGTCATCAAGACATTTTCGTCCCAAACAAGACGGACAGAGTTTACATATAAATAAGTAAGTAATTTAAATGTAGTGAAGTCATTAGAAAATATTACTTTATGTTAGCCTACTGAATATAATGTATGTCTTTATTTATTATGTCAGCGGTAGCCCAGACCCCAAATCCAGTATACGCCACTGTAATAGACCACTACTATCATGTGACCAACAATAGACCACTACTATCATGTGACCAGTCAACGGTCACATGGACATTGTAGCGATCTCTTCACAGGGCTCTGGCTGAAGCTAAATAGAAGTCTGTACTCGTCTTGTACATATTGCATATCTTGTACATTGTGTACACCCTATGTATCGTGTACGTCTTGCACATCTTGACATACGAATGGGACACATAGTGGACACGTTAATTACTTTGTGCTGTCATCTTGTGAGTAAATTGCTACTGGCAGTTGTGTATTTATTGTGTCCGCTTGTAACTGGCCATAGATGTGAATCATGCAACATCACAAGATCTACTACCACAACTAGAAGATAAACTGTAACGGTCGGCTGAAGAAAGTCTCAAGCTCAAAAACTTACAAGGTGAATGAAAAGTAGGATGAAACAGCATATACACATCTAAATACTGAAATAATAGATAACAAGGAAAGCTAAAGAAATAGAGAATAGATAACAAGGAAAGCTAAAGAAATAGAGAATATATAACAAGGAAAGCTAAAGAAATAGAGATGTAGTGAGCTGGGAAGGCAACAGAACACACAACTGATGGACAAACTTTAACGTTCATGTTCACTGTCTGTTTGATATCAATAGAAGGGAGAATGGGGCAAAGTGAGGCAACAGAACACACAACTGATGGACAAACTTTAACGTTCATGTTCATTATCAGTTTGATATCAATAGAAGGGAGAATGGGGCAAAGTGAGGCAACAGAACACACAACTGATGGACAAACTTTAACGTTCATGTTCATGTCAGTTTGATATCAATAGAAGGGAGAATGGGCAAAGTGAGGCAACAGAACACACAACCGATGGACAAACCTAAACACTCATGTTCATTGTTTGATATCAATAGAAGGGAGAATGGGGCAAAGTGGGGCAACAGAACACACAACCGATGGACAAACCTAAACACTCATATTCACGTTTGATATCAATAGAAGGGAGAATGGGGCAAAGTGAGGCGACAGAACACACAACCGATGGACAAACTTAACGCTCATGTTCATTGTCTGTTTGATATCAATAGAAGAAGAATGGGGCAAAGTGAGGCAACAGAACACACAACCGATGGACAAACCTTAACGCTCATGTTCATTGTCTGTTTGATATCAATAGAAGGAAGAATGGGGCAAAGTGAGGCAACAGAATGATGGAGAAAGTACATCCAAAGTGTGTTTGTTGACCAGAAATAAAAGACAAATATCATGATAAAAACAACATGCAATCAAGAAGGACATTGAGAATGCTTTCCGAGGAAGTCTCACGGCCTGGTAAGACATCGTTAGAAGGAATTGAAACATTAGGAGATGGTCTAGTAGAATCTACAGATCGCCTTCTATTACACAACGGACATATCTGTACTGCTCAAAGCAATCCCCGACGTCATCAAAGTCAACAGTAAGAAAACAGTCGCATTGGGAATCTCAAAGGTAACTCTTAAAGTGGCCCTCAAAATAACAAGAACAACTTTGAAACAAGTCAATTAATGACCTGGCCACGATGGAAGATTACCGAGAATAGCCTGGGCAACGGCGGCTCTATATTAAATGGAAAAAAAATAATTAATAAATAATTGTGTTCAGCCTGTCTTTGTCATTGGAGGTAAGAAAAAAGTGTTCTTTGATGTTACATACAAGTAGAGCCAATCTGTATATATGGAAGCGAATCATGGACGATCTATGAACAAACAAGAAGGTACTTGGAGTTCACAGAAATGTGATTGTACAGATAAATATTGAGAATACCATGGGCAGAATGTTGAGAATACCATCGATAAAATGTTGAGAATACTATGAACAGAATGTTGAGAATACCATGGACAGAATTATGAGAATACCATGAACAGAATGTTTGAATACCATGGATAAAATGTTGAGAAGACTATGAAAAGAATGTTGAGAATACCGTGGACAGCTAAGAATGTTGCGAAGATCAATGACAGTTGAGAAGACCATGGACAGCTGAGAATGTTGAGAAGATAATGGACAGTTGAGTGTTGAGAAGATCATGGACAGTGAGAAGACCACGGACAGCGAGAATGTTGAGAAGATCATGGACAGTTGAGAAGACCATGGACAGCTGAGAATGTTGAGAAGATAATGGACAGTTGAGAATGTTGAGATAATGGACAGTGAGAAGACACGGACAGCCGAGAATGTTGAGAAGATCATGGACAGTTGAGAAGACCATGGACAGCTGAGAATGTTGAGAAGATAATGGACAGTTGAGAAGACACGGACAGCCGAGAATGTTGAGAAGATCATGGACAGTTGAGAAGACCGTGGACAGAATGTTGAGAAGAGCGTGGACAGCTAAGAATGTTGAGAAGATAATGGACAGCTAAGAATGTTGAGAAGATAATGGACAGCTAAGAATGTTGATAAAACCATGGACAGCTAAGAATGTTATAAAGAGCATGGACAGTAGAGAAGACCATGAACAGAATGTTGAGAAAATCGTGGACAGCTAAGAATGTTGAGAAGAACTTGGACAGTATGTTGAGAAGATCATGGGACAGCTAAGAATGTTGAGAGGACCATGGACAGTTGAGAAGACCATGGACAGAATGTTGAGAAGACCATGGACAGAATGTTGAGAAGATCATGGACAGCTAAGAATGTTGAGAGGACATGACAGTGAGAAGACCATGGACAGAATGTTGAGAAGACCATGGACAGAATGTTGAGAAGATCATGGACAGCTAAGAATGTTGAGAGGACCATGGACAGTTGAGAAGACATGGACAGAATGTTGAGAAGACCATGAACAGCTAACAATGTTGAGAAGACCTTGGACAGTATGTTGAGAAGATCATGGACAGCTAAGAATGTTAAGAAAACCAAGGACAGTTAAGAATGTTGTGAAGACCATGAACAGCTAAGAATGTAGAGAAAACCCATGGACAGCTGATAATATTGAGAAGACCATGGACAGCTGATAATGTAGAGAAGACCATGGACATCTGATAATGTAGAGAAGACCATGGACAGCTGATAATGTAGAGAAGACCATGGACAGCTGATAATGTATAGAAGACCATGGACAGCTGATAATGTAGAGAAGACCATGGACAGCTGATAATGTAGAGAAGACCATGGACAGCTGATAATGTAGAGAAGACCATGGACATCTGATAATGTAGAGAAGACCATGGACAGCTGATAATGTAGAGAAGACCATGGACACCTGATAATGTAGAGAAGATCATGGACAGCTGATAATGTAGAGAAGACCATGACAGCTGATAATGTTGAGAAGACCATGGGCAGCTAATAACGTTGAGAAGACCATGGACATCTGATAATGTAGAGAAGACCATGGACAGCTGATAATGTTTAGAGAAGGACCTGATAATGTTGAGAAGCATGACAACTAAGAATGTGAGAAGACCATGGACAGCTAATAATGTTGAGAAGACCATGGACAGCTAAGAATGTTGAGAAGACCATGGACAGCTAAGAATGTTGAGAAGACCATGGACAGCTGATAATGTTGAGAAGATCATGGGCAGCTAAGAGTGTTGAGAAGATCATGGACAGCTGATAATGTTGAGAAGACCATGGACAGCTAGGAATGTTGAGAAGACCATGGACAGTTGAGAAGACTATGGACATCTAAGAACGTTGAGAAGTTCACGGACAGCTAAGAATGTTGAGAAGATCATGGACAGCTGAGAATATTGAGATGTTCATGGACAACTACGAATTTAAAAAAAGACCATGGACAGCTAAGAATGTTGAGAAGACCATGGACAGCTAAGAATGATGAGAAGATCATGGACAGCTGAGATGTGAGAAGTTCATGGACAACTAAGAATGTGAAAAGACCATGGACAGCTAAGAATGTTGAGAAGACCATGACAGCTAAGAATGATGAGAAGACCATGGACAGCTGAGAATGTTGAGAAGTTCATGGACAGCTAAGAATGAGAAGACCATGGACAGCTGAGAATGAGAATTCATGGACAGCTGAGAATGTTGAGAAGACCACGGACAGCTGAGAATTTTGAGAAGACCATGGACAGCTAAGAATATTGAGAAGTTCGTGGACAGCTGAGAATGTTGAGAAGACCATGGACAGTTGAGAAGACTATGGACAGCTGAGAATGTTGAGAAGACCATAGACAGCTAAGAATGTTGAGAAGACCATGGACAGCTGAGAATGTTGAGAAGACTATGGACAGCTAAGAATGTTGAGAAGACCATGGACAGTTGAGAAGACTATGGACAGCTGAGAATGTTGAGAAGACCATGGACAGCAAAGAATGTTGAGAAGACCATGGACAGCTGAGAATGTTGATAAGTTCATGTACAGCTGAGAATGTTGAGAAGACCATGGACAGTTGAGAAGTTCATGGACATCTAAGAACGTTGAGAAGACCAATGGACAGCTGAGAATGTTGAGAAGTTCATGGACAGCTAAGAATGTTGAGAAGATCATGGACAGCTAAGAATGTTGAGAAGACATGGACAGCTAAGAACGATGAGAAGACCATGGACAGCTGAGAATTTGAGAAGACCATGGGACAGCTGAGAATGTTGAGAAGTTCATGGACAGCTGAGAATGTTGAGAAGACAGGACAGCTGAGAATGTTGATAATACCATGGACAGCTGAGAACTTTGAGAAGACCATGGAGAGCTAGAATGTTGAGAAGTTCATGGACGCTAAGAATGTTGAGAAGTTCATGGACAGCTAAGAATGTTGAGAAGACCATGGACAGCTAAGAATGTTGAGGAAGACCATGGGCAGCTGAGAATGTTGCGAAGTTCGTGGACAGCTGAGAATGTTGGGAAGTTCATGGACAGCTAAGAATGTTGAGAAGACATGGACAGCTAAGAATGATGAGAAGACCATGGACAACTGAGAATGTTGAGACGTTCACGGACAGCTAAAAATGTTGAGAAGACCATGGATAGCTGAGACTACAACATTCGTACAAATATCCACAGACTACAACATTCTAGCCAGTCCGTCATATTGAGCTAGATCAGCGTCTCTCAAACTGTGAGTTTCTAACAGAGGGTCCGCGGTGCCGTCACAGGGGGTCCGAGGTGCTATCACATGGGTTCGAGGTGCTGTCATAGGGGCTTCAGGGCGATTACAGGGGGTCCGGGGCGCTATCAGAGGGCTTCGAGGTGATGTCACAGGGGGCGAGGTGTTGTCACAGGGGTCCGGGGCGCTATCAGAGGGGCTTCGAGGTGATGTCACAGGGTGTGCGAGTGCTGTCACAGGGGGTCCGGGTCGCTATCAGAGGGGGTTCGAGGCGCTGCACAGTCCCAGGGGGTGCCGAAGTGTTGTCACAGGGTGTTCGAGGTGCTGTCACAGGGGTCCGGATGCGTCACAGGGGTCCGGGGCGCTGGGCGCTATTATGGGGGGGTTCAGGGCGTTGTCACAGGGGGGCCGAGGTCTTTGTGTACGTTGTTGTCCGGTCCGTATACAAGGGCTTCTCGTGTTGTCACAGGGTGTTCGAGGTGCTGTCACAGGGGGTCCGGGTCGCTATCAGAGGGGGTTCGAGGGCTGTCACATGGGGGCCGAGGTGTTGTCACAGGGTGTTCGAGGTGCTGTCACAGGGTATCCAAGATGCTGTCACAGGGGGTCCGGGGCGCTATTTGGGGGGTTCGGGCGTTATCACAAGGGGTTCGAGGTGCTATCACAGGGGGTCCGGGGCGCTATCACAGGGGTTTGGGGGCGCTATCACATGGGGTTCGAGGTGCTGTCACAGGGGGGCCGATGTGTTGTCACAGGGTGTTCGAGGTGCTACCACAGGGGATCTGGGGCGCTGTTATGGGGGGTTCGGGGCGTTATCACAAGGGTTCGAGGTGCTGTCACAGGGGGTCCGGGGCGCTATCACAGGGGATCAGGGGCGCTATCACATGGGTTCGAGGTGCTATCACAGGGGTCCGGTCGCTATCACAGAGGGTTAGAGGTGCTGTCATAGGGGGTCCGAAGTGCTGTCACAGGGGATTCGAGGTGCCATTACTGAGGATCCACGAAGGCTTCAGGAATAGTTTGATATTTTGTAGTTAACTGGAAAGAGAATGAACAAAAATAAATTCTGGGGTCCGCGACTACAAAACGTATTTAATGGGGGTCCGTGACTAAAAACGTGTTTAATGAGGGTCTGTGACTACAAAACGTGTTTAATGGGGGTCTGTGACTACAAAACGTATTTAATGGGGGTCCGCGAGTACAAAACATATTTAATGGGGGTCCGTGACTACAAAACGTGGTTAATGGGGGTCCGTGACTACAAAACGTGTTTAATGGGGGTCGTGACTATAAAACGTGTTTAATGGGGGTTCGTGGTACAAAGCGTGTTTAATGGGGGTCCGTGACTACAAAACGTGTTTAACGTGGGTCCGTGACTACAAAACGTGTTTAATGGGGGTCCGTGACTATAAAACGTGTTTAATGGGGGTCTGTGACTATAAAACGTGTTAATGGGGGTCTGTGACTACAAAACGTGTTTAATGGGGGTTCGTGGCTACAAAGCGTGTTTAATGTGGGTCCATGACTACAAAAAGTGTTTAATGGGGGTCCATGACTACAAAACGTATTTAATGGGGTTCGTGGCTACAAAGCATATTAATGGGGTCCGATGTAAATAAAAAGTTTGAGAACCTCTGAGCTAATCGCTGAGATGATGACAACAGCTGACTTGTGATCGCATGGATAAGATAAACTGACTTGTGATTAATGGGTAAGATAAACTGACTTGTGATTACATGGATAAGATAAACTGACTTGTGATTACATGGATAAGATAAACTGACTTGTGATTACATGGATAAGATAAACTGACTTGTGATTACATGGATAAGATAAACTGATTTGTGGTCACATGGATCAGATAAACTGACTTGTGATTACATGGATAAGATAAAACTGACTTGTGATCACATGTATAATATAAAACGACATGTGAACACGTGGATAAGATAAACTGATTTGTGATCACATGGATAAGTTAAACTGACATGTGAACACATGATAAGATAAACTGACTTTGATCACATGGATAAGATAAACTGACTTGTGAACACGTGGATAAGATAAATGATTGTGAACACGTGGATAAGATAAACTGATTGTGATCACATGGATAAGATAAACTGACTTGTGAACACATGGATAAGATAAACTGACTTGTGAACACGTGGATAAGATAAACTGACTTGTGAACACGTGGATAAGATAAACTGACTTGTGAACACATGGATAAGATAACTGACTTGTGAACACATGGATAAGATAAACTGACTTGTGATCGCATGGATAAGATAAACTGACTTGTGATTACATGGATAAGTTAAACTGACTTGTGATACATGGATAAGATAAACTGACTTGTGATCACATGGATAAGATAAACTGACTTGTGATTACATGGATAAGATAAACTGATTTGTGATCACATGGATAAGTTAAACTGACTTGTGATTACATGGATAAGATAAACTGACTTGTGATTACATGGATAAGATAAACTGACTTGTGATCGCATGGATAAGATAAACTGACTTGTGATTACATGGATAAGATAAACTGACTTGTGATCACATGGATAAGTTAAACTGACTTGTGATCACATGGATCAGATAAACTGACTTGTGGTCACATGGATAAGTTAAACTGACTTGTGATCAATTGGATAAGTTAAACTGACTTGTGATCACATGGATCAGATAAACTGATTTGTGATTACATGGATAAGATAAACTGACTTGTGATCACATGGATAAGTTAAACTGACTTGTGATTACATGGATCAGATAAACTGACTGTGATTACATGGATAAGATAAACTGACTTGTGATCACATGGATCAGATAAACTGACTTGTGGTCACATGGATCAGATAAACTGACTTGTGATTACATGGATAAGATAAACTGACTTGTGATCACATGTATAATATAAACTGACATGTGAACACGTGGATAAGATAAACTGACTTCTGATCACATGGATAAGATAAACTGACTTGTGAACACGTGGATAAGATAAACTGACTTGTGAACACATGGATAAGATAAACTGACTTGTGAACACGTGGATAAGATAAACTGACTTGTGAACACGTGGTCAACACAAACTGACACGGCGAGTCAAAACAAACTTGTAGCGGGGAATAACTCTGCCATGTTTTCATTAGGAACTGGTCTATGCCAAGCCAGTGATTACGCGCCCAGCAAGTCCACGCCTCAGTTATCCTCTCTCGTGGATTTTGTTTTCCCTGTCAGGAGCTCGAGGAAAGTTTCTCACCAAACACACGAGTCGGCCATCCAACGTCTGTGCTCGGGACGAGGCTTGGCTGAGGGAAATACATTTCTGAGTGCTCTTGTGGGATCGACATTGCACAAATACATGAGGGAAGAGGGGGAGGGGAGGTGGAGTAGAGGTACAAACTTCCACCGACCCAATATAAAATGTTGTAAGAGAAAGAGATAGAAAGAAACAAGAGAAACGCCATGCATTTTGTTGAGAAACTTACTTTGTGGCACAGAAATCGTTGAGGTGGAGCACCTTAGGTCGTTAGGCGATCGTTGCAACTCAGTCTGAGACTGCAATCACAAGTTGGTGGTATCTTCACACACATCTTCACAATCATCTTTACAATCATCTTTACACACATCTTTACAATCATCTTCACACACATCTTTACAATCATCTTCACACACATCTTTATAATCATCTTTACACACATCTTTACAATCATCTTCACACACATCTTACAATCATCTTCACACACATCTTTACAATCATCTTCACACACATCTTTATAATCATCTTCACACACATCTTTACAATCATCTTCACACACATCTTTACAATCATCTTCACACACATCTTTACAATCATCTTCACACACATCTTTATAATCATCTTTACACACATCTTTACAATCATCTTCACACAATCTTTACAATCATCTTCACACACATCTTACAATCATCTTCACACACATCTTTATAATCATCTTCACACACATCTTTATAATCATCTTCACACACATCTTTACAATCATCTTCACACACATCTTTATAATCATCTTCACACACATCTTTACAATCATCTTCCCACACATCTTTACAATCATCTTCACACACATCTTTACAATCATCTTCACACACATCTTTACAATCATCTTCACACACATCTTTACAATCATCTTCACACACATCTTTATAATCATCTTTACACACATCTTTACAATCATCTTCACACACATCTTTACAATCATCTTCACACACATCTTTACAATCATCTTCACACACATCTTTATAATCATCTTCACACACATCTTTACAATCATCTTCACACACATCTTTACAATCATCTTCACACACATCTTTACAATCATCTTCACACACATCTTATAATCATCTTCACACACATCTTCACAATCATCTTCACACACATCTTCACAATCATCTTCACACACATTAGTTAACAGATGCAGCACTTGAACCCCACAAGAGAACTGCCACCACACACGTCAGCCAATCGTCAGTAGCCAAGAATCGACATGGAGCAATCCGAGTGGTGACAAGAAGAGCTTCCATCCCTAACCACAAGAAGAGCTTCCATCCCTAACACAAGAAGAGCTTCCATCCCTAACCACAAGAAGAGCTTCCATCCCTAACCACAAGAAGAGCTTCCATCCCTAACCACAAGAAGAGCTTCCATCCCTAACCACAAGAAGAGCTTCCATCCCTAACCACAAGAAGAGCTTCCATCCCTAACCACAAGAAGAGCTTCCATCCCTAACCACAAGAAGAGCTTCCATCCCTAACCACAAGAAGAGCTTCCATCCTAACCACAAGAAGAGCTTCCATCCCTAACCACAAGAAGAGCTTCCATCCCTAACCACAAGAAGAGCTTCCATCCTAACCACAAGAAGAGCTTCCATCCCTAACCTCAAGAAGAGCTTCCATCCCTAACCACATGAAGAGCTTCCATCCCTAACCACAAGAAGAGCTTCCATCCCTAACCACCAGCCCCAGATGACACAGGCTGTCTGTGAGATGGAAATAGAGTGACTGTACCAACTTGGTGTCACTACCATCTTATCTGTACGTGACAGCAAATAACTATCTTATCTGTACGTGACAGCAAATAACCATCTTATCTGTACGTGACAGCAAATAAACTACTTATCTGTACGTGTCAGCAAATAACCATCTTATCTGTACGTGACAGCAAATAACTATCTTATCTGTACGTGACAGCAAATAACTATCTTATCTGTACGTGTCAGCAAATAACTATCTTATCTGTACGTGACAGCAAATAACTATCTTATCTGTATGTGACAGCAAATAACCATCTTATCTGTACGTGACAGCAAATAACCATCTTATCTGTACGTGACAGCAAATAACTATCTTATCTGTACGTGACAGCAAATAACCATCTTATCTGTACGTGTCAGCAAATAACCATCTTATCTGTACGTGACAGCAAATAACCATCTTATCTGTACGTGACAGCAAATAACTATCTTATCTGTACGTGACAGCAAATAACCATCTTATCTGTACGTGTCAGCAAATAACATCTTATCTGTACGTGACAGCAAATAACCATCTTATCTGTACGTGACAGCAAATAACTATCTTATCTGTACGTGTCAGCAAATAACCATCTTATCTGTACGTGTCAGCAAATAACAATCTTATCTGTACGTGACAGCAAATAACCATCTTATCTGTACGTGACAGCAAAATAACCATCATATCTGTACGTGACAGCAAATAAACCATCTTATCTGTACGTGACAGCAAATAACCAACTTATCGTACGTGACAGCAAATAACAATCTTATCTGTACGTGACAGAAAATAATCATCTTATCTGTATGTGACAGTAAATAACCATCTTATCTGTATGTGACAGAAAATAACCATCTTATCTGTATGTGACAGCAAATAACCACTTTATCTGTATGTGACAGCAAATAACCACCTTATCTGTATGTGACAGCAAATAACCACCTTATCTGTATGTGAAAGCAAATAACTACCTTATCTGTATGTGACAGCAAATAACTACCTTATCTGTATGTGTCAGCAAATAACTACCTTATCTGTATGTGTCAGCAAATAACTACCTTATCTGTATGTGTCAGCAAATAACTACCTTATCTGTATGTGACAGCAAATAACCATCTTATCTGTGTGTGACAGCAAAAAACATCTTATCTGTATGTGACAGCAAATAACCACCTTATCTGTATGTGACAGCAAATAACCACTTATCTGTAGTGACAGCAAATAACCACCTTATCTGTATGTGACAGCAAATAACCACCTTATCTGTATGTGACAGCAAATAACCATCTTATAATTTTTAGAAAAAAAACACATTTTCTGTAAGTGTGAACTAAAAACCACTTTATGTGTAAATGTGAACTAAAAAACCACTCGTTATGATATGTACGAACAAATAAGCACCATATCTGTGTGTGTGTGTGGAGAAGACACCACCGTGTGTGTGTGTGTGTGTGTGTGTGTGTGTGTGTGTGTGTGTGTGTGTGTGTGTGTGTGTGTGTGTGTGTGTGTGTGTGTGTGTGTGTGTGGTGTGTGTGAGACAGCCTTTACCAAATCAATGTCCAGTAAAAACAAACGCTGACAGCACTGACAGATTTGACCATGAGATCACGAGTGCGACAGGGACCGTACTACTGTCACTCCCCGCTATTGAACATCACAACATTGATCGCCAGACAACACAAACCAGAGAAACGAATGTTTCACAGAACTTGTTCGTTGATGAGAATAAAGGCAACATGACATCAATAGGGGCAGCATGACATCAATTGGGGCAACATGACATCAATAGGGGCAACATGACATCACTAGGGGCAACATGACATCAATAAGGGCAGCATGGCATCACTAGGGGCAACATGACATCAATAGCGGCAACATGACATCAATAGCGGCAACATGACATCAATAGGGGCAAAATGACATCAATAGTGACAAAATTATATCAATAGGGGCAACATGGCATCAATAGCGGCAGCATGACATCAATAGGGGCAACATGGCATCAATAGCGGCAGTATGACATCAATAGGGGCAACATGACATCAAAAGGGGAAACATGGCATCAATAGTGACAAAATTATATCAATAGGGCAACATGACATCAATAGTGGCAAAATTATATGAATAGGGGCAACATGACATCAATAGTGGCAAAATTAAATCAATAGGGGCAACATGACATCAATAGGAGAAACATGACATCAATATGGGCAACATGACATCAACATGGGCAACATGACATCAATAGGGACAACATGATATCAATAGGAACTACATCACATCAATAGTGGCAAAATGGTATCAGTAGGGGCAACATGAAATCAATAGGGGCAACATGACATCAATAATGAAAAAATGGTATCAATAGGGGCAACATGACATCAATAGGGGCAACATGACATCAATAGTGGAAAAATAATAACAATAGGGCAACATGATACCAATAGGGGAAATATGACTTCAATAGGGACAACATGACATCAATAGTAGCAAAATAATATCAGTAGGGGCAACATGACATCAATAGGGGCAACATGACATCAATAGGGGCAACATGACATCAATAGGGGCAACATGACATCAATAGGAGAAACATGACATCAATATGGGCAACATGACATCAATAGTGGCAAAATAATATCAGTAGGGGCAACATGACATCAATAATGGCAACATGATATCAGTAGGGGCAACATGACATCAATAGTGGCAAAATGATATTAGTAGGGCAACATGACATCAATAGTGGCAAAATGATATCAGTAGGTGCAACATGACATCAATAGGGGCAAACAGTTCGTTCATGAGAATCTCTTCAACTGAATAAAGACAACAATACATCAATAAGGGAAGCAGGACATCAATAAGGGCATCAGGATATCAATAAGAACAACATGCATCAATCAGGACATCAGGACATCAATCAGGACATCAATAAAGTGAACAGGACATAAACAAAGACACAAATGCATCAATAAAAACGACAGGACGTCAATACAAACAAAATGACATCGATAAGAACAACAGGACATCAATCATGACATCAATAACAACAACAGGACATCAATAACAAACATTAGGACATCAATCAGGACATCAATAACAACATCAAGACATCAATCAGGACATCAATAACAACATCAGGACATCAATCAGGACATCAATAATGTGAACATAACATAAACAAAGACGAAAGTACATCGATAAAAACAACAGGACATCGATAAAAAACAACAGGACATCGATAAAAACAACAGGACATCGATAAAAACAACAGGACATCGATAAAAAACAACAGGACATCGATAAAAACAACAGCACGTGAATACAAACAACAGGACATCGATAAAAACAACAGTACATCAATAATAACAAAGCAGAACATCAATAAGGACATCAGGACATCAATAAAGATAACATGAAATCAGCAAGGACATCATGACATCAACAAGAACAACAGTACATCAGTAATAACAACAGAACATCAACAATAACAACAGGACATCAATAATAACAACAGGACATCAATAATAACAACAGGACATCAACAATAACAACAGGACATCAATAATAACAACAGGACATCAATAATAACATCATGACATCAATAAGAAGAACAGTACATCAATAAGGACTTCAGGACATCAATACGGACTTCAGGACATCAATAAAGTCAACAGAATATTAACAAAGACAAAAGTATATCAATAATAACAAAGCAGAACATCAATAAGAGCAGGGCATCAATAAGAACAACAGTATACCAATAAGAACATTAGGACATCAATAAGAACAACATGACATAAAAGACAAAAGGACATCAATAAAAAGGCAGAACATCAATAAGAGCAGACGTAAAATAAACAATAAGACACTAATAATAACAACAGGACATCAAAAAAGAACAGCAGGACATCAAAAAAGAACAAAAGGACATCAAAAAAGAACAACAGGACATCAATAAAGACAACAGGATATAAAAAAGATCACCAAAACATCAATTAAGACAACAGATCATCAATGAGGACAACGGGACATCAATAAGGACAAATGATTTGAACAAACATGCAATAACAGCACAAAACAGGAAAAAGAAACACAATTGATGTTCCTCTTTTACTGCTTTGTCATGTTGTTTGCTTGTTGAGTTGATGCTCTTGTTGTTGCTATACTCACTCCTTTCTTTCAATGTCCAAGTCCGTCAGCCTCAAAGACATAACAAGAGCTTAAAGACATAACAAGAGCTCTAAGACATAACAAGAGCTTAAAGACATAACAAGAGCTCAAAGACATAACAAGAGCTCAAAGACATAACAAGAGCTCAAAGACATAACAAGCGCTTAAAGACATAATAAGAGCAGCTGTAGAAGGGCGGACCATGGACACCTAAACAAGAATGTAACACGAAGAGATAGGACATGATCGATCCAATCAGAAAGTAGCATGAAGAGATAGGACATGGTCGACCCAATCAGAAAGTAGCATAAGAAGAGATAGGACATGATCGATCCAATCAGAAAGTAGCATAAGAAGAGATAGAACATGGCGATCCAATCAGAAAGTATCATATGAAGAGATAGGACATGATTGATCCAATCAGAAAGTAGCATAAGAAGAGATAGGACATGGCGATCCAATCAGAAAGTTGCATAAGAAGAGATAGGACATGGCGATCCAATCAGAAAGTAGCATATGAAGAGATAGGACATGATCGATCCAATCAGAAAGTAGCATGAAGAGATAGGACATGGTCGACCCAATCAGAAAGTAGCATAAGAAGAGATAGGACATGATCGATCCAATCAGAAAGTAGCATAAGAAGAGATAGAACATGGCGATCCAATCAGAAAGTATCATATGAAGAGATAGGACATGATTGATCCAATCAGAAAGTAGCATAAGAAGAGATAGGACATGGCGATCCAATCAGAAAGTTGCATAAGAAGAGATAGGACATGGTCGATCCAATCAGAAAGTAGCATATGAAGAGATAGGACATGATCAATACAATCAGAAAGTAGCATAAGAAGAGATAGGACATGGCGATCCAATCAGTAAGTTGCATAAGAAGAGATAGGACATGGTGATCCAATCAGAAAGTAGCATATGAAGAGATAGGACGTGATCGATCCACTCAGAAAGTAGCATATGAAGAGATAGGACATTGCCATCCAATCAGAAAGTAGAATATGAAGAGATAGGACATGGCGATCCAATCAGAAAGTAGCATAAGAAGAGATAAGACATGGTCGATCCAATCAGAAAGTAGCATATGAAGAGATAGGACATTGTCGATCCAATCAGAAAGTAGCATGAAGAGATAGGACATGGTCGATCCAATCAGAAAGTAGCATGAAAAGATAGGACATGGCGATATACTCAGAAAGTATCATGGAGAGATAGGACATGGTGATATAATCAGAAAGTAGCATGAAGAGATAGGACATGGCGATATAATCAGAAAGTAGCATGAAAAGATAGGACATGGCGATATAATCAGAAAGTAGCATAAAGAGATAGGACATGGCGATATAATCAGAAAGCATCATGAAGATTTAGGACATGACGGTATAATCAGAAAGTAGCATGAAGAGATAGGACATGGTCGATCCAATCAGAAAGTAGCATGAAGAGATAGGACATGACGGTATAATCAGAAAGTAGCATGAAGAGATAGGACATGACGATATAATCAGAAAGTAGCATGAAGAGATAGGACGAGGACATTATAATCATAATGTAACATACACTGTTACACGCATTTTCTTGCGAAATTGCTACATTTCTCTGTTGCAGCATTTCCCCTGTTGCTACATTTCTCTGTTGCAACATTTCCCTGTTGCTACATTTCTCTCTTGCAACATTTCCTGTTGCTACACTTCTCTGTTGCAACATTTCCCTGTTGCTACATCTCTCTATTGCAACGTTTCCCTGTTGCTACATTTCTCTGTTGCAACATTTCCCTGTTGCTACATCTCTCTATTGCAACATTTCCTGTTGCTACATTTCCCTGTTGCTACACTTCTCTGTTGCAACATTTCCCTGTTGCTACATTTCTCTATTGCAACGTTTCCCTGTTGCTACACTTCTCTGTTGCAACATTTCCCTGTTGCTACATTTCTCTATTGCTACACTTCTCTGTTGCAACATTTCCCTGTTGCTACATTTCTCTATTCCAACATTTCCCTGTTGCTACATTTCTCTATTGCTACACTTCCCTGTTGCTACATTTTTCTATTGCAACATTTCCCTGTTGCTACACTTCTCTGTTGCAACATTTCCCTGTTGCTACAATTCTTTATTCCAACGTTTCCCTATCGCTACACTTATATTTGCAACTTTTCCATGTTGCTACATTTCTCTATTGCTACACTTCCCTGTTGCTACATTTCTCTATTGCTACACTTCCCTGTTGCTACATTTCTGTATTGCTACACTTCCCTATTGCTACACTTCCCTGTTGCTACATTTCTCTATTGCTACACTTCCCTGTTGCTACATTTCTCTATTGCTACACTTCCCTGTTGCTACATTTCTCTATTGCTACACTTCCCTATGCTACACTTCCCTGTTGCTACATTTCTCTATTGCTACACTTCCCTGTTGCTACATTTCTCTATTGCTACACTTCCCTGTTGCTACATTTCTCTATTGCAACATTTCCCTGTTGCTACACTTCTCTGTTGCAACATTTCCCTGTTGCTACATTTCTCTATTCCAACGTTTCCCTATTGCTAAACTTCTCTATTGCAACATTTCCCTGTTGCTACATTTCTCTATTGCAACATTCCCTGTTGCTACATTTCTCTATTGCAACGTTTCCATGTTGCTACATTTCTCTATTGCAACGTTTCCATGTTGCTACATTTCTCTATTGCTACACTTCCATGTTGCTACATTGCTCTATTGCTACACTTCCCTGTTGCTACATTTCTCTATTGCTACACTTCCCTGTTGCTACATTTCTCTATTGCTACACTTCCATGTTGCTACATTTCTCTATTGCTACACTTCCATGTTGCTACATTGCTCTATTGCTACACTTCCCTGTTGCTACATCATATTGTTATGTTGCAAGTTACGTTACCTATATTCCCCGTGCTGTGAAGCCACGACGCCGGCCCTAAAGCAACATACTCGCTACCCGTGTGGTCTGAGTCCAGTCCTCGGGCACTACCTACCTGGCTCTTGTCACCTTGTCGAGCAGGTGAGGAGAGGCCATTGTGCAGCCTGCGTCCGTAAAGTGAGGCGGGTGCGAGGGCTGGGGCCCGTCTTGAAAGAGGGGTTGTCAGACTACCTGCTCCAAGTTTGGTTTGTTCCTTCAGTGAGGAGAGCTCCGGTGTGGAGGGAAACACGAGTAACCGTCTTTTGTGGCGCGTGTTTGTACATCCCGCTGGCTCGTCTCTGTTTGACTTCTGCCACCCCCGCTTGCGATAACCGACCACCGATTATTTAGCCAGCGATTGTTGACAAAAACGGTCGTCCGTGCATGCAAAGTAACAGACTTATGAAGCCTCGTCTCTGTGACTGGCCCCACTCCAGAAACTGCTGCTTTCTCTGGCTATTTCCTCTCCCAGAGAGCCGAGTGTACCTAGCAACGTGTGCACTGTTGACTTACTAGCGAGGTGAAGAGCTCTCACCAGCTATGGCAGAGGCCAGAAACAAGTTCCCGAGTGTTGGGTGGGCGGAGAAGTCTGGCGACTCGGGTCTCAGTGTTTGTTAAGTAAACTGGATCCCCCTGGCCTGACAGGCTGGTCGGTTATTGAACCGGGGGTAGGACACCAGGCGTCAGTCAATAATAGAAACGATAGGAAATCGCAGTCGGCAAGGTTGCTGTCACAGAGAGGCGCTCCAGACTACAAACAATTGCTGTCTTGCTATAACAGTGGCGGAAACCAGGGAGGCAGTCCAAACCGATGCGCTGGGAGGTAGACAAAATGTAGCGCATCAGCTAGCGCCCGAACGTCCACCAGGCCAGGTCTACGTGAGCAGCATGAAGCCACACCACCGACGTCACGTGCCGCTCACTTCAAACATTCAGGTACAGCAGAGGTAGAAAACTATATGGTTGATCTAGACTCCATTGTTAGAACAATATGGTTGATCTAGACTCCCTTGTTAGAACAATATGGTGATCTAGACTCCCTTGTTAGAACAATATAGTTGATCTAGACTCCCTTGTTAGAACAATATGGTTGATCTAGACTCCATTGTTAGAACAATATGATTGATCTAGACTCCCTTGTTAGAACAATATGGTTGATCTAGACACCCTTGTTAGAACAATATGGTTGATCTAGACTCCATTGTTAGAACAATATGGTTGATCTAGACTCCATTGTTAGAACAATATGGTTGATCTAGACTCCCTTGTTAGAAAAATATAACTGCCTACACTCCCTTGTTAGAACAATATGGTTGATCTAGACTCCATTGTTAGAACAATATGGTTGATCTAGACTCCATTGTAGAACAATATGGTTGATCTAGACTCCCTTGTTAGAAAGATATAATGGCCTACACTCCTTGTTAGAACAATATGGTTGATCTAGACTCCATGTTTTAGAACAATATGGTTGATCTAGACTCCATTGTTAGAACAATATGGTTGATCTAGACTCCCTTGTTAGAACAATGTGGTTGATCTAGACTCCATTGTTAGAACAATATGGTTGATCTAGACTCCCTTGTTAGAAAAATAATATATTAGACTCCTTTGTTAGAACAATATGGTTGATCTAGACTCCTTTGTTAGAACAATATGGTTGATATAGACTCCTTTGTTAGAAAAATATGGGTAATCTAGACTCCCTTGTTAGAACAATATGGTTGATCTAGACTCCATTGTTAGAACAATATGGTTGATCTAGACTCCATTGTTAGAACAATATGGTTGATCTAGACTCCATTGTTAGAAAAATATAACTGGCCTACACTCCCTTGTTAGAACAAGAACTAATGGTTGATCTAGACTCCTTTGTTAGAACAATATGGTGATCTAGACTCCCTTGTTAGAACAATATGGTGATCTAGACTCCATTATTAGAACAAAATGACTGGCCTACACTCCCTTCTTAAAACACAATGACTGGTCTACACTCTCTTTTTAGAACAAATTAAGTTTAGGGAGTGAAAGTACCGTCATGAAGAAACTAGCACAGTCGACAACCCCATGGGTGACATGTCAACAACCAGAAGAGATCAGCTAGTCCCATCAGGTCATCGGAGGTGGAATATTGTTGCAGATTGCGAATAATGAAAAGTGACGATATCTACGAGGAAAGACGAGCAATGAAATGATCAGCTGTGATGATGGTGCCACGGTGTGATGATGGTGCCACGTGTGATGATGGTGCCACGGTGTGATGATGGTGCCACGGTGTGATGATGGTGCCACGGTGTGATGATGGTGCCACGGTGTGATGATGGTGCCACGGTGTGATGATGGTGCCACGGTGTGATGATGGTGCCACGGTGTGATGATGGTGCCACGGTGTGATGATCGGTGCCACGGTGTGATGATGGTGCCACGGTGTGATGATGGTGCCTCGGTGTGATGATGGTGCCACGGAACACAAAACCTCAGTTGTAATGTCCTCCTGACACAGACCTGGTGTCTAATGTGGAAGCTCTGCGTCTCTAGCGCAGAGATACCGTTTGTTGATAGCAGTGTCTAATGCACCACGGAGACAGAAGTCACGTAGAGAATAGTCACGTAAAGAAGAGTCACGTAATAAATGTCGTAAAGAACTAGCGCCTGTCATCGTGTGTGTTCATTCATGTGAAAGGTTTCCTTACGGTCACGTGTGGTTAATGTATGTCAAGTGTCATAAGCTTCTGCCTACATGTAACCATTGTATATAAACGTGTTATGAGGGTCTGTCAACATGTAACCCTTGTATATAACGTCTTATGAGGGTCTGTCAACATGTAACCATTGTATATAATGTGTTATGAGGGTCTGTCAACATGTAACCATTGTATATAATGTGTTATGAGGGTCTGTCAACATGTAACCATGTATATAATGTGTTATGAGGGTCTATCAACATGTAACCATTGTATATAACGTCTTATGAGGGTCTCTGTCAACATGTAACCATTGTATATAACGTCTTATGAGGGTCTGTCAACATGTAACCATTGTATATAACGTGTTATGAGGGTCTATCAACATGTAACCATTGGTATAACGTGTTATGAGGGTCTGTCAACATGTAACCATTGCATGTAATCTGTAATGAATGTCTGTCAAAATGTAACCATTGCATGTAAAGAAGAATTGTATGTAATGTGTGATGAATTCTGTCAACATGTAATCGTTGCATGTTTTGTGTCATGAATGTCTGTCAACACGTAACAGGTCTGTATTAGTGTCAATTGATTATCTGCCAATTACTCAATGACATATATAACACTGGACACATACACGAAGATCTACTAAAATCTATCTTTCTAGCCATACCGAAGAAGTCAGGAGCCACTGATTGTGAAGACCATCGCACTATTAGTCTCATGAGCCATATGACTAAAATATTACTAAGAATCATCATGAGACGTGTAAGGAACAAAATAAAACCAGAAATAAGTGAGGAACAATGTGGATTTGTGGAATGAAAAGGGCACCAATAATGCAATATATACATCTTAAGAACATTGATAGAAAGATCTATAGAGGTAAAGAAAGATCTATATATGTGCTTAATAGACTACACGAAAGCATTTGACAAAGTAAAGCATGTGGAAATAATCAATATGCTGGAGAAATTAAACATTGATGGCAAGGATCTGCGAATCATAAAAAACATATACTGGCAACAAACAGCAGCTATACGAATTAACAACCAAACAGGACAATTCCAATATATAAAACAAGGAGTCAGACAAGGCTGCGTTCTGTCACAGAATTTGTTTTCACTTTACAGCGAACATATGAGATCAATAGTAGACAAAAAAGGAATTGAAGTCAACGGTCACAACATAAATAATTTACGATATGCGGATGACACAGTCTTAATAGCAGAGACAGAGAACGAACTACAAGAAATGATAGACATAATAGTAAAAGAAAGCAACAAGAAAGGTCTCAGTCTGAATAGTAAGAAAACAGAAGTAATGGTTATATCGAAGAAACAATCACCACCATCATGCAGCATAAAAATAAACGAGATAAACCTGAAACAAGTGCAACGTTTCAAATACTTGGGCACAATAATAACATCAGATGGGAGATGCACCACAGAAATAAAAAGCAGAATAACTCAGGCCAAAATAGTTTTCAGAAAATGAAAAATATCTTATACAACAAATCTATGTCAATAGAAATGAGAAAGAGAGTTCATCGGTGCTATATAGAACCAATTCTGACCTATGGAAGCGAATCATGGACAGTAGACAAACAAATGAAAAGACGATTAGAGGCCTCAGAGATGGGATTTCTCAGAAGAATGTTGAAAGTTCCCTGGACAGCTAAAAAGACTAATGAGAAAGTTCTCAAAGAGGCCAACACAAAAAGGGAGCTCTTAAAAAAATATCAGAAAGAAGCAATCAACATTTTTTGGGCACATCATGGGAAGAGGAAAGTTGGAATACTGGTTACAACTGGCAAAATAAAAGGAAAGAGAGATCGTGGACGACAAAGAGAGAAAATACTGGATAGCTTGGTGTCATGGCATGGAAAGCAGTCAACAACAGAACTGATACGATGCTCTGTGGATAGAAGGTTGTGGAGGGACATGATCACCTACGCCAACCGGTATGGCACATGATGATGATGATGATTGTCTGCCAACATATCAACGTTGATGTCAGCTTGCTATCGGTGTTTGTGTTGATGTGATTCAAGTGTTTCTTGGTGATTCAAGTGTTTCTTGGTGATTCAAGTGTTTTCTGGTGTGATTCAAGTGTTTCTTGGTGATTCAAGTGTTTCTTGTCTTGTACCACAGATGTAAACCAAGTAATTGGAGTGTCTGTCACGTTGTACTGAGTTACTATATATGTGACCTGAGTGTATGTCACGTTGTACTGAGTACTATATATGTGACCTGAGTGTCTGTCACGTTGTACTGAGTTACTATGTATGCGACCTGAGTGTCTGTCACGTTATACTGAGTTTACTATATATGTGACCTGAGTGTATGTCACGTTGTACTGAGTTAATATATATGTGACCTGAGTATCTGTCACGTTGTACTGAGTTACTATCTATGTGGACTGAGTGTATGTTACGTTGTACTGAGTTACTATATATGTGATCTGAGTGTATGTCACGTTGCACTGAGTTACTATCTATGTGACCTGAGTGTCTGTCACGTTGTACTGAGTTACTATCTATGTGATCTAAGTGTGTGTCACGTTGTACTCAGTTACTATCTATGGGACCTGCGTTTTTGTCACGTTGTACTGAGTTACTATATATGTGGTCTGAGTGTTTGTCATGTTGTACTGAGTTACTATCTATGTGGCCTGAGTGTTTGTCATGTTGTACTGAGTTACTATATATGTGACCTGAGTGTTTGTCACGTTGTACTGAGTTACTAAATATTTGACCTGAGTGTCTGTCACGTTGTACTGAGTTACTATATATGCGACCTGAATGTTGTCACGTGTGCACAGTTACTATCTATGTGACCTGAGTGTCTGTCACGTTGTACTGAGTTACTATCAATGTGACCTGAGTGTCTGTCACGGTCTGTACTGAGTTACTATTATGGACCTGAGTTATGTGACCTGAGTGTTTGTCACGTTGTACTGAGTTACTATCTATGTGGCCTGAGTGTGTGTCATGTTGTACTGAGTTACTATCTATGTGACCTGAGTGTTTGTCATGTTGTACTGTGTTACTATCTATGTGGCCTGAGTGTTTGTCACGTTATACTGAGTTACTATCTATGTGGCCTGAGTGTGTGTCATGTTGTACTGAGTTACTATCTATGTGGCCTGAGTGTTTGTCATGTTGTACTGTGTTACTATCTATGTGGATTGAGTGTTTGTCATGTTGTACTGTGTTACTATCTATGTGGCCTGAGTGTTTGTCATGTTGTACTGTGTTACTATCTAGTGGATTGAGTGTTTGTCATGTTGTACTGTGTTACTATCTATGTGGCCTGAGTGTTTGTCATGTTGTACTGAGTTACTATCTATGTGGCCTGAGTGTTTGTCATGTTGTACTGAGTTACTATCTATGTGGCTGAGTGTTTGTCATGTTGTACTGAGTTACGATCTATGTGGCCTGAGTGTTTTGTCATGTTGTACTGAGTTACTAAACAATGTGACCTGAGTGTATGTCACGTTGTACTGAGTTACTATATATGCGACCTGAATGTATGTCACGTTGTACTGAGTTACTATATATGTTACCTGAGTGTATGTCACGTTGTACCGAGTTACTATCTATGTGACCTGAATGTCTGTCACGTTGTACTGAGTTTCTTCTATGAGACCTGAGTGTCTGTCACGTTGTACTGAGTTACTATCAATGTGACCTGCGTGTCTGTCACGTTGTACTGAGTTACTATCTATGGGACCTGAGTTATGTGACCTGAGTGTCTGTCACGTTGTACTGAGTTACTATCTATGGGACCTGAGTTATGTGACCTGAGTGTCTGTCACGTTGTACTGAGTTACTATCAATGTGACCTGCGTGTCTGTCACGTTGTACTGAGTTACTATCTATGGGACCTGAGTTATGTGACCTGAGTGTCTGTCACGTTGTACTGAGTTACTATCTATGGGACCTGAGTTATGTGACCTGAGTGTCTGTCACGTTGTACTGAGTTACTATCTATGGGACCTGAGTTATGTGACCGAGTGTCTGTCACGTTGTACTGAGTTACTATCTATGGGACCTGAGTGTCTCCCCTTCTCTGTATATTTCTCATATCTTCTGGTAATATGACATGATGTGTGTCCCTCCCCCCTCCCTTCCAGCCCTCACAGATTCTCTTCTTCTATTTCTCCCTCGTGGTCAGAAAGTAAGGCTCGTTGAAGATTCAACATCACGTGATCGGCTCAACATCACGTGATCATCAATAATTCATTCAACAATGACTTGAACTCTCTTTCCCCCACCCCTCCATCACACACACCCATAACCTTAAACGCCAGCGTAAGATTTGTTACGTCACTTCCAATAGTGTACTGATTTGTCACGTGACTTCAAATAGTGTACTGATTTGTTACGTCACTTCCAATAGTGTACTAATTTGTTACGTCACTTCCAATAGTGCACCGATTTGTCACGTGACTTCAAATAGTGTACTGATTTGTTACGTCACTTCCAATAGTGTACTAATTTGTTACGTCACTTCCAATAGTGTACCGATTTGTCACGTGACTTTCAATAGTGTACCGATTTGTCACGTGACTTCCAATAGTGTACCGATTTGTCACGTGACTTCCAATAGTGTACAAATGAGGACCTTCAATTGTAAGCCTCCACATTGGAAGTGACCTCATTCAGCCCTTTCTCACTTCCTTGCCACCAGCCGCCGCCGCAGTGAACCGCTCGGTGTTATAGTCGGCTAAGAAGAAATGGTTTCCGTTGCCTACAGCCTCTTGGCCGCGGTGGCAGCGGCTTGGGTGTCTGCCTGAGCGCGCCGGATAAACAAACAGCGAGGGCTAGAATATCTGCGAGTGGGGGATAGAGTGACTCGACACGGCTCGCGCTGGATGCTTGTGTTTGTGTTTACATCTACATGACTGACAGGAGCTCATCCAATCACCTGTCACGGATCATCAGTCGACACTTCCGGTGCCCCTAGCGGTGGCGACACAACGAGATAACTCTGGAAGTCCAAGATGGAACAAAGGAGACGTGTACGTCACTGGACGTCATCACTAACATGTGCCACGTCTGAAGTTGCAGGGGCGTCTCAAGCAATAGAGAAAGAGTACCCAACAGAGAGAGAGAGAGAATCAAACTGTGGACGTAGAAAAACAGAGAGAGAGAGAGAGAATCAAACTGTGGACGTAGAATAACAGAGAGAGAGAGAGAGAGAATCTTCTGTTGATGTACAACAACAGACAGAGAGAGAGAATCAAACTGCTAACGTAGAACAACAGAGAGAGAGAAACCAAAACTGTGGACGTAGACAAAGACAGAGAGAACCCATCTGTGGACGTAGAAAAAACAGACAGAGAGAACCCAACTGTGGACGTAGAACAACAAACAGAGAGAACCCACCTATGGATGTAGAACAACAGACAGAGAGAACCCAAATAAGGATGTGGAACAACAGACAGAGAGAATCCAACTGTGGATGTAGAACAACAGACATAGAGAACCAACTATGGATGTAGAACAACAGCCAGAGAGAACCCATCTGTGGACGTAGAACAACAGACAGAGAGAACCCGTCTGTGGACGTAGAACAACAGACAGAGAGAACCCAACTGTGGATGTAGAACAACAGACAGAGAGAACCAAACTGTGGACGTAGAATAATGGGCAGAGAGAACTCAACTGTAGACGTAGAACAACAGACAGAGAGAACTCAACTGTGGACGTAGAACAGAGAGAACCAACTGTGGACGTAGAACAACAGACAGAGAGAACCAACCGGACGTAGAACAACAGAGAGAACCAACTGTGGACGTGTAGAATAACAGATAGAGAGAACCAACTGTGGACGTAGAACAACAGACAGAGAGAACCAACTGTGGACGTAGAACAACAGACAGAGAACACCCAACTGTGGACGTAGAACAACAGACAGAGAGAACTCAACTGTAGATGTAGAATAATGGGCAGAGAGAACTCAACTGTCGATGTGGAACAACAGACAGAGGGAACAACTGTGGACGTAGAACAACAGACAGAAAGAACCCAACTGTAGATGTGGAACAACAGACAGAGAGAACCCAACTGTGCATGTGGAACAACAGACAGAGAGAGAACCCAACCGTGGATGTAGAAAAACAGACATAGAGAACCCAACCATGGATGTAGAACAACAGACAGAGAGAAGGAATCAAACTGCTAACGTAGAACAACAGACAGAGAGAACCAAACTGTGGACGTAAAACACAGACAGAGAGAACCCATCTGTGAACGCAGAAAAAACAGACAGAAGAGAACCCAACTGTGGACGTAGAACAACAGACAGAGAGAACACACAGTGGGACGTAGAACAACAGACATAGAGAACCCAAACTGTGGATGTAGGAGAGACATAGAGAACCCACCTATGGATGTAGAACAACAGGACAGAGATAACC